>CM046336.1:15480267-16080267 GCA_025403435.1 Artocarpus heterophyllus
CAAGAGAAAATATGGTAACAAAATAGGTTGACGTACAAGCTACGATTTGAACCGTAGCTCCCAAACACTCTATGAGTTCCCAAACGCTGTATAAAAAGTGTGGTCTATCTAATCTGGGGGCTTGTGTAAAGTGGAATAGGATGTGCAGGAGCTATGGTTCAAATAGTTTACAGTTCAAACTGATTTCATCATCAATTTTGAATTTTACAATATTTTCAATTTGAATAATTGACACGAACTAATAAGACATTTAGGAAATAGGTTCAAATTAATGGTTTACATTGAAAACACTATAGCAATGCAAATTTTACGAGAAAAATATGGTAGCAGAATTGATTTGATGCACAAATTGCAGTTTGAACCATGGTTCCCACGCATTCTATGAGTTTCTAAACCCTCTATAAAAAGTGTGGTTTGTTTGATCTGGGGGTGTGTGCTTTTATTTTAAACAGAGAAAAAAGAGAGAGAGATAAGCCAGGCTTTTAATTATTATTTGGATAATGCATATACAAGAGTTTTTTAATGTTAGAAAAGCTTTTATATATGTTTGGTAAAAAAAATCAAAAGCTTTTTATTAAGATATAAATAAATGTAAAACAGGGATCTACAAAAGGGTTTAATTTATATTTTGTAAATAAAATGTTAAAAAATAAATATATTAAGTTTTTTTTTCATATGTACAAAAGCAATGATATGTTTTAAAAGAGCTTATAAAAACTAAAAAACCTAATCAATACAGTTACCCAAACACGTCCAAGATTAGTTTTTGGTCTAAATAACCCAAAATAAGCTTCTTTTTTTTTTTTAAAGTCATTCTATATAGGGCTTTACCATCAAAAATTTGTCTAATTATCATTGCATCAAGTCCAATATAAGGCTAAAAATCTTACATCCAAACACCATTTTAAGGTAGAAAACTCCATGAGACAAACAATGCCCATGAATAAACAAGTCATCTAATAGCTCGACTCAACTACTCATATGTGGCCATTGGATGCATAGTTTATTTTATAATTATACATATGACTCTATCTTAAGGTATAAAGTTCAAATCCTTTTGCTCCCAATTTTTTTTTTAAAAAAAACTCTATTCATATATGGGTTTATTGCAAATCTTCTAACTTATATGTTAATCACATTTAATCGAACAATAAAGAAGTACATAATAAATCCAATATAAATAACGAGATTGAATGCAACTATATGTTATCGTAAAC
This sequence comes from Artocarpus heterophyllus, assembly GCA_025403435.1. NCBI lineage: Eukaryota > Viridiplantae > Streptophyta > Magnoliopsida > Rosales > Moraceae > Artocarpus > Artocarpus heterophyllus. The sequence continues at coordinate 15,481,485 of CM046336.1, forward strand.
AATCGAGCAACTCATTATAAATTATTAAAAACATGTAGAAACAATTACATAAGATAAATATCATAAACATGAACTCCGTCAATAATATAAAACATAATTTTGTTGAAAATACCTTTTATGCTCTTTAAAATATCCGCCATTACTTTTCAAATATGATTAATATAGGCTTCATAATGAATGAAACAACAATAAAACACATGAAAACAAGCCAAAAAAGCCAGATTTCTAGATCCAAATAGAACAAAAAACCATTATAGATTTAAATTTATGTAGACTTCTACTGAAACATTCAAACTTCATAAAGAAATGAAAAATGAAAATCTTCTGGGAGAGACAGATACTCATTAAAGGAACAAGGATCTTCCTCTCTAGTGGGATGAAAGTCATTTGGATGAAGAAATGAGAGGATGAGGAAGAAAGGGGACAAAGGATGCTTAGGGCCAGCCCTTGTTCACTTTCGTTTTTATAGTTAGCACACTATATTTGTAACATGTTAATACATTTGCTTATTAGAGTAGACTCCTTATAAGGTATCAATTTTTGAATGAGAAAAAATCCCTCATATGTGGTATGAATTTTTTAAAAATGTCCATTTTGTGTAAAATATAGGTTAAATCCCAAAAATTTTCATAAACTGGATAGATTTCCTATATAGTATGAGCTTTATCAAATCACCAATTGAATTTAATATAGTATATATTGCAAATCAGTGATGACCATCAAAATTTGAGTATAAATATAGTATGAGCTTTATCAAATTACCAATTGAATTTAATATAGTATATTTTGCAAATCAGTGATGACCATCAAAATTTGAGTATAAATGCTATCGTGCATATCATGATCACATTTGAAAGAGAGAGACATTTCAAAAGGTAACGAAGTACGTCATGCTTTGTGTGTAAAGTCATTATCAATTTGGGACACTTTACAACAATTTTAATAATTTGATAGGTAAATAGTTAAAATTGAGCACTCTTATTTAATCTCATCGGGCTATTGGCCACCAAATACAAACTAATGGGACCCACTGTGTAGCATATCTAGGTCACACAGATAGTCCTACCTTTGTGTTTGGTGGGATAGCAACTCGACAAAGCTGGAAATTATTTTTTGTTAAAATTAAAAATATAAAGGTCAATTTGTCAAATTGTAAAAAGTTCGAGACAATGTGGAAAACCCAAATACTGACAACGTCATTTAAAAAAAAATTATCTCTTTATTTGTGAAGGTATAAATCGAATGTAAAGGTCAAATAGGTCATTTTTTTCAGAGGGTAAATATTTGGCCTGTGAGTTATTGCTTTTCATTTTCTGTTGCACTTGTTATGTTTTATGGTGTTGCTTGAGAACATAACTCGCTGGAGTAGCTAGGCTGGTTAGAGCGTGTGGCTACTAACCAAGAATGATTTTTTTCATTGTTCCTTCTCTCTCTCTCTCTCTGTCTCTCTCTCTCTCTCTCTCTCTCTCTCTCTCTATATATATATATATATATATATATATTCTCTTTTCCTTCCCCTTCAGCCCCAGCCAAGAGATCTTTAACCAAATTTTCTCAATTAATCTCTTTTCCTATTTTATCCATTCCATTGTATAAATTAATAGATCTTCCGATTATTGCCATCCCCTTCAATCCATGCTTGTGTTGGTTGCGCCATTGACCACCCAAGACAATGACATTATATTATAGCATCATAAAACCAAAACAATTATCTAAGAAAAGTGGTCATACAATTATTAGTAGTGGGTTGGTTTGGCCATGTGGGAATTTATGCATGCAACGGCTCAAAGTTTCCAGCAAAGTAAACCAATTAAGAACCATTGCTCAGAATTGCAACGTTGCATTCTTTCAAAAAAAAAAGAAAAGAAAAGGAATTGCAACTTTGCAAATTAGGGGAACAGAACTATATGAACAACGTGTTTAGAGGAGAGTCGCACCACAAATGAGGGATTTTGAAGGGGGTTAATATGTTACAATAAGTTCTAACAATTGAGCTCCTCAATGTTAGTTCGAAATATATAATCTTCGCTTTCCAATTCATCTTGGAATAGACAGATCGGTGGTGTCTCGAACTTCTCTCTAGCTCCTTCACTGTCTGATGATCTCTTTCCCTGACACATGGTTATTCATCATATCACGAATTCGACAGAAAACTAGAGATTTAGTTTGAGTGCTGAGATAATTTATTAAATGAAAAATTGAAAAGAAAAAAGAACCTATGAGTTACTTCTCGTAATAATTGCAGTTGCAGTCACAGAAGATAGATTGATTTGCATTCACAAAAGGGAGACAAGCTAAAATAATTTTTGGACTAACCTTTTTTAAGATGTAGACAAAATAGTGAAATCCATCACCAAAAGTGTTCCATTCAAGAGACCATGTAAATTCCGGGGCCTCGAAAAAAGGGCGCCTGAAGTGTGGCTGTGATAGATACAATACAAGAGAGAACATTATTGTAACAGGTTCAGTGTGAAGAAAGAATAATTTAGTAACAAGTTATTGTGAACCATGATATTTAAGATCTTGTTCACAACCTGACCAAAAGAAATCGAGATGAAAATCCCATTCGGTTTCAAAACCCTATGGACACCCTTAAGCATCTGCATGACCTTAGTTACTGTTGCAGGTCTTGGATTCCACGGGTCACCACAGTCCACAAACAAAACCTCCTTCAAGATCCAAAATAAGATATATGCACTCATCTCATTCGAAGGCAAAAAATTAGACTGTAAGAAATTATGAGAATAATGTTCAATAAAAACAGGCCTCAAAGGAAAACAACGGTGACTGAACGATTACCATGGTTCCTTTCTCAATAACGGCATCAAAAGACTCGTCGCTAAAAGGAAGGTCTAGCATGTCAGCTTCCAGAACTTTTATGTCTGACAATAGATGCATTTAAAAAGGAAAAAAGGTTATTACAGTCCAGATAGAAGATGCGTTTTACTGCAAGTTGAACATTGCTCCATGCTTTTATCGCTTCCAAGGACAATGTAAAGGAACATTTTCATTGGAAAAACAAAGCAGCAAAGGATAATTTCTTGAAACAACCACTACATTTGAAGTTATTTCATCTCATGCTATCTACTTGTCAAATTTAGTAAGGTATTAACACTAAAACTTTTTTTAGTACATTTATATATATAGCTAGTCCAATTTCTATTTAAACATAAAACGAACCATCTTGAATGCTCCAATTGTAAAGTTATATAACTATGCTACACATAACAATAGAATCTAATAACCAACCATTCAGTAAGGCTAGGATCCTATTTCTTTGATTTGAACAAAAAAAATAAGCAAATACATGTCTTTTTTTTTTTCCTTACAAGTAACTATAGTTACTCCCTAAGAATCTCAAAGCCCAGATGGCGTGAGCACATAAAGAGAAAGACAAACAAACAGTAGATACATAAATATTTCACCACACCTTGAAGCCCCTTAGAGAGCAATTGTTTCTTCTTATTCTCAACTGCAACAGCTGAGAGATCAATGCATGTTATTTTAGTAATCCCATCTTTGTGCAATGCTTCAGACAACTGTGAGTTCCCACAGCCTAGCTCCAAAATCTGCAGCACAATCATTTTACATCAACCTGGAGTCCCCCAAATTAAGCTAGACTTTTACTACACGAAGAAATAACTGAGAAGAATTAATGCATAGACCGCTTAAGTAGTAACATCGCCCATTGCAAAACCAAGGCAAGAAAGGAACACAACCAAGAATAGCAGATCATTCAGCCACAAAATCAAATGGGTCAAGCATAATAATTTTTAAAGTTTTTTCAGATCATTAATTAATCAATTCAGCTTAGATAACTGATTTCCACACACACGTATATATCGACCACAAAACCTTCGGGAGGAAGCAGCACCGTGGCTCATAAGTAAACCTCACTAAAAGTAATCCTATCCAGAGTGGAGCCCACCAAGTGCCCCCAAGTTCACCTATAGGTATAAGGTGAAATTTATTCTATTAATGTTTGGCAACGTCATCTCAACTGCTAAAGCTTTTATATGTTAAAATAAATATATATTACAGTGTAAAACCCCACATGCTACAGTAAACTGTTGGCTCTAATTGCGCTGTTAAATGCACTCGACTTTAGACATGTAGGATTGGTCCTTCACAAAGAACTAAAGCCTATGCCATGAAAATTATCCTAGCTTTTAAAAGCATGGTCTTCCCAACGTTCACAAGTACACACTTTGTTTAGCTGCTAAAACGGAATCAAAACTAAAAATGCAACAAAAACAAAATGAAGTAACAATGGTAACAATAATGATGAAGCGGGAAATCCACATATATAAAGAGAAGAGAGTCCAAAAGGTTGTGGAAGTACAGAGAAATTGGGATTCAGATGGGGTTGAACCAGGTGCCGAAATGCATAATAGTCCTTCAGCCACTCGTAGTGCTCTTCATTAGAAAACCGCTCATCCCTGAAAATTCCACAACACGGTTATACAAAACAGATATTTCCATATATGTGTGTGTGAGTAGAATTACCAGTATTTAGGATCACGGTAGGCCGAAACAGAAGATGGGCCAATGCATTTTCTAGGTCTGTCCTGCTGATTTTGATTGGCATCCATTTTAAGAGTATTGTCTTGTCGAGTCGAGTCAAATTGGATGCGACTGTGAAACCCTAACAATTGCCCAAACAACCAAATTTGGGTTTAGTTATGTTCAGTGCAGGCAGACGTCATGTCAGATTTTTCTAAACTATGAACGACATGCCGTGTCAAAACCTGAACGACGGCACATGTTTAGCGAGAAAGCTGGCATAAACGACAATAGAATTCTTTTGCGAGTAATTTGCAGGTCTCTCAATTTTGTAGTCGGTGATACTTTGATCCTCTTTTTGATTTTGATAAAATAGTCTCTGAATTTTATAATCCTTTGCAATCTAAGAACCTTCCATTAAAATTTATCAGATACTTAACGGAATCGAATATATGCCGGACAAATGATAGAATTTCAAAAGACGTAGTAGTAAAATCACATAATTTATATATTTATAAAAATTTAAATTAAAAAAGCCAAATAAAAAACAAACTAAGAAAAAAAAAAAAAAAAAAAAAAACCCAAACGTCATCTTCCACCAGGATACAACTCAGATCCAAGAAGCAGAACAATAATGCATCTTCCTCACCCAATAACTTATCTTCCAACCCATTATGTAGTTCAATTACCTGATCAATAATTACTCAAGCTGATGCTGCCGTTTCCAGCAAAAATCACATAATGGAATCTCTGGCGATATCATTGTCCAAAACTCTCGATTTTCTGACATCGGAGGCAGTGGCATGCTTGCTCTAAGACTGGTAAAGCTAAAATCCAATCTATACACGTATGTGGAATTTGAGAAATTTTGGATAAAATTTTCAAAGATTTCCTTTTTTTCCTTTCAGATTTCCTAAATTTTCTCATCTACCAAACATGGTGTGATGTTATTGATTTTTGTGCTCTCTCACCAAAATATTCGCACGGCGTTGAGTGAGGATCTAGTTCTCACGGATCTAGTCGATGGCTGCAGTTAAGATGCATTCAACAATGCCAATTCAGCTGCCTCTTGAATTTGGTTTGCATGACCTCTAAGTCGGTGATTTCGCAGGCGGCACGGCTGGGTGCAGAGACGTTGAAGCAAAGGAGGGGCGGTTGAGGACGTGGCTCTCTAGTTGTGCACGCAACAGGGCTACCGCGAAAGAGGAACGAGCTCCCCCATTTTTGGTTTTACAGAGACAACGCTTGTATTCTTTTTTAACTATTTGAGGTTTCGAAAAGGGTATTTTAGTCTCTTCAAGATAAATGAGAGTTATGTGAGGGCATCGTGATTAGATCCAATAGAAAATTAACATATCTTAACAAAAGGTCCTTGGATTGCAAAGATTCATCAAATTCAAGGATTGTTTTGTCAAAATTTAAAAAAAAAACAAAGTGCCACCAACTAAAAAATTGAGAGATTGTTAGTGTAAATTACTCTTCAATTGCAAAAAAAATAGAGTAATTAATAATTTATTTCTCCCAATGGTCCTCAATGTTCTTTTCACGAAAGTAAGCATTTGGTCCTAATTTTTTTTTATTTAACTAATCTAAACATTTGATTTTAATTGTTAAAGGACTAATTTAACATTCAAATTGTTTATTTTGGACAGAGTAAACAAAGTTTTAATTAAAATTACTTAACTACCTTTAAATATAATTGATACATAATCAAAGTTAGAGAAATTAAGAAAAAAATTTGTTAAAATGTCTTTAAAAAAAATCACTAGAGATGTCAAAACGGGTTGGGCCTAATAGGTCAGCACGGCATGGCACGTTAAAAAACATACACTATACGACACGACACAGTATTAAATGTCCCTAGCCCACTCGCTCATTAAATGGACTAGGCTTGGGATAACTTTTGGGCACGAAGTATGTTAAGGGCTAGGCATGAGTACGACCATAAAGCATGTCAAAAGGACGATTGAGGTCTAATTATAAGCACAATTTAAATATGTAATTTAAAACATTTTACTAATATATTTTTATATTTTTATAAATATTTTTTTTATAAAGAAGTTCTAAATTTCTATTAGATTTTATTAAAAAAAGATCAAATAGATTTTTGTTGTTGGTAAATTATTAGTTGGTAATATATACTTATTCTCTTTGATTTATATGAAAATCTAATAATGGAAACCGTATCGTATACGATTCTACAATGTTGTTGTCCTCAAAAAAAGATTTTTTTTATTAACAATCTACTTTCTTTTGTTACAATTTAGTGTTTTCATTTTGTTTTTTTTTTTTTAATTGTAAATTTAATATTAGGCAAGAGAAAGACACATTAAGAGCTAAGAGTACAACAAAAAATATGAACATCGATATAGGCACGAGCACAGCCTAAGCACCTTATAAGTATGGCCCATTAATAAATAGGGCCTAGGCTGGGCTTGATGCCACATAAATTAACTGGATCAGGCCTAGCACAACACGATAAATAAATGGGCAGGCCCAGGTATGACACGAGACATGCTTATGCCTAAATTAAAATGGGCTGGGCCTGGCCGGACCAACCTATTTGACATCTCTAAAAATCACACAACCAAAAAAATAACATAACAACAATATGAAAATTCTTTCTCAAATATTCTTCTTCAAACCAAAATCATCATTGCAAGAAAAAAATGACATATCCATCAACAACAAACCAAACATTATAAACAAAAAGCAAATTGAAAGCTAAAAATTCTCAACAATCAAACAAACCCAAACAATAAAAGGTAGAAATTTGATCAACCCCAAATAGGTCAACTTCCTCAAAGCTCATCTGTAAAAGGGAAAAAAATGGCCGAACCTAGATAATATCAAAGACAATCCACCAAATATTAATCGAAACAAAAAATACCCAACAATCTAAACAGCACCAATTGCAAGTCAAAACCCTCTCTTTTTTTATTTATATGAAACAGTGCTACAAAGGACCTAAGCAAGTTCAAGAAAAAAACTAAAAAAGGGAACAAAATTTACTACCAAATAAGAAAGGCCCACAGTGGGATTTCGAGAAAGTGGAGAAATCTTTTTTTTTTTTTTTAAATCACAATATGACAAATTATTAGAACAATAATAGAACTCCTTAGTCTTTACCTAGTACAAGTTAAAAAGTTAGAAAATCTTTTTGGTAAAAAAAATATATTGTAATGACCAAGGAAAATTTATTAATAAAATCTAATATTTAATTAGATTTAATTAATGAATTTACCCTCATAAATTATATTTTTTGTAAAATTACGATAAAATACAATAAACAATGTTAATAGGAAATTTCACTATAGACCTGATGTAATGTTAGATATTGTCAAATACAGATTTTGTGAGTTTAAGTACTCAGAAATTTGTAAATAATATCCATGAAATGAATTTTATATCACAATTAATTATAGAATTGTGATATAAATGGATGTATAATTAAGGTATAAATAAGATAGAAAGTCTGCCAAAGCCCTAGAACAGTGAAAAAGGGGTCGAGCAATATAAGTGTACTGCTAAGTAAAAACACAAATATAAGAAATGCTATATTTGGATTCTGAAAGTAAACCAAAGACAAAGTAGGATATGTTATACTGTTTAAGTGTACATTTTTCATCAATTTCACCTCAACAGTATAAGAAAAATACTATGTAGCGGAAAAATTACACTGTGTGGGAAAAAGTAAGGTGGACACTTTGAAAAATTTGATTAGGCCACCATACCACCTAATGTGGCCCAATCACAATAAGCCATTGGGTTACCCTTCATGATGACTAAAAGATTACTCACCCATTAAAAAAATAAATCTCTCATGAGATAAGCCTTAATTAAAGGCTTAAGAAACAATTTTCTTTCATTTCTTTCTTTCCCCACAACCGGCAGCCATAGAAGCATTTCTCCAAAAATTTCCCAACTTCAAATCTTTGCAAAATTGGCCCCAATTGAATTCAAGAAGTAAAGTTCAAGGGATTTTATCAACTTTTGAGGTAAAAATCTAAACTTTTTCCAAGTTCTCCAGGGTTTTCTCTTGGGTTAAGAGGGGAATTTGATTCAAGATGTTCTTATGTGAAAAATGCTTAGGAAAATTTTGCAAGGGAGCCCTTGGAAGACCAAGAATCACAAGTTTTTCTTTTGGGTAAGTTTTAACTCCCAAACTTAAAGTTTATTTGGTTTTATTTTGATTTTGATCATTTCATAAGGCATGTGGGTTTTCAAGCTAGAGAATGGTTAAATTTCTTGAGTACATGGGTTATGATATGATGGTGTTGTTGAAATTAGGGTTTAAATGTGAAAAGTATTGGTTGATTCAAAAGCTAGCCAGTTTTGTAATTTTGATGTTATATTTGCAAAGAATGGTGATTTGGTATGAAAATTGTTGGAGTAGGATATGGAATTGCATAAACAGTGGCTAGAATGCTGTTTTAAAATAGATTTTTTACAAAACGACCCAGAGACTAAATTGCAAAGAAAGTATTTTCCTCAATAGATTTGAAAAAGGGCCAAAAACCCCCTTGTATGGTGAGAATTTTTAAAAAATGAAAACACAAAAGTTGTAGATCTCTACGAAACTGGTGGGAATTGCAAACGGTTCATCAAAAATCGTGTTCGTTTGTGAGTTATAAATTTTACAAAATTTGTTAAAATTGAAAAAAAATTTCAAAGGGCAAAAACATCATTTTTCAAAAGGATTTTGGGTATGGTATTTTGTGAAAATTGGATCCTTATGAAAAATAAAAAATTTTGGTTTAAAGAGATTATGTTTGGTTCTAGGGGTAAAATTGTCAAAATCTTCAAATGACGGCGAAATTGCAAAGTTTTATTAAACTGGGGCATTAATGTAAAATAAGAAAATCCAACACCCCGAGGTATTGTTTAAAAGCTAATAAGCAATAATTTTTGTTAAAATAGCAAAAATGGGTTTGAGAAATTTAAAAGGACCAACTAGGGCGAAATCGTCTTTTTCCCAACAAGTGTCCCGAATAGTTCCGGAACGTCCAAAATAGGAAGAAGGGATTATTAATAAGATTTTTGCCTTCGTTAGAGACGATAGAGTAGAGTAAGAAAGAGAGGGAGAGAATCCATGATATCGAAGTTGTAGACGGTTATGTAACACAATCTATTAATTAATGAATGTTTTGTATTAACACATAGACGAAATAGTAGAAATTTGGGTAATAACGTTATAATTGGCCAAACAGGACACTAGAAGATTAGGAAAAAAAAAGAAAAACTAAGGTCGGCTAGTACAGCAGCCTAAGCAAGTAAGTACCAACCTCACCTACAGTATGAAATGTGATCATATATATATTTATTTATGTACCTATGTGTATATCATTATGTGTACCTGCGTGTATTTTATTATGTGTACTTGTGTGTATGTCAATAGGTGAACCTGTAAATATATAAAATATGGACCTGCGTGTACTATTCAATGGAAGAATGTTTATCTTTTTGCACATAATATGTGAATGTAACCTCATGCATGGTATGATAACCATAATAATTAGACTGATAAATACACCACCGGAAATAAAGAAAAGTGTCGTATAAGCTTTCAACTTAAGGGGGAGTTTAAAGTTATGATATGGTCTCGGTGTCACGAAGACCTACGTGCGCATATGGTACGAACACTTGGGCCCTAGTTAAAGATGAGACGTGATAAGGATAAAGAATGTTCATAAGAAAGCATAAGTGACTCATGCATATTAGTGAATGTTTGCATATGGGCTATGTTTGGACTTATTGGGCATAAGCTCACTTAGTATTTCATGCTGTACGTATACCTACTAAAAAGTCAGAATAAATTCACTGATGAGCTAACGAAGGGATATGAGTAATGTGTAGAACAGGGTATAAAAACCGCCACAACTATGTTTTCGCTGTTTTGTATATCAAGTTATTTTAAAACTTAATATATAAAAGGTGTAGTATAGTTGAGGGAGACGAAATCTCTTTTGAAAATATTTAACAAATAATATGGTAAAAGAAGGTCCGTTTATGTAAGTATATGTACATATTTGTATTACGAGTGATGCTTAAGTATGTATGTGAAATATATTATAAAAAAAATATTCCCAAGTTTTTTTATAAATACATAAGTAAGAAAAGTATTTAATCACAGCCTAAGAAAGGCGGGTTGTGACATATGCAATACATAAAGATGCTTTGTGGAAAAAGAAAACCAAACAAAAACTATTTTCTCCAGAAGAATTTACTGAGAGAATACAAATTTAAGCAGCTTATAAAGGCATGACAATAAATTTTTCACCAGAAAAAGCAAACAAATAGAGCTAGCCTTACGACAGAAGGCTACGACGAAGCTGGGCTGGTGATGGGAGGCCACAACAGAGGTAGCCTTGTGTCTAGGAGGTCACGATGGAGCCCGAGAAAGGGAACTATGTATAGAGACAGAATTGATGAATCGGATTTTGTTTTTATTTTTATTTATTTATTTATTTATTTTTGGGATTTCTACTAAGGAAATCGTGCTTTTTCTCAACCGGTGGAGCTATTTCACCCTAACCGTTGGATCAAAATCCATTAGCTAAGAGGACTATGTTTTTTATATGCTACCTTTTGGCTACATGCACACAATTAGAGCTGGTGGGCCCTACGGTTAAGGGCTGCTATAGGAACATTGCATTGCGTTTAACTCGCCAAATTGGGTCAATGGAAGACATGCGACCATCTAGTTGGAGGGTGTGTTTAACGTGTGCCTCATGTGCAAATCCAAGGAGTGTGAGGGGCTGGGCCTAAGGATAGGTGAGCTGACGCAAAAGAAGGTGGCCCAATGGTGTGACAACACGTGTCTGATGAGGCTGACATAAAGTGAGATAGAAATAGGTATTTTGGCACTGAATTTTATTTTTTATAACATTTTGCTCAACCAAAATTAATTCCTTTATATACAAAATTATTTATAAAAATTATACAAATATTTTTTAAATTAAAATAATTTAAAACACACTAAGAATATAAATTTATGCTGTTTTACCAAATTGACTCAGAACAAGTGTTTTATTTAAAGGATCTAATGATAAATAAAAATATAAAATTATGATATCTAATCATATAAAATGTGCACTTTTACGTGTTTATTAGGGATAATGATCAAACAAGAGTTTTTTGACAAAAAATTGGCAAAATAAATATCTAAAAGGATTGGAATACACTTATAATATTTAATTACAGATCTCAAACTTCAATTAATTTCTTACAGACTATTTAGACTATTATCTACAAATTTAATTCTCATAATATAGCAATTATATATTAAATTTATAGTCATATTAATAATTATGGGATTTTGTTAATGTTTATTAAAGTATCAATAATATATACAGATAACCAAAAATAAATAAATGTCATTTTATTTAATTAATTAATCAACAATATAAACAATGTCTAGAAAATCTTGTAAATTGTATGGCTCAAATTATTGAGTGAACAACTATAAATATATGGTCTGATTTTAATTTCAATTACATTTTAATTTGTATTTCAATCTTTATTTTGTGATTGATGTTTCTTAATATCTTTCTTGTTATTAAGACTTTATAAAGCTATTAAGATTCTAATAACTGTGATCAATGACCTAATTAATCTTAATTTAACTACTTTATATTGATTATCGTTTATTTGTTTTTCATAGTTATTTACGTCTACATATATGCAGTTTTTGCTGAATTGACTCAAAATAATTATTTGACCACAAATGTTATAATTAAAGGATTTAATGATAAATAAAGTGTAAATTGATAAAAATAACATTAAATTCTTTAATATTATTGTATGAAAATATTAAATCCCAAAGGTTGGTCTCAATTGGTGCCTCCAAAATTGGAACCCAACAATAAATATGTATTTTTATTGAGATTTTTATGTTGTGTGCCATGTTTTCTTAGAGTGGATTGATTTATGCCACTACTAATAAAACTCTTTGATTTAATGCCACATGGCAGATTAAATTTGAAATAAAAGACTAATTTATCCGCAATCTAAAACTAGGGTTTTTTACCCTAACTCTATTACAGAATTTACTGCCGCTTCTCTCACTCTCTTTCTTTCTAGATATCTGTCCACTACAACAAAACGCCGTCATCTTTAACATTCCTACAATATCGGAGTGACGCTAATGTCGACATAGTCACCATTGTGCTCACTGAAGTCGAGATCGAGGTGACATCGACTCTATAACAATATCTCCTCCCAAAAAGGTGGTGCACTATTGAGCTAGAAGCTCAACAGAGAGAAAATTGGCCAAAAGGCCGAAGAATGGAATGCAGAATGAAGGGGAAGGGTTGGCTTTATACGGGGAATTTTTTTACTATTCACCTCTTATTATTATTATTTTATTAATATTGTATTTATTTATTTTTATTTTTTTACTTTTTTTTTATCAGCCGTCCCCTCATACGAGAATCAGCTAAAATGGTTATATATTTTTTTCCTTTCTTTCCTACAGAGACGCATTTCTTGTTGTGCTTTTTTTACTTTGGAATCATGTGACGCACATAGAGGACAGCGCAGGAGAACCCTCAAATTGTTGATTGAAGATCGGAGTTATAATAGAGATGACAGAAGTACATGGCTTGAAGCAGACCATTGGATCACTTAAGGTCAGCTCATGAGATGGCAAGAGAAGCGACCTTACGTGGGAAGGGTGTAGCAGATTCGAGATTGGGTTTTGAAAATTCCTGACAGGCGAAGACACGTGGACTACTGGGATTCCTTGGGCTGTGCAATACTACAGCTAAAACGCTGGCACGTGGGCCTTCTTTTTTATTTTTAATTTTTTTTGATTTCTTGTACATTTAAGATCTATTTTTGCTCTTTTTTTGTCATTTTGCTCTTTTTTTCTCTAGATTTTAAATCTAAAATTAATAAACATACTAAAATTAATTATTTTACAAAAAAAAAACATTCAGAATAATTTTAAAAATATTTATTTTATAATAAAATATACAAAAATAATTACAAACTTTTAAAATTTTCAGCCTTTTTTGGTTTGCACAGATATGATTTTTAACTCTGAAATATTTTTGAACCACTAAAAATATAATATAATATATTTACAAATTAAAAAATTCTTTATAAATTTATCAAGACTCAAAATAAAATTAATATTAATTATCTTTATAGTTTTAATTATTTACAAAATAAACATATATTTAACATACCAAAACAACTCTAAAAATTATCAAAAATATTATTAAACATAAAATACAATAAAAAAATATTTTTAAACATATTTACACACTAAGATATAAAAGTACTAATTAACACAAAAATGCTATTAATTAGAGGTTTTAACGAGAAATAAAGGCACAGAGAAATGATTTTATCCTTGAAAAATATACACTTTTACGGTCGTATTATGTTGTATAATTAATATTAATAATAAAAAAATAATATTTAATTTTATGGAATATCTTTTACTACAGTATGGCCTGTTATATTGTCGATTTTAAATATTCCATACGATGAAGTTCTACTGGAATTAACATAAAAAATTTTTCATTAAAATATATTAATTTTGATTTGTTATTATTTTTTCTTTCTTAATATTATGTTAATTATAATTGTAGTAATAATGGTTATAATTTTTATAATTAATGCACCTAATCACTAGTGAAAAATGGTTATTTTGTTACTTTTTATAGGAAGAACCTTACTGGATTATAGCTTGCAATATTGTCACTTTATGTTAACTTATAGAAATAGTAAATGTGCATGTTTAACAAGAAAAGTTATAATAAATTAAATGTTTTAAATAATTATCATTTAGAGTTAAAAACCATGCTAGTTAAGAAACATATAAGTGGTTCTCGAAGTTTTGTCGTTTTAATCTTATGTTTTAAAAATCTTATTTTAAAATTTGCTAAAAATATTTGTTTTCTTTTAAACTTTGTTTGTAAAAATCCTTTACCAATTTAAACTAAAAATTTTCAATCTTTCAAAAGCCCACCTCCTTATGGATGCGACAACCTCTTTCTACACTACAAATATCTGCATTTAAAAAACATTTTAGGCAATACATTAGGCAACCTAACAACATAAGCATTGTGTGCTGACGCCACAGCGTCAACAATTGTTGCTGCAACACCCGATGCTGTAGCCAAATGCTCCATTTTTCTTACTTTTCATCAGTTTCATAAACTAATGAGCCATCGACCATCTCATGGTCAATGGTTCCAAAAACATGGTAAAGATGTGGAACATATGTAACAAAAATTTTCATAAGACGTTTGTAAAACATACTATAGACTATATTAATTTTACGCTTGACAAATATATATATATATATATATATATATATAATTCATACTTACCAGTTGAAGTGAGACGATCAAAATTCTTCTATCGGATATGACCGTTCTCTATATCAAAATTCTATCGGGACCAGATGGATGTACGTATGGGTGTAGAAGGAATTAGGTTTTTCTAAAAATCACTCGCTCACTTTTCTCACCCACTTATCTCAACGTATGAGCAAAGTAGGTCTTATGATAAAGAAGTCATATTCTTCTCTCTTTCTCTCTCTATATGCGTACTCTTTAATAAAATTTTTGTAGTCTAACTAAGACTCTTAATTTATGTGTTAAATGAATAGAGGATGCCTCTATTTATAGAGAATAGAAGACCCAAATAATTATACAAGCTTACTTTATTTTAATTTTAAATATAAAATATTTAATTTAAATAAAAGAAAATTTCTCCCTTTCCTTATTTATAATAGGCACCACACACAAATTTCATATCTATGTATGTGGTGCCAATAAGGGGAAAAGGAGAGAAAATTTTGCTTGTTACCCAGTCTAATTTGTTTCCAAATTTAAGTTTCCAATTTTGAATTAAATCACATTTATCTAAAAATAAAAAGTCCTAAATATGAAAACTTAGTGAACAAGCTTTAGACTATACAAGGAACCCTTTCCTACTACAGAATGCATCACACATAATGGGTGGGGCCTATTGTGTGTCTTCCAAAATTAATTATTATTTATTTATTAAAAAATCATATTATTTAATAATTGTAAATTTTCATAATTAATTTATTTTGAGTGATGTTTTTTCTTTAGAATTTCGTAATTCTAAATTAATTGATTAGAATAATAATTTCACTTGTCTAAATAGTGCTTACAAGAATGGCTGGGATGTTAGACTTGGTGCCCTATAGATTAAATAATGTAATTATTTTTAGACATTTAATCAATAAAAAATTATTATTTATATTATATATCAAATATGTTCTTTTTATGTTCATCTATGTTGAATGTATAATAAATAAGCAAACAAAAGTCTAAGATCGTCATTCTAAACTTTTAAAATCGTGTATATAATGAACAAATTATGTGGAAGACATGAATCTTAAGGTAATGATCCAAACATAAAAGGTCTGCAATCGAACGAATAAAATCGGGTGCTTTATTCATGTTACGATTGTTATGTTGTTTATATTCGTAATAGGAGACGACTTGTCTTAGTCATCGGAGTGAGACTTTGTAAGTAGAGACATTGTTGTTTTGTTATTGGTGACGATAAATTGGATCATAACTAAAGATGAATTGATTTAATTAATAATTCTCTTTGAATAAATTAATTCACTTTAGACAATCATATGTATTACATCTTAATCTTGAAATGAATTAATGAGTCCATATTCTTGACTTATGTCCTTTGATGTACCAAATGGTGACATTCTGAATTAAATGAAGGTACGCATGCTAGTACATTGGAGACATAACTCTTGAATGATGTATACTTGTTATTCATAGATATAGAATCTATAGCTCTTTTGTAGAGTTAAGGATATTCTTTTATTGACATGATCTTGTAATTGAAAAACTAGAATACTCAACCATTTGGATACATGTATGTAACTGGATGGTATACTATTTGTATTGGTTATGGATAGTAAATATTTCAATAGTGAGATAATGAAACATAAGATAAATATAATCAAGAAAGTAAAACGAAATTTATACTTAAGCCAATTATGGATATCCTATAGAAATGTTACATGTGATGATATGTCATGACGGAAAATTTATTGGAGTTTGGTAATTTATATATAGTTCGAGAGTGCAACTCTAAAGTTTTAGTGCATTAGCTTTAGAGTTGATAATTGTAAAATAAGCGTGTTGGAAACATGTTCTTTTATAATTATAGGAGCTTGATCTATATATATCAATCGGGTCCCTTTTGTTAGCTCACATTATTTTCGATAACAATACAACATGTTTTTCCTACAAATTGATAACTTATGTTAATTTTGTCGTTGGCTAAAATTCGATTGATTGGATTTAATAGTTCATGTTAGTTTATTGGTTGAATTAATTTTATGATTTAATTTAAGATAAACATGCTGAATTGTTTGAATATATTTTATTTGATATGAGATTTTTCATAGATGACTGTTTTAATCAAATAATTTCTATATTGGGTTATTTAAATTAAAACTAAAACTCTATGAAAGATTTTCGGATCAAATAGATCAAGTATTTATCCAATCGAGTCAAAAAGGTAGACAAAATTTTGGAAAGACCGACACCGTGTCAGCCACGACGCCACGGTCGACCGCCATACACTAGGCTCGGTTGATCACTCTTACTAAGTCAGTGATCTATGCATAATGAGTTTTGTTGCGAGATTTGATCTAGGAATGAACTTTGAAGCCCAATCTAATAAGAATGAGTGCCCTACCAACCACTATATATAGGAAACATGTTCCTATAGTTATTTAGATCATTTGAGAAATTTAGAGAAAGTATTTTAGTGATAGAAACTTTGAAACTCTCATGGGGTTATTGTTTAACATTAAGAACAATAGCTATTGGTTTTCTCGTGTGGTTGGAAGGAGACATTACTAAGAGGAAGGCTGAACAACGTATCCCTACTTACATTCCAATCGTGAAAAAGAAAAAGGCAAAAAAGGCCAGTTGGTTGAAGCTTTTCCCGACTATCTCGTAGCAATTCTAAGAATTTTGTTTCACTAGAATTGTGGTTTCTTGTCCACAAAAGGTAGTAAGATATATTATTAATTTATTGTATATAGCATGTCGATCTCGTTTTATGGAAATAGTTTTTATTCAAAATTTTTAAAATTCTACTGCGTATCTATTTTTCCAATATTGGGGACTAATGGACCCATAATTTTAAGTTCCAATAAAAACCACTATATTAAATAAACTCTTTAATTAATATATTATTCATTTATTAATTCCAAATTTACTTTACTAAAAACTTAAAATTACACTCTTGAAATTATAGATATAATTACTCATTTCTTAGGATTGTCCATTTGATATAGTCATTACATATAAATTAATCCTCTATAAATAATTCATAATTAAAGCTAGGTAAAATAAAAAAAACTTCTCTGATTACTTTTTTATTCTTGAGTGCCATTGATTTTCTAATGAATAATAAATTCATGAACTTAATCGCAAATTGAGCCCTCATATTATTCAAGACCTGAATTAATACTCAAGAGAATTTTTTTTATCCACTTCTTGTTAGAGAAGGAATGGACTATATCTTTCAAAATTAACATTCTCAGTTTCTTACTTCATTATTCTTTCAAAATATAAGGGATGAGATTAGATTCTCGAATCCGTGCCGAGTAAATCAAAAGATATAATTCTATAGACATGAGTCTGTTAATAACTTTAGATTAAGATCATCTTATATATGACCATTAGTAGACGTGATTAGAACTTACAATATTTAACAGAAATTATTAGTTGTTTATTTCGCACTCTGTCCAAGTCTTGCATAATCTCATTACGTATAATGCATTTATTTAATGACTCACTACATTAACGGTTTAGATAAAACTGTTATATTCTTAATGAAAATGATCTGCACTCATAACTATCAATCAAAGACTCCACTTTAATTGAAAATTAACTTGTAATAATTAATTAAATATTACTGACTATTTTAATTATCATACTTAAGCATTATCCTCTTGTTTATAACACTTATATACAATATCTAAGATCACATAGATAATTATGGAATTTTTGTGATATTTATAAAGTATTCAAAATACATGCATACAAATATAGTAAAAAAAATCACTTTATTTATTTATAAACATGTCCTTTACAAAATATCACATGCTTTAAGAGCATTTATCCTAACAAAGTGTTTATTTATTGAGATTCTGTCTTTCAACCGCGAGCCAATGAGCCAAAAGGTTCTAAATTTCCTTTTGATTTTAGAGACCTTTTAGCAATTGATTAAACCTGACAAAGAGTAGATGGACGAAACCAACTCCCAAATCATTCAAGGAAGAGGCTACTAAACCATGCAATGGTAGAGCATAAAACCAAAAAAATAATAATATCCATGTAATGCTCAACAATTGCTTTGACTTGCTTAAAACACTAAAAATTTTCCTTTATTAAGTTTAAGAAATTATTTTGGTATATTTTTTTGTTGAGTTGAGAAATTGTCGAGCTTTATACTAGGAAAAGTCCTTGAACTTGTACTCACTTTATCTCCTTATAGAAATTGTTATTTTTCCCCCCTCTATGGGGTTGTTTTATTTTCTGAGAGTAAAAAACAAATATTAGGACACGTTTGATGCACTATCTTGTATTTTATCATATCATAGTTTATGATTTCTACAAAATATGACATTTGATTTGTGTTGTATTAAATTATTTAATTACACCATATTATGTTTGATTACTATCGTATTAAATATGTATGAGAATTTTAAATAAGATAAAATTTAGGCCTTGATCTAGCTTGACTGCAGTCCTAATCTTGACCCAACGCTATAAGTGGTTCTAAATCCTAATCCTAATTTCAAACTCGACCCTAGCCTTGAATTTGATGATGCCCTTAAACCTAGCCTTAGCATCAAGTTGAAACTTGACCCTAGAAGAACGTATACAAATAACACCACATTCTAGATAGGTTTACAAATTCAGCCCAGTAGTCAGCACTCAATAATTTTTCTATGATCATATAAAATTCCAATGACTTTGAAATTTTAGTACAATGTTTTAAAAATCCATATATGTTACTAGATTAAATTTCATAACTTTTAAATTACTGTAAGTACTATTTTCATATTTTCTAATAGACTATATCATTTTTGGAAAAACACACAAGCAGCTAGAAGTCCATGAATTTTTAAAAATCACATAAAATTCAAACGGTTTTAAAATTTTTACAAAGCATACTCAACATTCATAAGTATCACTAGATCTAATTCATCATATTTGTATTGTTGTACGAATTTATTTCATATTTTTCAGTTCATGACACTATTACTAGAAAAATACTACAGGCAGTCACTAATCAATGAATTTTGTATATTCACACAAAATTTCAATAACTTTGAAATTTTAATACAAGGTTGGTAACATCTATATTTAGTACAATATTTATTTTTATCATGGTTGGATCATTGTAAGTATTTTTTCTTCTACACTTTAGAAATCACAAAGCAAAACTATCATTGAAAATAGCCCATGGGTAGTCAACAATGAAGGAATTTCCTACGCTCACACAAAAATTCAATTGATCTAAAAATTTAGCATAATATTCCTAACATCTATATATAACACTAGATGTATTTTAATTATATTTGGATCAATTTAGGTATTTTTCTAAAATTTTAACATTTACAAAAATGTTGCTAGAATTCTGATGAGACAACTGAATAGTGCACTTTCTAAGATTTTTATCTAAATTTCCAATGTCCATATGTAATCTAAATCTTGCAAACAATAACCACACACACACACATAAACATTCATGAATTTTTCTGGCATTAAATACATCTTTAAACAACCTCAAACAATTCATCGAAGTTGAAGACAATCTAAGAATAACAATAAACAATATTTAGGATAAATTCTCAAATAAATAAAAAATAACACATTGGAATCCGAAATTTTTATGAGACATGTCTAAAACCTATATGAACAATGCCCAAAAATAATTTTCGTGAAATCTTCTTTCTATACTTCCCGAAAAATCTTACAGTGTGGATTTTCAACCTAAAAATGAGCTTAAGAGTAATAATCCTATAAAAATTGTTTCTTAAACAAAACCAAACATCACATCAGATAAAATCAAACTTACATCTATCATTATATCATAGAAAACTTTTGGAGGAAAATAGATTAAAAAACTAACCTCGCGACGTGGTCGAAACTCTGTTTCCTCACTATTTACAATTTTGGCAATCCCACTAAAATTTTACTTGTTTAGCTTCCTATTTTGGAGGAGCAGTTCATTTTTAGCTTAGCAAACATCAGGAACCATTATAAAGGCTTATGGAAGAGATGTGAGATTGGGAGACTTTGGTTGCAAATATGTGTGCATGAGTGTCTCGGTGTGAAGAGAAGAAATGAGATAGAGATAGGGAAGAAAGAAAGGTTTGAGAGAGGAAGAGATAAAGACTTGAATCTTATGATTATGGGCTATAGAGCATGGCTCACAAGGCTGAGTTGTTAACGAGAAACAACCAAAATAAAGGAGATAGGTTGGTGGCCTCTAACATTAGAATGATGGCATGTTAGGAGAAAGAAAGAAAAGAAATAGAAAAAGAAAGAGAGAGTTGTTCACATATGTTACGGACCATGGATTATGATCTTGTATATTTCACATGCTGTAAAAAGAATGCGGATAACAGTGGAGGAAATGGAGAGGAACATCTTTGTTAGGGAAGGAAAGAAAAGCAACAGCTTTCCACATTGGTTTCTAAAAAAATTTACAAAACTTTTAAACAATAGATTTTGATGAGTTAGAAAGAAGTTTTAGGGAGTTTTAGATGTTTTGAGATATTAGGAGGGAATTTTAAGGGGTTTTGGACGAAAAGAAATGAAGAAATGACGTAACATAGGGAAGATGATGCTATAGTGTTGTCATTTTGACATTGTTTTGTCGTTTCCACTATTCACAACTATAGGATGTCATTTGTAATTATTTATGCTATAGTAATGTCATTTTTTTAATCCAAATTTCTTTAAATAAATTTTAAAAGTTTTAAAAATCAAAATGTCACATACAAATACATAAAAGTTCATATAAATTACCAAAATAGACAATTTATGAATAAGCCATAACAATCATACATAAGGCACTTTATGTCGTTGAAATTTCTTTTGACCATCCATTGCAAAAAATTCATTAGTTCATAATAAATTTCATAATCATAGATGTGATATTAAATATCACACAAAATATGCTTATAAGTCATAACTCTTATTCATATGGTTGCATAAGATCATTATTATCTGTTTAAGAGAACGACAGACATTACACTTAGTCCTAGTTGTAGTCTCGACCTTGATTCAATCTCAAATTTCAACCTTAGTTCCAGTCTCGAGTTTGATAATTTTGAATATTTTAAACATTTTTCAATATAACCTTGTAAGCTAAATTATATAATATGGTCTAGCACACACACATTTACATTTTATGTATTCTATATCATAGAATGGATTGTATTAAGTTTGAATTTCGTGTTAAATTATACGATGTACGAATACTATAAAATATTGTATTATTCTTAAATAATTTAAAATGAAGTGTTAATACATTGTATCAAACACGCTCTTGATATAATGTGACATATGTTAATAAGTGGCATCAAGAAATATATAAGGCTTGGCAGAGGTTTCAAGTCCTCTTTTAGAGCTAACAATAGTAGTAACTATTCAAGTATAAAGAACAACCTTAATAACTTAAACTTGCCAAAAGATTTGAATCAACAATAGTATAAAGCCCTTCATAGTTAGAGTAAAAAGCAAGAAGCTGCTACAATGTAAATTCTTATACTGTACAATATTTTTAACTAGAGCCCGTTTGGTTCGAGTATTTGAATAGAGTATTTGAATGAAGATTTAAATTTTTGTGAGAGAAAATACCTGTAGCAAAATGATTCGAACCGTGATTCAAACTACGAAACAAACGGGCCAAGTAGTTCAAACTAAGATTCTCAAATACCCTATAAATCTCTTTCTTCAACCGTTTTATGTTGTATCGATTGTAAGATATTCATACTGGTGGTGTATGTTTTTAATGTTAAATCTAGTTAAAGTTCTATAAAAAAAAAAAAAAATACCTAACCGACAGAATTTGATATGAATTTGATGATTCAAAATTATTTGTGAGATACACAAGTTAAAACCAAGACTAGTTTAAAAACCCTTTCACAACGGGAGAGATTGGAGAAAACCTTCGGGGGAGAGATTGGAGAAAACCTTCGGTGGAGAGTTTTAGTTGGATATAGATACTATACCTAATCTGTAATACTTATTTATTGGATAAGTGCATGATATAAAATGGAAAATATGAAGAAAGCTTGCGTGCTTGGTTCCTTGACAGTTGACAAAATTGATAAAAGCAATCTAGGAGGAGAGAAACGCTGCAAAATGTAACAATAAATAACACATTATTATGGCACATAGCTTGACCAGAAAAAATAAAAAAAAAAGGTATGCCACCAAAAAAAAAAAAGGAGGCAAGATTTTTAGTTTATGGTTGCAAAAGTCGTAGTTAAGAAACGCCCAAATTCAGGAGGAATTGACTGATTGTGAAATAGTGTAGTCTAGATTTAGAACAGGCTCACGCTCATCTCTACCAGAGTAGTTGTTATTTATTTTGAATATGAGAGAGTCGTAGAAAACATGCTAGGATTTGTCTCTAGATCCCACCAATGTCTCTTTCTGCGTTGGCGTTTTATCATTTTTAATTTCCCATATGCAAACGTTTTCAACTCTTGTTTTTTAATTTCTAGTTTTTTAGTTTTGTAGTTTTCTTTTTTTTTAAAAAAAAAAATATTCAACACTTTGTCGTTGTACGTGCCTCTTTTGCAAAATTTTTTAGCAAAAGCAAAATATCCAATGGAAGGGCACTTTACTAGAACAATGCATGCCCGTGTAGTGGATTCTTAAATCTGATCAAAATTATAATAAATAAAAAATATACAAAATTAATGAAATTTAATCTAAATTTAACAGTGTAAATCAAAATTTTATATGTCACATAACATAGAAGCATCCTATTAAAGAATTTTCGTAATATGTGGTCTGAAAATATTGTTGGAAAACAGATTTTTCATTAATTAATTAAGAATAGGTAACGTGTACATGACCACAATCCGGCCATTTTTCAACGACCAATGTGACGGTAGAATCCCAACAATGTGACGGTGGTATTGTTTTAAAAATTTTTAAAAATATTTTTATACATTTTTTAAAATAAAAATTTTACAAACACTCTCAACATAATCTCTAAAAATTTTTATTCTTTAAGAATAAAATCATTTTCATTAATTTTAAAAAACTATTAACTGGTCCTAGACTCCAAAAACAAGTTCGGTCAAAACAAAACAAAATTAAAAAATAATAAAAAACAGAAAAAAAAGGAAATTTTTTTTAAAAAATATGGAGCAAATTATCTCGCTCTTTTGGCCTCGTTGGGGATAAAATGCGCACCACTACCTTAATGTATGGAGTCCGTCCGCCACTTCTCCTGCTATCGTGCGCACCTCCTCCCATGGCGCTCGCTTTCCAGCTCTGCCGCATACCAACCGCCCACATCCACCTCTTTAGCCCGAAAACCTTCTCTCTCCAGTATCGGAAATCTCTCTCCGTCAGATGCTCGGGCGACGAATCCTCTTCTCCCTCCGTCGCCGTCGACTCCGACTTCGACGCAAAGGTTTTCCGCAAGAACTTGACGCGAAGCAAGAACTACAATCGCAAAGGATTCGGCCACAAGGAGGAGACTCTCGAGCTCATGAACCGCGAGTACACCAGTAATTCACTCGCTCACCTTTCTTTCTTGCTTAATCTCTCGTCATGGATTTTCGGTTTTTCTTGTTTGGTTATGGTGGTTTAATGGTGTTTGAATTCGCAGGTGATATTATAAAGACTCTGAAGGAGAACGGAAACGAGTACACCTGGGGAAACGTGACGGTGAAATTGGCCGAGGCGTACGGATTCTGCTGGGGCGTGGAGCGCGCTGTGCAGATCGCCTACGAGGCTAGAAAACAGTTCCCCGATGAGAAAATCTGGATCACCAACGAAATCATCCACAATCCAACAGTCAACAAGGTTTTAATTTCTCGCCTTAAAGTTTCAGACGAATTATGTCGCGATTTTCTGAGCAAAATTCTGAATTTTGTTGATCGTGTTTTGGCAGAGATTAGAGGAAATGAAAGTGGCGGATATTCCGGTTGAGGAAGGGAAGAAACAGTTCGAGGTTGTGGACAAAGGCGATGTCGTGATTTTGCCTGCTTTTGGAGCTGCCGTGGACGAGATGTTAACTCTCAGCGATAAAAACGTACAAATTGTTGATACTACTTGCCCATGGGTTTCAAAGGTAATCTATATTTTGCTTCTTTTAAATTTATTTATTTATTTTTTTGTTAAGCCTAAAAATCTGAAATTTTTTGGTTAAATTGATTGGTGGTTTGGTTTGTGAAGGTGTGGAACACTGTTGAGAAGCACAAGAAAGGGGATTACACTTCTATTATCCATGGTAAATATTCCCATGAAGAGACTGTAGCAACTGCTTCTTTTGCTGGAACTTATATTATTGTGAAGAACATGAAAGAGGTGGGCATGGTTTCTTTCTCCTATTTTTCAGCTTAGATGTTTGACTTTGTGGTTCCTTTTGGAAAAATGTTTGATCTTTTATCTTTTAGATTTGGATTCTTATGGAACGCTTTTTTGGTCTTGATTCAGGCAACCTATGTGTGTGATTATATTCTTGGTGGTGAGCTTGATGGATCTAGCTCAACTAGAGAGGCGTTTTTGGAGGTTTGATTATTCTTGTTGCTTTGTTGATTATACTTGAACAATTTATAGGAAAATATATGTGGGTTTAGTGGTTGTTACTTGATTTGCCTGCAGAAATTTAAATACGCAGTTTCTGAGGGGTTTGATCCTGATAAGGACCTCGTGAAGGTTGGCATTGCGAATCAGACTACCATGCTTAAAGGAGAAACTGAAGAGATTGGTTAGTTTCTGATTGTTATGCTAATTGTCGATCAAGGATTCACTGCCTTTTGTGTTGAATGTTGTTTATCTATTTTTGCTTTATTTTCGCAGGGAAATTGGTTGAGAGGACTATGATGCGGAAATACGGAGTGGAGAACATCAATGACCATTTTATAAGCTTCAACACAATTTGCGACGCAACTCAAGTAAGTCCTTTTCATGTATCCTTGTATGATTGTTATATGTGAGATTTCCCTAATGAAAAAACATTCCAAATCGCAAGATGGAAATTTTTTATTTTCTGTTTTCGTTCTTGTTCATGATTGATGATATTCATAGCTACTGACAGTTTGAGGCTAAATTGGTTGCCTGCGTTACTCCAAATTGTGAACCATCGTGGTTATGTTGAAGATTATAGAATCTCCAGTGAGATTCAAAGTAATTTCTTATGTTTCTTTTTCAGGAGCGTCAAGATGCTATGTACAAGCTGGTAGAGGATGATCTAGACCTTATTCTAGTTGTTGGCGGTTGGAACTCAAGCAACACATCCCATCTACAAGAGATTGCTGAGGAGCGGGGAATCCCCTCATATTGGGTTGACAGTGAGCAGCGAATAGGTCCTGGGAACAGAATAGCATTCAAACTTAATGTAAGATTGGATCGATAGAGCTACACTGCAATTAGTTCATTCCTGCTTTTCTACAACCATACCAATTTAAACTATGTTCTTATCTTTGTTTCTTTTCGATTGTGAATTTTTTGATAGCATGGAGAATTGGTTGAGAAAGAGAACTGGTTACCCAAGGGTCCCATCACGATCGGCATAACCTCAGGTGCTTCTACTCCAGATAAGGTAATTTCCTAGCGGGTTGAACTTCTAATTGGATAGCAGTTTTTTCTGCAAGCTATGAAAAACTGCATTCTATATGTAACTTTAATCCTTAGTTATTTGTTTTACAATGATTTTGATCTATACCCATCCGGGCTATTTTAATCAGGTTGTTGAAGATGTTCTCATCAAGGTGTTCGACCTCAAACGCGAAGAAGCGTTGCAACTTGCGTAATTTAAGATAGATTTATGGTATACGTCACCGTTGTGCCAAGCTTAGTTATAGAGCTTCATTGTTGTATAATTAAGATAATGAAAGGCCATGCTACATCTATGCTGTAGAAAAAGCTCCATGTACCTTGGAATTGCTTGCATTGCTGTATAGTAATAGAGGTCCTTTTTTCATTTCTGAAATGGTCACGTTCTTTTACTCTAGAGGTGCCGTAGAATGCAAACAGCAGCCATACTGGACCTTATTGTTGACACAATTATAAAAAATCGACACCTTTTGAAAACGTCAAGAAGGGCGGATGTATTCATGTATAATACAGTGTATTCAATTATATTCTTGTTTCTTCCTCAAAAAATAAAAGTAAAACGAGAAAACATTTATAATTTTATATTATTGTATTGTAATTACAGTAGTAATAAAGAAATATTACATAGTATCAAACATGACCCAAATGCCCAAAATTTTCCTATACATTCAGAAAAGCATATCTATGACTCATCCCAAAACTTGTCAATTTAGATTCATGTGTAGGAATGTGCCTTTTGCTTATAGCTAAACTGATCGATCAAATTGATTTGTCGATGTTGCTTGTTTTCTTTTTACCTTAAAACCCGAATATGGTAAGCTAGTATCCAACACAAATTGCTCTTTTGACTCCCAAGCTCTGGTGCTAAGGCTACCATAAGTTACTTGGGAGAAGAGGATTCAACTATTTCTGGAAGCTGATCAAGCAAGCGATTCATCTCGTCCGGAAATTCGGCTTTCGCTCGATTAGTCTTTCCTCCGACAACCACTGCTGTTCCATCTTGTAATGCCCATATCTTTTAATTGAGCAGAGAAGAAAAGAATGGACATAAGAACAGTACAACACAACTGATAATTTCTTTGAATAAAGGACACAACAACGGCAAAACAAGCACAACTTTCACCGGAATAAAAATAATACGCATTTTACCCAAAAAGTACACGTTCATGTTCCTTTCTTTCTTAAATAATAATAATAATAATAAAATACATGTTCATGTCAAAATGGGTTTCCACATGTAAGTAAAATATATATAAGCTCATAAAGATGGTATAAATGCTTGGGTTTTTAACACCTATACTCCCTAAACTTCTTCTAGTTTGACATTTTTGTCCATCACTTATTTTCTTGGCAATTTAGCCTTGATGAAAATAGTAACCGTTAACTCCAATTGCTTGCGGGAGCTAAATTTCGTGCCCCATAAACTTCTTATACTTTGGCATTTTAGTCCCCCCAAGATTTTTTCTTTATTTTGTTATTTAGTGCCTAAACAAATATAAAATTCTCTAAAATTTTACTACCGTTAACGGTTGGAGTTAATTGCAACTCTTTTGAGGCTTTAGAGACTAAATTGCGAGGTAAAAAAATGTCCAAGACAAGTTGCCAAGTTCAGCCTTATAGTTCCGAATGACGGACAAGTTCTGTTTTTCTATCAAATGATATTCTGATGCGTTGTAAAATGTTAAAAGAAGAAGAAGAAGAAGAAGAAGGTACATTCAGTGACCACTACATATGGTCAGGCATAGTTACATAAGCACATAGAAATTTAAACCTGAAATCCGTTAAATAAACTTAAAAACTCACCTGTGCATGGGATAAATAGCTGACACAAGTGGTAAGCATCAAAGCACCAAATCCAGCATATACAATTGGCACTCCTGGGTCAGTCTACCAAAGAACCAAATGTTATTCAAGGATGAGGTATTTTCATATTCTGTGGTATAATAACATGTTTTAAGCCTTTACCTTCAAATCAAGGCCGCTACTTCCTATTGCATCTTCAATAACAATCTTAGTCCCGTTAATCTCTATTGGAAGTTTAGAGTTTGGTCGCCGGACCCCAGCAAATTTTCCTTCTTGATCATACAAGGCGATGGATTGTAGATCACGAGCTAGCATCGATCTATTTTACGAACAAAGTGGCAGGTAGAATAGAAGAAAAGGTTAGTTTCATTACTTGCAGTAAAAATGTTGTTAGTAGCGTTAAAAGAGATATGCAAATCAAAGTTGAGATAAAGAATAAAGAGCAGCAGGAGAAGCACTTACATTCCTTTGACGTTAGGAGAATTGACATCTCCAATTGGCAAGAAGGTTCCAAAAAGCTTCTTGTCCCCGTTTATCTTAAGAGGTGCCATAGCCAAATTAAATGGCCCTTCATTGTCCTTGAGTATTTGTAGCGCTGAGAAACTCCAATCTGTCTGGTATATGGTAATCCCTCCATACCTTAAGGGGTCATTTACACTTATTGTTTTCCTCAGCACCTCCTTACCGTTAAGGTCGTATAGTGAAAGGTCAGTGTGAAACTGTGACACCTATTGCATAAAACAGGTGGGGGACAGTGAGGTAAAAGCATCTAATTCCTCAGCAGAAATAAGCAAGTAAACTAAAGACTTTTTCAAGCATTTCAGTATAAAAAGGAAGAAAGGATAAAACACACAAGTCTTTAACAGCAAGAAGCATG
Source organism: Artocarpus heterophyllus (assembly GCA_025403435.1). Lineage (NCBI taxonomy): Eukaryota > Viridiplantae > Streptophyta > Magnoliopsida > Rosales > Moraceae > Artocarpus > Artocarpus heterophyllus. The sequence continues at coordinate 15,510,522 of CM046336.1, forward strand.
CCAAAACTAAACCATCTCAAAGAAGACTCCCTTGTTATGAGATGCATAAAGAATAATGCATGGGACACTAGCTCTAATTCCAGCCTTTTTGTACCAACCAACGTATCATGTGAGATGTCATTCTTTTATTGGAAGGTGTTTAAAAAATTATCTCGTCTTAACAATAAAAGAAAACTAACAGCGAAAGGATCATAACTCACTGCCATGTAACTTTGTACCAAAAAAAAAAAAAAGAGTGCGATTATAGTCGGTATCCCTACCCCTATTCGTGCATAAATATCAATTGCAGGCATTCTGACAACAGACATTGAAGAGTACAGTATCACAGCAACGAAAAGTAATACTTTTAAAAGTCAACTCTTTATGAAACCTCTCATTTCAGAAAGACGTCTATGATAAGAGAAAGAATAGCTAATAGAGAGGCAATAAAATCTACCTCCCCACTACCGTAATAATCCATGTAGAATCGGTTGACATGAACTTCTGTGTTAAAAGCTTCGGTAGGAGTAGAGAGAAAGCCAGTTGGACCTAATACATCTCCAACGACAAAATTCAGCCCCTGCGGCACCGTGACTGAACCTCTAAAGCTCCCTGTTGCACTAAGAGTTCCACCTGCCATTATGAGCAGCATTGCTAAATGCACTCCAATAGGAGCAAACCGACCAGCAAGCCCCTTGAATGCATATAATGACGGTCCCTTCAGGAATACCTATATCAACAAAATAAATCATTGTGAAAACACAACCATAGATAGATATAAGTTAACAAGGCAACCATAGAGTGAAGTAAATGCAGTTATGAGAAGGCCGTCATGGTAATTGATTTCTATGTTGATAGCTGGAAAAATTGAGTTTCTATACATGTTATAAATCTCCATCATATATTACTTACACCATACAAATAAAAATTAATTTGCTAAGTAAAGTGCTCTTGAACTTCCCACTTGAGCATATGAGATCCAAGAGTAGAAGCCTAACCATAAAATAATATGTAACACTCTCCGAACATAGTTTAAGTATCTTATAAACAAGGTTACTAGGTCAGCTTATACATAAAATAGGTATTTAGGTATCAAACCCAAAACATAAGGCATTTAAATTTCACAAAAATGAAATAAAAGAACAATAACTAAATCAAAAATCAAATAGGAAATCAGAACGAACTAGAAAACAGAGAGTTGTGGAAGACTGGAAGTACAACCTCGTATCCGGATCCCATCAGAATAACGCCTAAATCTTGCACTGATGCTCTTGGCAGAGTGTCAGAAAATTCCTGCTTGAGGATGGGCTCAGAAGAATGCATAAAATTCCATCTGATTTTACGACCAAATCCCTTGGTTAATTAACTAGTCACCCAACTAATTTTCAAGATATAAAAACTAAGGTGAATCAAACCATATGCAAGGAAATCAAACCTTCTAGCAACTTTGACAAGTGGTATCTGTGTTGTGTACGTGCATGCCATTAGTGATGTTCCAAGTAGAGCCAGAGTTGCAAGGAAAATAGGAGAAGAATACACATGATCAAACCCAAGGGTGAGAACCCATCTCCAAGTGAAGAATCCCAAAAACGGATTCTCTTCTGGGAATTTCTGGAAATAGAAATCCGGGGCCTCGCCTTGGTCAATGATGGTCCCTGCAGCAATTTAAACCACAAAAAGGCCTACTTACTCAAAATCACAGAATATAAGGTCTTGCAAAAATTGTATATATTGACATGAAATTTATAAATAAAGCTAAAAAGAGTAGGAAAGGTAGAGAATTAGTTATCAAGAAATTCTTTCAAGTGTCAGTAAGAGATTTGGCAAATCAAAGCTAATAAATTAAGACTCTTTGTTTAGCTTATGAGCTCAAATCACAAAACCCAGCTCACAAATTCTAAGCCTCAAAGCATTACAGCTTTGGGGTGAGGATAAGAGTGCAAGCACAGAACATACCAGGAGGCTGCTCTGACAGAAGCGATAAATGTTCTTTATCCTCATAACCTCTTTGAATTTTATCAGCACAAGAAATTCAGAAATAAAACCAAAAATAGCTAAAATAGAAGTGCATTAGTGATAAAATAGCTCTCTAAGGTGTCGTAAAGGGTATGTTAGGTCACATTTGACAGGCCTCCCAAAATATAAATAAAGAATGAGAAAAGGAAATATCAATCATAGCACCCCTCCATATTGATTTCTATTTATTGGCAATGTATATAAAACTTTCTAATATATTCTTAATAAGTTCGAGTATTGTAGGATAATCCAATGATTAACTAATGATATCAAAAGAATATTTTAATAATTACATTGGAAAGATTTTTATTTCTAAGTTCAGTAAATATTACAAGCATCCTTTATTGTCCTTTCCACACTCATTTCCTTTCTCATTACATTAACGACTATTCCATTACAGTTTGGTAAACAAGCCCAAAATCTAGACAAACCAAAGTGAATTAAGCACATTCCTCAGAGTCTAAGATCAACACCGACAAAACCCAAATCACAAGAATCTCAAAAACCACAGAGAAAGCATTAGCACAAGTGATTAAGACACAGTAGTAAACATACCAAGAGCCATTAGAGCAGCAGCAGTGAACATCTCTCCAATAGCCAGGGGAAGGTTAGACAAAACCGCTAGAACCTTTCTGGGCAATCTCTTCACCATCCCCAACACTCCTCCACCATTTTTCACAACAACTTCCTCATTTCCACCCTCCTCCGACAGAGGCGGTGGCGTACCTTCGGAGAGCAGAATCTTGTTGGTTATGTTGGTCTGGTTCCTCTTGTTGTCTTGAGGGCTTTTTAGCTTACAAGTGGTGGTGAATGAGAAAGGTCTCTTAATCTGACTATGGGAAATGAAAGTGGGTTTGGAGTAGTTGCCGTGAGTAAGAGAAGGTTTGAGGAAAAGGGCTTTGTGTGAAGATAGTTTACGGGTTATGCTGGGGTTTAGAAACTCCATTAATGGGGATTTTGGAGCTGGGTCACTCTTCCCTGTTGCGGAGCCGGATGTAACGATAGTACGGGATGTTGGTTTATCCTTGTTTTCCCACGCCTTGGTACAATAATACCACGTCGGCAAGGAAAAATAGTGTACTATTACCATAAATACATATCCTTAAGACGGCTCAAATCAATGAGTGAGAGATGCTCCTATTCAACGGTTAGAATATCAATAATCTTTATCTTTACATCCATAAGAGAAAATAGCAAGTTTTTGGCTTTTTGTTTATTCCCTTCAACGGAGGCCACGTGGCATTTCTTGTACTTCTCTCCTTTTTTCTTTTTTTTTCCTAGTCCTCCCTCCTGGTTTTATTTACATAATTTTGACCTTTATTTCATCTCTCCTCACTCGGGGTTTTTTTTTTTTTTTTTTTTCTCTTTTTGGTAACACTCCAATTTATTATTTGTCTCATAAATATCATTCATATATGTCCCTACCCAAATTGAATACACACGTGTACCCGCATGGTTTCAACTGATCTATAAAAAAAAAGTAATAATACCAATTTTTATGGCTATTTTTTTATTTATCAACCTTGCATTTATAGTTTTTATTTTAGGAAAATTCCATATCAAATGAGAAAAAAATACAAACATTAATGCTGTCGCAAATGATCCTACAACATAAGGAGATTCAATCATGAATGCCAGTTCCACCCGAAATTGTTGTTAAAACGTTCAAGGAGGAGAACATGCATCAAGTTTTGACAGCGAAAAACTCAACAGACACTCCAAATTTTTGTCTTGTAAGAGCATGCAAGTAAATTCTGGCAGATTAGCTTTATTATTGTGCTAAATTACTCCAAAATTTTGTGTCATGGTGAAAGAAAAACAAAAAAAAAAAAAGGAGCCGTCTTAGGGAAAGAAGAAGGACCTACAGCGGCAAAGGCTATCAACCTTTTTTTTTTTTTTTTTTCCTAATTGTCTCTTACGACTTTGTTAGGATTAGTGCTCTAAGTCATGAAATATTTGTATTTAATAGACATTTGTTATCAGTAGATAATAATGCTATATTACATGTTTAATATCGTTCTATATACTTTCATATCATTGATTATATGACAAGCAAACAAAATATCTATAACACTTTTACTAAATCTTGAATCACGGATATATGTGGTTTATATACAAAAAGATATGATTGCAAGATTAATCAGGAAGAAAATGATGGTCCTCAACTTGTGGAATAAAGATGGTAATCTTATTCTTGATAAAGTTGTAATAGGTATCTACATCTAATTGGAGATGCGATTTATTTTGATCGTTGGGAGCAAGTGAGGCTATATGGTATACACATTAATGCACTAATCTAAGTGGAGATAATACATTAGATTGGACCACAGTGTTAATTAATTTATTAATAATTCTGTTTGCATAAATCAATTTCCTTTGATAATCATTTATGTATTATCTTAATCATGAAGTGATTCATGACTCTATGCTTATAACTTGTATCTTTTGATATATGAAAGGCAGGAACTATAATGATCAAAGGTTCTATTTTGTCGATATGTTAGAGACATAACCTATATTTGATAAGAGTATAACGTATAGATGCAAAATTCATAGCTTATTGACAAGAATTAATGTTATCATTACAAATGCACTATTCAAGTAGTTTAAAAAAGAATAAGGCCTTCGTCATCTCTCTCTTTGTCTCTCTCTCTATGTATGTATACATATATATATATATATATATGCGGTTACCAGATGATTATCCAAATAAAAGAGATAATAGAACTTTTGTGATAACTTGTTCTTAAATCAATTATGCATAACCTATAAAAATACATATAATATAAGGTCATGGATAATTAATACATAGTGTAGCTTTTGGGATCTATAATGTAATGACACCAAAGTTATTAATTAATAAATTAATAATATGAAATTATAAAATGTATAATTATAGGAGCTTGAGAGTATATATTCATTGGATCCTAAGAGTAACGCACTAACTTCAGTTATAGATTGAGCGAAAGTCGAATATTATAGATAATCCAGCAACTAGTTCAGTATATGCTTATTAGGCTTGAACTGGGCCAATCTAGTTGGACTTTCGCGCTAAGCGCAATCCAACTAGACTGCACATGGTGCGTATTAGAAATTAATTATTTAATTAATTTTGAGAAAATAATTATTCAAATTAAGTTTGAAATTTTAGATAATTAATTATTTAAATATTGAATTTAAATATTAATTAAGTTTGAATTAAGGATAATTCATTAGTCACACTTATTTAAATTAGATAATTTTTGTTATGACATTATTCTAATTTGGATTGGAATTATTTAAGTTAGAAATATCCAAGGTAATGTAGAAATAACAGTCTCCCATTCTAAAAAGTGGAACAAATTAAGACTGCACCACATGGTATAGTTGGTGCCAACCACTGGGAGAGGCCTTATAGGTGACGTAGACCGTTGAGAATTTTCCTTGTGGTAGGCATGAACAATGAGAAACTTGGGCGACAAGTTTTTCTAAGTTTCTTTTTTTGAAAACTATACCTTTTACCATACTCTACAAATAAAGACTTTGTGTCTCCATATTTTTTTAGAGTCTAAAGTGTAATTTTAGAGAGAGACTTAATTACTCATTTTTAACAATTAATTTTCCCAAATACTTTAATGGTTGGAAGGAGAAACCTAGCAATGAAGACTTAATGCGTTGTGCCCTGATAGGATAGATGTACTTAAAGCATATGATATTTTGTAAATAACATATTCATAAATAAATTAAGTAAATTTTTCATTATATTTGTGTGCATATATTTTGTACACTTTATGAATATCTATATGACCTTAAATATTACATATAAGTATTATATACAAAAGGATAATATTTAAGGATGATAATTAAAATGACCAGTAATATAATTAATTATTATAATTATTTATTCATTTAAAGTATGAAGTCTTTAATTGAGTATTATTAGTGTAGGTCATTTTCCATTATGAATGAAATGGTCTTTTTTAAATTGTTAATGCAGTGAGTCATTAAATGAATGCATTGTACATAATGAGTTTATGTAGGATTGAGACACGATGTAATATAAACACCTAATAATTTTTGTTAAATATAACAAGTTCTAATAACATCAACCGATGATCATATATAAGATGATATTAATCCTGAGTTGTTAGCAAACTTCTATTTATGAAATTATTTCTTTTGATTTACTTGGTATGGATTTAAGAATCTAATCATATCCCTTGTATTTTGAAGGCATAATGAACTAAGTAGCTAGAAATGTTAATATTACAAGATGGAATCTATTTTTTTTAGCGAGAAACAGATAAATAATTCTCTTGAGTATTAAATCAGGTCTTAAATAATATTAGCGCTAAATTCATGATTAAGTTCATGAATATATTATTCGTTAGAGAATTAATTGCACTCAAGGATAAATAAATAATTAAAGAGGTTAACGAATTTCACCTAACTCTAATTATGGATTATTTATGGAAGATTAATTTATATGCAATGACTATATCAAATGGATGACTCTACAATATGAGTAATTATATCTATAATTTTAAGAGTGCAATTTCAAATTTTTAGTAGAATAACATTGAAATTAATAAAAAAGTAACATATTAATTAAAGAGTTTAATTAATATATTGGTTTTATTGGAGTTTAAAATTATGTATCTATTAGTCCCCTACCATTCTTATAAATACTGTTTGGACAAGTGAAATATTGATTTAATTAATTAATTTAGAATTATAGGAATCTAAATTAAATATCACTCAAAATAAATTAATTATCAATTAATTTATAATTATTACACATAATAAATAAATAAATAAATAATATATTTTGAAAGACAAAAACTAGATCCCATCCATTGTGTGTAGCACAGGGAAAAATTCCTTGTGCAGTCTAAAGCTTGTTCATCAAATTTTCATATTTAGAACTTTCTAATTTTGATAAATATGATTTAATTCAAACTTAGAAATTTAAATTTTAAAACAAATCAAATTAGATAACATATTTTTTCTCTCCTTTTTCCTCAGATTGGCGCCACGCGTAGAAAGAGTATTTGTATATGGGTGGCGTCTATCACAGATAATGAAATGGAAACTTATTTCTTTTTTTTTAATTATATATGTGAAATTTAAAAATACAAATAAAGGAGGCTTTCAAAATTAATTGGGTCTCCTATTCTTTATAAGTAGAAGCCTCCTTTATTCATTTTATACACAATTCAAAGTCTTTGTTAGACTGTAAAAATTTTCTCAGAGAGTTTAGCAATAGGCGTGTGTAAAGAGAGGAAAAGAGAAAGTATTTTTCCATTTTAGTCCAGTTTTGCTCATGCATTGAGATTAGTGGGAGACAAAAGTGAGAAGTGCAATATTTAGAAACACCCTAATTCTCTACAACAACAACTCGTTTGTTTGTTCTCTGCCGAGGACTAGGTGAAAGAGGCTTTGGTTTCATCCAGAGTGTTTTTCCTGATAAAAGATTTCTGATCTATTGTCTTCAACAGGGTAAGCAAATAGTGTGTGTGTATATATATATATATATTAATCATTAAATTAATGTACTCTATAGCTTGTTTTATAAAAGTAATTTTATAAAATTTTTTACTATATACGTTTCGCACCTTTTCTATTTTTCTGCATATTTTTGCTACAATCATTTTAAAAAACTAACACATATGATGATCCACTAAATTAGAATAGTGTTGAAGATCCGTTGGTAAAGATTTCTGTTTCTGACCATTTATTTTTGTCTCTGGGAGAAGTATGTATTAAATTATGTAATATTTTTTTGTTTATAGTAATATGAGTTAGTATCCTATTTATAAAATCTTTAAAATTCCGGTGTGGCTGTACAACTATTTTTGTAATAGAGTTTACAAAGCATGGAATCTTAATTATGAGGGATCCCTCAAAATAGATAAGGTTGACTTGTTCTTCTATGCATCCATCTGAGACGAGTTTATGATAGATTACTTGAAAGTATTGTTTCAGAGACATGGATGGAGATGTTGCCTCTACTAGTGGCGCGCCGTGCAATGTGATGGACGACAATGACGATCTTAAAAAGGATCTTCCTCCTCGGTGGCGCGCTCGTCCACCGGTGGATTCTAAAGATGTCAATCGTTTCTGTTGTCTCTCTTTACATTATCAGGCATACATCTGGCATGTTACAAAATGAAAATTATTATATTATTATTAAATTTAGACGCATTTGGCATATTATGATCTGTAATATGCTAGATTATCTTTAAATTATTAGGCAAACATCTGACAAATTAGAAAATGGAATATGCCAAATTTTCTGTCATATTATAAATTTATTTTTATTGTAATTTTATTTATTGATAAAATGTTTATGTTTGCTTTTAGAGTCGTTTTGCCATTTTGGAGAGCCAGTTTGGTAGAATTATTTGTCTACCTTAAAGATCGATGTCAAAGATCAAATTTTGTCTCTGAGGAAAGCAAAATGTCTTAATTATTTGAGATAGATGTCAAAGATCAAATTTTGTCTCTAAGGAAAGAAAATGTCTTAATTATTTGCCTATCTTTAGATGCTGTTCAATATAAATCTAACACTAGGAGTATATCAATGTCTCGACCTTAATCATCCACTCTAATAGTCAAGACAAGCTATACAATCTTATCATGAATAAAATGTCTACATTTATTTCACAAATTGTGAATTATAGATTTAGACTATTAATTTTGACATCATTCCTTTCCACGTTTGCACAATCCAAGATGTAATATTAATAGTCTCGGCGCTTTAGTTGCTTGATATAGAATTAACAATATAAATGTAAAAAGGACAAATATTTATACATGAAGTGATTACATTTTATTTATTGCTCTAAAATGTCACAAATACAACTAAAGGGTTACATACAAAAGTATAACTTATAGTTTTATTTATCTCATGATTTGTCCTTTTATTTTTAAAAATTTCAAAAATATTCTTTAAATTCGAATAAGGTGTTTCAATTTTATCCATAGTAAGAGATCACAAAAAAGAAGCCAAATAGACTTTTTTGCCCTCTCATAAATTTGCATCCAAACTTGTGTCCAAATAAGATGAGAGCATTCCATTACCCATATTATATCTTTAAAGTTTCTAAAAATATAAATGAAAACGAGAATCAACAATATAAATGTGAAAAGGACACATATTGATAAATAAAATGATTGCATTTTATTTATTACTCTAAAATGTCATAAATACAGTTAAAGGGTTAAATACAAAAGTATACCTCCTAGTTTTATTTATCTTACTATCTATCGCTGTATTTTTAGAAACTATAAGGGTATTCTTTAAACTTGAATAAATTGTTTTAATTTTATCCATAGTAAGAGACCACCAAAAAAAAAAAAAAAAGAAGCAAAATAGACTTCTTTGTCCCCTCATAAATTTGCCTCCAAACATGTAGTGTCCAACTAAGATAAGAGAACTCCATTACCAAACAACCCGTACAAACCTTATTAATTTGCTAATTTGGAAGACATTTTTATAATTGCAAAAAAAGGAAGCCTTCTTCTCCATCTCTCTACATGGATCAAGCCCTGACCAAAAAAGCTCAAGCTGGAGTTGCTGAAGACTGCTGGTGAGAATTTATTGGGTTTGGTTTTTTCCATGTTTTGGTTGGGTTTTTCCATGGGATTTTGATTTTGGTATTTGCTAAGGGATTTTGCAAGACTCTTGGCATTTACATGCAAGTGAAAAAATAAGGCTTTAGAGTGAGGAATTTGATTTTAAGTATATTTATGTCTTTGTTCAATTAGTGGTTTTTTTTTTCATTTTTTTTTCTTTCCATTTATTTTCTGAGTTAATGGACTTTTTTTTCTAACTTGGGGATAAGGGATTTCAACTTGTCACCTTATGATGGAGGTTATGCTTAGACCCATAGAATTTAGTTGTCCAGTTAGCATTTTCTTTAATCTTTTTCCTGTTCAAATTTTGAATGTGTTCTTTTTTTTTATTTTTTATTTTTAAGGTTGAACTTTGAGTTTCGAATGGCCTACTTTGAGTTTCAAATGGCCTCTTCAATTCCGACTCCTGTAAGTGAATACATGACGTCGTTTTGGTGCCAAAGGGGAAATTCATTTGGCTGTTGTTTGGCTGTAGGAAAAAACCATTCTAATTCAGGCTATCCTTTTAATACCTTTCTAGTGGCTCAAGGTAGGAGGATAAATCGTAAATAATAAAACTAGGAATTTTTTTTTAATTACTACTGTGATTAAAGTATTTGTTCTTTATAATACCAATCCTAACATGTGCGCTTATTCTTTATAATACCATTTCTAACATGTACGCATAATAGTTTATTGTATTTGAATTGATGACATGTCAAATTGTTCAAAAGCATTCATTCAGAATAATGATATATTGGATTATTTAAAGGCATTCAACATTTTACACATCATTTCATGCAACAAAAACAAAACTATATTTCACTATATCATTTTTAACAACTATATTTACACATACTATTAAGAGTTTTAATCTAAATTATTTTAAGAGTTTTAATCTAAATTATTTTACTTTGTAAAAAATATACTACTAGATTATTTTGAGGAATGTAACAAGTTAACTTCTATTGTTGTTTAGTTGAGATTTGAAAATAGTCCATAAGTCTTGATCCATTTTTTCTGCTAGCTTAGGGAATGTTTTTTGAACCTCCAGTTTTCTTATAGAATGTCAATCTTAAGCCAGTTATCTCAGCTGCGCTAGTTGTAGCACCAACATGTCTCTAGCATTTTTTTTTTTTTTTTTTATGTCTGTAGTATTCTTTTGTTGGAAACATAATACGCAGCGGAATTTTAAAAAAAATTTATATAAGAGTATTCTCCAAAACATAAGTTTGACATGCTATATGCATAAATTAATCAAGTCTTACTAACCTTGTAAATGCCAAAAAGCTACTGCAATCAGTAAAGAGAAGTAACGTTCCAGAAGGACCTGAACCAACTGGCATTCTTTGTTATTCTCTATCCACGATCGGAGTAAGTGTGGGCTCACACGTACAGCTCTTCCACCAAATGACTCCTCTTCCACCTAATTGAGAGAACCCAAAGCTAGTGTTTGTGATATGTGAACAAAAGCTCTTAGGGAGTTTTTAGAATCTCACCAACAGAGTATCACTCTTAATCTCTCAATAAATCTAAATAATAATGAGACTCACTCCCTTTTTATAGAGGTTGGGCCCATGAGTCAGTCCTTATAAGATAATGCCTTGAAATTCAAATTAGAATCAAATTCGGATCAATATCTGATGAAATTTGCGTGAAAATACGTGATCTTTTTATCGCGTGGTCGGCATGCCGATCTGTCTAACTGGCAAGCCGAACTTGCCCCATCGGCAGGCCGAACCTAAGGATTGGCATGCCGAACTGTCGATAAAAAAACTCAACGAATCTTTTATTTTTCACTCGAGATTCTATAGGATAAAGTCTCAGTTTTAATTTAAATAACCCAATAGAAAAGTTGTTTAATTAAAACAACTTTATCTAGATACTCTAGGAAAATAAATGAATTCTTGATAATTCTACAAGTTTATCTTGAATTAATTCAAAATTAATCAAACTAATAAATAGACATGAATTATCTAATCCCGATAATTCAACATTTTATCTTGAATTAATTTTACTACAAAATTAATTTAACTGATAAACAGATATGAATTATTTGATTCTTCTGAATTTCTACCAATTCGATAAATTTGACATAAGTCACTAATTATTGGAAAAACACGTCGTATCGTTACAAGATTTTTGTGAGCTAGCAAATGGGACTTGATGGACCTATATAGTTCAAGATCTCAATAATTATAAAACCCAATATCCCAAATATATATTTCATAATTATCAACTCCAACACTACTCCACTAAAAGCTTGGAGCTGCACTCTCGAGCTATATAGAATTACGAAGCCTGTATAGCTAAGTCTTCATGATATATCATAGTGTATCGTGTCCCCATAGGATTATCCATAATCGGCTTAAGGACAAATTCTATCTTACATTTCTTATTATTTTTATCTTACATTTCATTATCTCACTATCGAAAAACTTACCATGTAAAGATAATATACCACTTGGTTACACCTATGTATCCAAGTGGTTGAGCGCTCTAGTTTTTCAATTACAGGATAACGCATATAAGAGGGTATCACTACTCCTAAAGAGAAGCTATGGATTCCATATTTATGACTAAGAGGTCTACGCTATCAAGAGTCATGCCTCTAATATACCAGCATGCGTACCACTATTAAAATGTAGGTGTCACCCTTTGGTGCATCAAAAGACACAAGTCAAGACAACGGGCCCACTTTTTATCTCAAGATTAAGATACAATTCAAATAATTGTCTAAAGTAAATCGATTTGCCGAGACAGAATTATTAATCCAAATCAATTCACTTTATGTCCCAATCCAACACATCGTCACATATGACAATGTACTAATGTTTCTATTCATGGAGTCCACCTCCGATGGTCAAGACAAATCATCTCCCAATAGGGATATAGACAACGTAACAATCTTTACATGAATAAAGCACCCAACTTTATTCCCTCGATTGCGGATCTTAGGATTTAGACCGTTACCTTAAGAATCATGTTTTTCACATAATCTGTTCATCATATGCCTAATCCTTAAAGGTTTAGACCGACAGTCTTAGACTTTTGTTTACTTAACATGTATTCAACAAATATAAATGTAAAGAGGACAATATTTGGTATATAAATAATAAATAAATTCTTTATTGATAAAAATGTCTCCAAAAACATATTATATTTTACTCCTTAGGACATACATGTCTGACATTTTATACATTGACTTACCTATGTTTGATGTTGTTACTCTGCATCTTGCTGACAAGGATGAAGCCCTTGCTCGTCTTTCGACTCTCACTCCTCTAAGCATGACCAAATTTTATTATTCATTTAATCTATTTGACTTATATGAAATTTATATGTCATTCATATTCCTTTGTAGTTGTGTCCTATTATTATTCTGACAAAAAATCAATATTTTAAAGTTCTTAATTGGTGGGACAATGTTAAGAAGATGACCGTTATAAAAGATCGTTGCGCATTTTTTTTTTCTATATTTTTACACTTGCATCTTTTTCATTAGCCTTTTAAATAGAAGAGTATTATCAATCAAGCTTTTCTCTATATGTGATGTGGGATTCAATCAATTGTCACTTCATGTGCAACTCTATATGATGTGGGATTCAATCAATAATCATTTTCTCTTGTATCTTTACTATGGATGTTGAATAAGATCACTTTTCATGATTCAATTAGCATATCTAATATATTTTTTCTTAACTTTCTTATACCAAATTCAAGTCTTATAAGTTTAGAGAGAAAAGGTAAATAAAACAATTCAATAAAGTAAATTATATTTGATTGAAAAACCAAAGCTTAATAGGCCAGGTTAGTCTAGCCTTACGCATAATCTTACTCTTTTACCATCTACATAGTAGTGTAATTAAGACTTATCTGACTAACTAAGCCCTGACATTAGATCTTCTATGTAGTCGTCTGAACATGTTGGTTCTTTTTTTTTTTTCTCAGTTTTATTTAGCTTAAAATAATTTTTTTAAAAAAAATTTGAATAATTAATTACTAAAATAATTTCTAAACAGTAAAAACTGAGGTTGTTTTTGGTATTTCAAAATCTTTGACCAATTTTAGAGTTATTTTTTTTTTACTCTTTGGAAAATGGTAGGAGATAATTTTGGGTAGTTTAAAAATAATAGTAATAATTTTTAGATCATAAAAAATATAGGGACAAATGTGGCTTTAACTAAAGCTTAGAGAGTAATTTTTAGAATATTTTTTTTTGTGGAGAATTGTGGTAGAAATTTCTTTTTTGGTTGTTATTAATAAATAGTTTGTTACATCTTTAACATATTTTTTAGTAAAGGTTAACATATTTTCAAGATTTACAATTTTTAACGTTTATTTTAGTTCAATACAAAAGCATCTTTATTAAAAAAAGGTTCATTATATAAGTATACCTCATAGTTTTAATTATTTCTTAATTTATCCCTCTATTTTTAAGAATTACAAAGTTATTTTTTCAATTTAAAAAAATTGTTTTAATTTCATCTCTATAATTAGAGAAAATTGAGCAAAATGTCATAATTACTTTTAAACAGTGATGAAAAATACTTTATAGAATTAAAACATAAAAACTCTAAAACAAAACATCAAATTTTGGAAAAAAAAGATCTTAAGTTTTATGACTCTTTGAATGTTAAAATATTTTTTAAAAATTTTCTTAAAAGGAAAAATATGTTTTAGAAATAAATTCATTATAATTAAGGGTATATTTGTCTTATCTTAATAGTTTTTTTGTCCAAAAAATCTACAAAGGATAGAATTGATATACAATTTTCAAATTCAAACAATACTATTGTAGTTTGTTTAAAACAGAGAGATAAATTGAGAAATAACTAAAATTAAGATGTATAGTTATGTAATAAACTCTTATTAAAAATGAAAAGCTTAAAATAATGTTGCTGTACTAATAACAAAATGTTACCATGTTATTTCACCAACTTACATTGTTGTATGGAGTTGAGGAGAATACCTATATGTATTTAAGAAAAAAAGAAACATTTATATGGCGTTTGGTGTATGAGTTTGGGCCAGTTCAAATCATAGAGACAGTTCAAACTCGAGTTTAGTGAAGTAATAATTGAGGCTAGTTCAAAACATAGAGGCGGTTTTAAACTGATCAAAACACCCAAAATTCAAACTTTATCCCCTTAAGTGCACATGGTTTGAATCATTTTCTACGACGAAAATCATTCCTATGTTTGTTTTCTTTCATAAACCATAAATTTTTAAACATCACTTCTCGTTTTAAACTTCATATGATGTTTTATTTTCGTTTTAAGTCTTTACATTTTAAATGTCAGTTTCAAACTGCTATTTAAACCACACAGTTAAGAATTCACTATTCAAATTATGAAGTTTTAAACCATACCATGCTAAACTTGTACACCAAACAAACCCTTAACCTACCACAAAAGTATAATAATGACTTCCTCATCCTAAACAAATCTCACGCGAACAACATTGATAACACCGCCATAGCCAAAAAAACCGTTTCTGCAAAGCCTACAAGATAGACCGAAAAACTTGCCTTTTGCATTAAACTTCCAAATGGATGAAGTTTTGAAACTGCACCGTCGAAGTTGTCAAACTTTATATAGCAGAAATAAGAGCGATCCTATTTAGCCCTGTATAGTTGTAACCTAGTTACTAATAAAACGATATAACTCAGCTTAAAAAATATATTATATATTAGACTAGGGCCTATAGTTTTGTGAGTAGTGAGGTTATAACCCATGGAGATGAAAATGATTTTTCCAAAAATAAATAGGATTGTTCCTCCAAAAAAAAAAAAAAAAGGGGTTGTTTTAAATAGTAAAAATTTCAAGAGAATGACTATGGTGTGAGGCGTTTTTATCCCCATCAGAGGAGTACGATCCAAAGGCTAACATTCAATCTCAGCAAGGGTGTACGTAAACTCTACCACACCTAATTAAAATCCAAATACACTTGAATAGCAAAAAAAAACTCATTATTTCCAAAAAAAAAAAAAAAAAAAAATCAATCAAAAATATTAAAGAGCATAAAAGTTAGTGCGTCCCCCCAAAAGCCATCAATAAGCATAGCTTCATTATCGGACCTCTCTCTGATCCATGGCCATCGTCATTAATAGCTTTATCATAATCCGTACAATCGACGCACTTGATGAAGCAACTGGATAAGCTAGTGTTGTCAGTCGAGGCCAACTAAGTTCGATCATGGACGAGGAGGGTGAGCACTGATGATGAGAAAAGGCTGTAAAGAATTACAGTGGGTAATGAGATTGTGAAAATACATATTTTTTATGGTTAAATATTATTATTTTGTATTAATATTTCTTGTTAAATCTTTTAATTATAGTATTTGTGTGATACTTTGTAATTTATGGTGTTTGTGTGAAAAAAATATTTACAAATATAGTTTTAGTGTGTTTTTATGTCTAATAATATTTTTAGTAATTTTTAGAATAATTTTTATGTGTTTAGTAATTAATGAGTATGTAAATAATCAAAATCATAAAAATAATATTGTGTGATTTTAATTTAAGTCTTAAAATGGTTGTAAATAAGTTTTTAATTTGTAAATATGTTTTTATTATATTTCTAGTAATTTTTAAAATTATTTTCAAGTCTTAAATAATATATATGTTAAAGTTTGTTAATTTTAGAAGTCTTAAATAATATATAATCAAACAGCTCAATAGATCGCAGTCGTCCACGCATCCTCTTCCCCAATGGAATTTGCTGCCTTGTATTTAACGTGCGTGTTTCTTCTCAGCTCTAAGATCAGTTTACCAGCTCATCCATCTAACGGTCGTGAGCGTGTCAGTCCTACGCCGCAATCCATGTCTTCAACTAAGTCAAAGTCCACGTATATAGTGCTCCAGGCCACATCTCCACTTTATTTTCGTGCTCTACACTCTATCAGATCGAGACGTAAAATCAACACATCTTTGAACTAATTCTCACGTAGAAGAAGAAGGAAAAAAGAAGTAATAAATTAGATTCAAATGAATCAAATCTAAATGATTTGAATAGATTTAGAAATGTGGGCTGTTGCAAAATAAAAATTTCAAAAAAATCTTAAATCCCTCATTTTGCCATCCTAGTCATTTTGCATAAAAAATATCTAAATAAAATAATAAAAATAATAATGATAAATAATAATAATAATAAATAATTATGTAAATAGTAATTTTCTTCGAGTATAAATACCCCTTCCATGGCTTGTAATTCTTACTCCTTCTCCTATGAGAAATTTCTTTTTTCTTGTAAAAATGTAGTTCTAAGTTTTAGTTTCAGTTTTTTAGTTTCTAGTTTTAGTTTTTGTAAAATAGTTTTAAGTTTATGTTATAAAATAGTTATGCCCAAAATCTTTTATGTTTTTACTTTCAATATGTCTTTCTAAGTTTCTTTTTTTTGCTTAGGAGAGAGGGAGAAATCCTAACAAAATTAAGGTAAATATTTTTAGTTTTTTAAAATTTTCTAAGTTGCTATAATGTTAAAATCATTTTTAGAAAACTTATAATTTTCGTGTTAATTTAGTTAAAATTCTTGCAAAATTAAGTTTTGTTTTATTATAGACATAGGTTGACACTCGTAATGCTTAGGAACAATTTGATTATTTGTAGATAGAAAATGTCACGGTAAATGCTTAATTATAATTTTGTTAGTAATTTTAGATAGTTAATTTTGAAATCATACATATTTCTCAAAAATAAGTTTTTGATGCATTATAGACATAAATTGATACATTAAATACTTAATAATTTTTGATTTATTGTAGACAAAAGATGATATAATTTTTGATTTATTGTAGACAAAAGATGATATGTTGTTGTTGGAAGAAGGGCAAATATGTCGGCGCCTTCATCGGGGAGGGCTCCCAGGGAAGACAAGAGTTTTTTTTCCTCTGTTTTTAATTTTTTTATATCTTACTATGTTGGTTATTGTTACCCACAAACAAGACCATTTACTAACTTATAGGCTCACTTCATAACATCCGTCGGATTAAAGTCAGGTGGACTTCATGTCGTGGACAAAAATAATGCCCTCTACTGTAACATGTCCCAAATTTTAAATAAGTGTTCTGTAAGGTTATTTTTTAATTCGTTTAACTTCTTAAAGTCACATTTTGACCGTAGACTTTCTGAAGTTTACAAAAGTGCCCCTACCTGATACGCGCACGCATTTTACCGCGTGCCTTGTATTTAATTACTTCTCTCATACCATCGTTCTCCATTTCTTCAACCCTTTTTCTTCAGATACTACTCTGGCGAAGTTGCAGAGCCAGAAGTCTATTCTCGCCAATGCCGATGATCATGGAGAAGAAGAAGACGAAGAAGCAATCCGCAGAACGAAACCCTAACAACTCCTATTCGCAACAGAGGATGAAGATGAACTCCGGAACCAGTGGCCCCCAGTTAAGCGAAGACGACGCCTCCCACTTGGTCGGCCGTATAGTGGAGAAGGGAATTTCCGACGAACCACCGACCAAAGCCTACCCACCCCTGCCCTCATCGTTCTTCCTTTCTCCGTGGCTCGCCACCGCTCTCACGGCCCGGTAAAGCCTGATTAACTTTCCATTGAATTTGACCTTGTTTGGTTCCCGAGAAAGTAAATAAATAACTTTTCGTACAAGAAAAAGAAAGTCGATGAAGATTGGAAAATTTGAAATTTGTTTAGTGGAGGATTTTGTGTTTTCTTCGACTGATGTGGATGTTCGATTTTACAGCACTGGGCTCCAGTTGGTAATAATGCTAGCTCCGGTTATGGTGATCATGAGGATGATGATGATGGAGATGATAGAGATTTCATGGACGTTGATCCGATAGTGCCTTTTGCTAATCTTGTGGAGAGGAAGAAGAAGAAAGGCGTGGATTTCAGCAACTGGAGAGAGCTTGTAGCTAATGAGAAGTCGGCCATAGCTGAGAAATCGAAAGGAAATATGGTGCGTTCAGGTAAAAGTGAAAAATGAGAGAAAGAAAGAGAAGCAATTTCAACTGTGCGTGAGAGTGAAGGTAATGAGGCTAGTTCTGTAGCTGAGCGTGATAACAAGGATTATTCTTATGACACTTCATTAATGGAGACAATAAAGAAGAGGGAGAAAGATTATTCGACTTCAACTGTAGTTTCTTCTGGGACTGACTCTGGTTATAACAAGCAAGAACCCACGACGCTTGAGAGTGAGATTGATGCAGAAAACTGAGCGTAGTTAAAGGGAATGTCAGCTGAAGAGATTGCGGTGGCGCAAGCCGAGATAATGGAGAAGATGGACCCTGCATTGCTGAGGTTATTGAAGAAGAGTGGTCAAGGGAAACTGAAGAAGAAAAATTCCCCAAGTGTAAAGGATGTGCAAGCTTTGTGTAGACCAGGGTACGGACACAGCCACTGCAATGTTTCCGCTCTATATGTATATTAAATTAATTTGGACTTGATGTAGAGTAAGTATTGATTGTAAAGTTATAATATGATACAAGTAAGACACAACTCCTTTGAGAAATGTTACGTTAAGTATCCATATGTTTATAAAGGAGGTTTGTATATACACTTGTATATTATTTTTTTATTGTTAAAAAAAAATATTCTTACATATCTATAGTTATAGTTATGTAAGTAAGAAAAGTATTAAAATACGGCCCAAAAGACGACAGTTCGTGTCATAATGACAATATTATTGACGATGAGGCCGAAGGGAAACATACAATACAAGATGATATTGTGTTTGCTGGACAAGATTTTGCCGCGGGTTTGGTTAGAAATCTTGAGGTGTGCATATAATTGATGTTCGAATCCTTCATATTATAAACAGTAGAAAAATAAGTGCTAATTTTGTGTCTAGTTCTGTACATTGCTAAATGTGTTAATTTGTATGGTTTTAGTCTGACCCTACAGCGGCTTTGGAAGAATGCTTGATTTCTATCCTTATTGCCAAAGCAAGGCATTCCCCAACATGTGCAAATGCGATAATGAAATGCCAAAGGCTTATTGAGACAGTTGTTGACAGATTTACATCAAAAGACTCTAGGAATTAATCCTTCTAAGATAAAATTTGTTATTCTTTTAAAGGTAAGTTTTTTCTATAAGTTCTTTGGTAGCTGTTTTGTATTTGTTCTAATTATACATGGTATAGCTAATATGATTTCTATAGTTCTATATTTATTTCAAAGGTGTTGGCGCGATCGGAGAAGAAGAACTGTCTTGAATTTATAAAGAAGGGGGTTTTCCATATCATGACGTGGCGTTTGTGTCGAAATGCTTCCTCTGTTGATCACTGGGTTGAATCCGGACCTGAGAGCTGTAAACTTTCATCAGCTTTGATGGTTCAACAATTACGTTTTTGGAGGGTTTGCATTAAGCATGGGTATTCTTTATCGTGTTTCTCGGATATTTTCCCTTCCTTGTGCCTGTGGCTGAATCCACCAACACTTGAAAAGCTTATAGAGAATGGAGTTCTTCCTGAATTTACTTCCTTCTCAGCGGAGACATACCTTCTTCTACAGGCTTTAGCTACAAGACTTCCAAGTTTTTTCTCACAGATGCATCTAGGAAATCAAATCCAGGAACAGGTTGGCGATGACAGGGAGATCTGCTCTTGGAGTCATGTTAGCCCAATGGTTGATTTAGCTATGAAGTGGATACTTGTAAGGGGTGATCTACACACACGTAATTTTTGGCAAAGTGGAGTTAGGGGTGGTAATTGTTAGAATCTGCAAAACTTGAAATTTCCTGTAAATTAGCTGATTTCATTCTAGGCTAATTGATGGATGTTTATTAGGTGATTGACAGCTCATTACTAGGCTAAATGATATCTGATTGTTAGATGATTGACAGATAATTATAGGCAGATTTTTAGGTGTTAATATTATGGATTATTTTTCCTTTTTTTAGGTAATCCTTAACTGTATAAATTGTAGCCCTTGTAAAACATTTGTTGACAGTCAATAATAAAGAAAAAAGTTTTTTCCTCCTAATTTCCATATTAATGTTTTACAAGATTCCTCCGTGACTGCATTGTTGTGGGTGTCTTCTGCTGTAATGGGCATGCTTGCAGAAGTGCTTAAAAGAATTATTCCAGATAATACTGTCAATCAGATAGGAAGTGATGGTCATATCCCTTGGCTTCCAGAGTTTGTTCCCAAAGTCGGACTTGAAATTATCAAAAGTAGGTTTCTGAGTTTTTCAGATACTATTGGTACAAAATTTGTTTCAAGTCTTTTTGGAGATTGTTCTTTCATTGAGAAGTATGCTATTTGAGACAGAAAAATGAAGATGAAACATCGTTAGGTTCTGTATGTTGCCTTCACATATTTGTCCAGACAATTTCTACCATTGATTACTTGATCCAGTTGGCCAAGAAAGAGGAACAGGGTTCCCAAGAATGTGGTCTCTCGAGAGAAGAGGAAATACTCATGAACAGGGTATTAAAGGAATCTCTGGTTGAATTGAGAAACGTGCAAAATATTTTCATTAAGTTTGTTGCTTCAGAGTGGCAATTAGTGCAGTCTATTGAAACATTCGGCAGAGGGGGGCCTGCTCCTGGGGTAGGAGTTGGCTGGGGTGCTTCTGGTGGTGCTTCTGGTGGAGGAATTCTTCTTCTCTTCTTTATACAATGATCTGAGCAGAGAAAAAAGGGATCACAATGGTGGTGGAGTGAGAAATTTTTTTTCATGGTTATGAATTCAACTAAATTAATAGTGTAGGTATTTCCATTTAGAAACTAAACCAAACCTCTAATCGAGTTTGCACTTTCGAAAGCTTAAATCTACAAAATTATGATGAGCTTATCAGTATTCTATTAGCATACTTAAATGATAAAATTTAAAAAACTGTGAATATTTAAAAGTTTTGTGAAATATGAGATACTTAAAGGTAAATTTAGGAGATAATATGATTTTATTATTGAAAAATCTATTAAATTTGTAATTAATAAATTTTAGAGGGGGATTCCAAAAGGAGAACGGTTAGGAAAAAAAAAAAAAACTGTTTTTTTTTTTTTTTTGGGGGGTGGTCGCAAAAGTGCTTAATGGAGCCCCTTGGGGTGGGGGAGCAGCTATCCTTATGTGCCAGGGTGGCTCCACTCTTGATAAGAATGTACTTTGGAAAATCATAATAGGGATGGTCTACCATATTAGTAAGTTGTGAAAGGGATTCTTTTTCCTTTTCTTTTCTTTCTTTCTTATTTGAGGGAAGGGATTTAAACTCTAGACTTTGTGATTAAGTCAAGTGTGAATTTTTTGTTTGATTATATTTACAATCACAACTCAAGAGTATTTTTGTAAATATAAAATAGTTGTTAGTCATGTTGACATTAACCGCAAGTACGTGCTCAATATGCCAAGACACCTACTCCGGAAAAGAAAAAGAGGTTCAAATTGCATGGGAAAAAGTTTTTTGAGGGCAAAAGTGCTTAATTAAGCCCCTTGGTCCAATGAGCCGTTGCCTCATTGTGCTTAAGGTGGCTTTGCTATGGGATGGGCTACTATATTAGCAAGACGTAGGAGGGATTTTTTTTTCTCTCTTTTTCTTTTAATAATGTGAGGTAGGAGATTTAAACGATATAATTTGCTATAATTTGATTAACTTACGTATGAATTTATCGTTATACTATACTTAGAATTACTAGTTGAGCGTGTTTTGTATGAATTTAACACCTAAGGAGTATGATAGACAAAGCGCTCTATTGAAAGCATTATTTTGTAACTCGAATGAATGGGATGATTACTCATTCATTAATTGATGAGACTTAGGTTAAATCATAGTCGAGCAAATTTAAATTTGTACACATGAATGCGACCTATTGTCCATTTAAAAGCAAGAAAAACGACTTATTGTGCGGTCTGTTCACATACTATTAAAGAATGGCTTTATATATGTGGAACTGTCCCAGCTAAATATCTTCAACAAGCACAAGACGTTTCATAGAAACAAATAAAAAATATATATATTATTATAGCAGCGATCACATAAAATCAGTGCAAGACACAAACTTAAGATCCTCAAATGAAGGTACATTGATCAATTTCTCAACAAAAGCCAAAAGTTAACAAAGCCGTCAAACCCGAGAACAAAATCAACAACAAAAATAAATATTGTTGCTAGAATTAGATTCTTCCTACATTAAAAAATGAAACACGAACTAAGAGCACGAGCATTGCTATAACTAGCGCCATTAGCAAAGCAACTACTCTTGACATGCGAAGCATAGCTAACAAATCTCTGCGCCCACATGTCCAAATCACCATCACAAGCACTGCTACTTGAAAGCCCACAATATAGCCCATGGAGAACGTCCTACAATCAGAAGACATCTTAGCACCAATTGCCCAACTCTTGATTGAAGAAGAGGACAATGTTATCTCGGCATGAGAGCGACGAAAGCAGAGAGCTGAGTATCCTAACATGAGAACACCAATTAGGCCATTAACTATTGCAAAACGGAGGATAAAACCCAATATTGATAGTCTTGAGATCGTCGTTCCGAAGTCCGAGTTACAATGAGTTCTTCGTGAAGAGACACTAATTCTTCTAACGGTTGGACGATTGGGAATGTTATTAATAAAATCTGATGTTGATGATGATTTCGACCTTCCTTTCCCAAAAATTGGAACCAGTTTTTTCTCTTTTATGTGGCCTTTGCAGAAGGGGCATTGCTTGGATTGCGAGAAAGAGTGGAGCCATGTGTAAAGACAAGGCCAGCAAAAGAGATGGCCACATGGAGTTAATACTGGGTCTACCGGTACTTGATAGCAGATGCAACAGTCGAAGTCGCTACTAGTAATATTGTCGTTTTCACAACTTGTGTCAATCGGGCAACTAGTTTTGGATTTAGTTAGCAAGCCGTCCATGATGTGAATTGTGAGCTCAAATTGTTTGCACGAAATATGGTGGGATGATATTTAGTACCTACACAACAACATGAACAGTTTAGCAAGATTACAACATAAGAGAGGGAAAAAAAATATGGAAAGACAAACACAAGATTTGGCACTTTGTAAGCAAATTAAAACAACTGAATATACAGGAAAATTAAAACGAAATCTTAATCATCAGTCTTTTGGAACTTTTAATGCCCAGATCGCTAAGCACCCTTGTTTTTTGGTAAATCGCACAACAAAATACGTACATATACATAAATCCCGTTTCTATATATTCAACATCATTCTCAATACTAGTATCAACTATAAAGGAAGAACAACACAAAAAAGAAGAAGAAGAAGAAGAAGGAGGAGAAGAAGAAGAAGAAGATTTCAAAAGCATAATGAGTTAACCCAGCAAATATATATATAACTATATGGATAAATGCACACATATGTATTAAAGTAGATTTTCATACCTGTGTATATATGTATAATCGACTTTTTCTTGGTCGTGTAATTTTCTTCATGGGTTTCTCGTATTTATATATAGAGAGCGGCAGTAAGCTAGGTCTAGTTTGACAAGGATTCGACGAATCCATCTCTCCAACTCACAATGAGTTACAAATTAATGGCGGTCTAATGTGGTCCCACCTCAGTTTAAATATTCGTTCAAGTCCTAATTGGACTTTTTTAAAATTTTTTTTTGGTTTCAGATTTCTATTACATTCCTATGTTCTTTTTTTTTTTTTAAAAAAAAAAAAGCTCCAATGTGCTATATAATTCTGTATTTCTTTACTTTTGTATATTTTTAATTCGTCCAACCGTTTATTTAAAATTTATATGCACGCTAGCGACCGGGAAAGAGTTTCGGTCCTCTGCTATATAATAGGAAAACATATTTGAAAAAAAAATGCAATAATTCAGGAGAAATTACAGTAAATATTTTTTAAATTTTAAAAGTTAAATGCTTGTACGCTTTAAAATATTTTGAGTAACTAAAATACGATATAAATATTTTATTTACTGTTGTATTTATATTTGTAAATATACTCTTTATCTGAAATATCTGGAACATATTATTTATTACAAAAATGTTTTAAACAAATGCTATTCAAATTGTCAAGCAGTTTTTTTATAGCAAAAAATTGTGCATCATTGTCACTAGGCAGTAGGCACTTTAAAAAGTGTCAAAATATTCACTTAAATACTATATGTAGGGGTTATTAAATTCTTTGCCACTAATTCTTTTTGATTACCCGAATCTATTTTGGATATTCTCTGTAGAAATCAATTCAGTAGGATAGGAAATCATAAAAAAAAAAAAAAAATCATAAATTTGAAGTACTAATTTATCTATTTATTTTTTTGAGTTTTGAACCACTAAATTTTCATAAAAATTATTTAATTTTTCATACAACTACTATATTGGAACTGCAACCAAGCAAAAAGGACCACACCAAGAACAGCATGAAATGTTAGGGAGGCATCTGATGGAAAACTGAATCCACAGTTCAAATCTTCAACTCTAAAATCGTCCACATTATTTACATTGCTAGCTTGCAATTGTGCAAGTCTTCGCCTAGTTGGGCGCTTGGGAATGTCATTTGGAGGTTGTGAATCATCATGTTGTGAATTTTGTTGAGATGATTTTCCTCTTCTGTAAATCGGTACCAATTCTCTTTCGTCTACTAGAGCCTTGCAAACCATGCATTGTTTGGATTTTGAGAAAGTTTGGAGACTTGACCATCAAAATTTTTAAAATGAGGACTAAGGTGCCAACAGATTAAGATTCTAGGGACAGAAATGTTCAAATTCTTAAATTGATGGCCCAAGTACTAAAAGTTACAGATTTTGGGACTTACAACATAAAAATACCTTTATAATTAAAGGCATTGATGTTTCTGCCTAGTTAGTGGTGTATTTTCTTTTTTTCTTTTTATTGTTTTAAATATGTAAAGACAGAGGTAGTTTCTCCACCTTTCGATTTTGTTTGTTTGTCTACTATTGACAGTAACTTGTAATATGGGTCTCTTATTCTCGGTCGGATCATTTCATCGATTGTAGAGTTATTGTTTAAAGTGCCATGTATATTATATGCTCGATTGTTAATGTGCTTTTTCAGTTTTTTTTGGGTTGTAATCTCATGTACATTGGAACCCTTTGTGCTTTTTATTCAAATATATGATGATTGCAAGTAAACTGACGACATTCGTATAAAAATTAATGGTATAGCAAGCATGGTTGTGAACTAATTCCTTGCATGTCTAGGGTTTGACCTAAGGCATATAAATGTGGCAATACCTAGTTCCATAAATTGACAACGATCATCAAACTAATAATACGATCGAAAGTAACTTGATGATGAGTGTTAAAAGTCATTTGCCAACCAAGAATGATTCTAAATTAATTTTTTGTATGTCTAGAATTTGGCCTAATACATAAATTGGGGACTAATACCAAAAATTTACATCAATTGTGTAATGAAGCTGAAAATCACATGATGTAAGAAGGCGAATGTCAACAAGATGAAAATAAAATATCAAATCCTGTTTACTATATGATCTTATTTGAATTTTGTTATTATTCAATTCATGATGATTACATAATTCTTAAGGCCTAATAAAAATCTTTCTTAAAACTATGAGTTTTTCTGGAAAAATTAGAAGGCAAAAATTGTCCTCATAAAATGCTGAGTATTATATCTTTCCCCTTTGGAAAAAAAAGAGCCCTCAAATCTTTGCGCATACAATCACAAGGAGATTAGGAAACTTAAAGATATTTAAAAGGAACAAAACTTAGACTTGACAAAATAAATGCTTTAGTGTTATTAAAAATCATGGCCCTATATTATTATTGTGGGTGTAAATTAATTTCAATTTTTTTAAAACAATTTATATTTGGGTTTTTAATTCTTTGAAATTTGGGTAATAAGGTTCAATAGCTAAAGTTGACTCTTACTACCTTTAAGGAAGCGAATGAGAGACTTGGAGTCAAAGGTAATATTATGGCACAAATAAAGCATATTGTTGGTGTTGGGTGATCTAAACATAAGCCAGGTGGAAGGCTAAAATTTTAACAAGAATCAACGATCGTTTAGCTTATTCAATGATTGCACATAACATGGCGATGATCGTTAAAAATAGGTCATACAAAGTGAACATGGCGATGATCGTTAAAAATAACATGGCGATGATCGTTAAAAATAACGAAGAAGAAGGAAAACTTATGTAAGACGTTACAAATTTATAATGAAAAGTCATAATCAATGAGGTTTCTTTGAAAGTATCTACAGTCAACGAAGTTTCTTTGAAAGTATCTACAATGACAATTAGTAAATTTTTTATTCGAAAAATTCTTTTTTTTTTTTTTCTTTATAATCCTTGAGCCGAAAGAAATGATAATGTCAGTAAGTTTTACGAGTAGAATGTAAACTTTACGAATGACAATGATAAATTATGAAAAGTAAGTGCAAATGACGGAGAACTTGTGAAATTGTACAATTAACTTGCAAACATTATGATGATTACATAATTCAGTTTTTAGTTTCAATTTTTTTCAAAAAATGAAAAAAAATTGTCCCTTCTGATGGCCGTTGAGTTAAAGGATACGATTATATTTGTAAAGTTTACTATTAGAATGTAAATTTTGCAAATGATGTTGATAAACTTATGAATATTAGTGGAAACAAAAAAAAAAAAAAAAACGAAAAATTTAGGATTTAATTGCAAAACCCTTGATGAAATGACAAGTTTTATTAAAAACTTAATGAAAATATAAAATGCTAAAATATATTGAAAAATATATAACAAAATATCATATACAAAAATTTAAAAATGTTTATTCTTGATTTTCACGTTTATCTTCCTTTTCCTTTTCTTTTCTCATCTTTTTTGGCTCGTTTATGAATTGCACCCTTTTTTTTTTTTTTGCTCTGAAAGTTTATGCAATTCACTTCACTTTTTAGTTTATCACTTCACTTTTTCTGCAATTCTCTCAACTATTTATTGCGATTGTCACTTTCTACCAAAAACCAACAAAGAAAAATAAAACCTAAATTGCCACACTGCTCAACGCCAAGGACTAAAAGCCCTTGCACACGGCGACACCTACCATGCGAGCATGGTTACATACATACATACATATATATATATATATATATATATATATATATATTCCAGCAAAAAACAAATAAAGTGAAGATTTATAATTTTATGGCAAAAGATAAAATCATTAGCTAAGATACAAATAAGATTTTCAAACAAAAAAAAAAGAATCCAAATAAAAAGAATATGTATTATTATTGCGGTGATCATAACCAGTGCAAGACCAAAACTTGTAAGTCTCAAGTGATTAACATCGATCAATTCCTCAACAAAAAACAAGAGCTAACGACACCGTGAAAAAAAAAAAACGACATATAAACTTTAGTGAATATTATTGCTAGTGTCGGATTCTTCCTATATTAAAGAAGAAAGATAAAATACTAATTATGAACCCGACGGGTATTTTTACATCTACCATGAATAAAAAAGCTAATAATCTTGACCTACGAAGCATAGCTAAGAAATCTCTGCGCCCCAATGTCCAAAAAATCGCCGTTGCCGAAGCAACTAAACAGCCCACAGCATAACCCTGACTGAACATCACAGGTTCAGGAATCATCTTAGAACCAATGGCGCCAGTTTTGATCGAAGAAGAGGATGATGTCAACATGGTATCAAAACGACAAAAGTAGAGAGTTGAGCATCCCACATGACAATACCAATAAGGCCATTAATTACTAAAAATCGGCAGGTAGTTGTTAATATTGATAACCTTGGGATCATTACATCGAAGTCCGAGTTGTAATGAGTTCTTTGTGAA
This sequence comes from Artocarpus heterophyllus, assembly GCA_025403435.1. NCBI lineage: Eukaryota > Viridiplantae > Streptophyta > Magnoliopsida > Rosales > Moraceae > Artocarpus > Artocarpus heterophyllus. The sequence continues at coordinate 15,538,813 of CM046336.1, forward strand.
AAACTCTAATTATTCTGGCATTTAGACGCTTGGGAATGTTATTAATAAATTCCAATGTTGTTGGTGATTGTGATCTTCCTTTCCCAAAAATTGGAACCAATTTTTTCTCTTTTATGTAGCTTTTGCAAAAAGGCATTGCTTGGATTGTGGGAAAGAGTGGAGCCATGTGTAAATGCTTAATTGTAATTTTGTTAGTAATTTTAGTTAGTTAATTTTGAAATCATGCATATTTTTCAAAAATAAGTTTTTGATGCATTATAGACATGAATTGATACATTAAATGCTTAGTGACTTTTGATTTATTGTAAACAAAAGATGGCATGTTATTGTTGAAAGAAGGGCAAATGTGCCAGCGCCTTCGTCGGAGAAGGCGCGTTCATCGGAGAGGGTCCCGGAGCCTAGGGCAGACAAGAGTTTTTTCCTCTGTTTTTAATTTTTTTATTTCTTGAGTATGTTGGTTATTGTTACCCACGACCCAGACCAGTTATTAACTTATAGGCTCACTTCATAACATCCATCGGATTACAATCGGGTCGACTTTATTTCGTTTGGTGGACAAAAAAAAGCCCTCTACTGTAGCATTTCCCAAATTTTAAATAACTGTTCTGTAAGTTATTTTTTAATTCGTTTAACTTCTTAAAGTCACATTTTGACCTTAGAGTTTCTGGAGTTTACAAAAGTGCCCCAACCTGATAAGCGCACGTATTTTCTCACGTCCCTTGTATTTAATTACTTCTCTCATACCTTCGTTTTCCATTTCTTCAACCCTTTGTCTTCATATACTACTCTGGCGAAGTTGCAGAGCCAGAAGTCTCTTCTCGCCAATACCGATGATCATGGAGAAGAAGAAGACGAAGAAGCAATCCGCCGAACGAAACCCTAACAACTCCTATTCGCAACAGAGGACGAAGATGAACTTCGAAACCAGTGGCCTCCACTTAAGCGAAGACGAAGCCTCCCACTTGGTCGGCCGTATAGTGGAGAAGGGAATTTCCGACGAACCACCGACCAAAGCCTGCCTACCCCCTACCCCCACCGTTCTTCCTTTCCCCGTCGCTCGCCACCTCTCTCACGGCCCGGTAAAGCCCGATTAACTTTCCATTGAATTTGACCTTGTTTGGTTCCCGAGAAATTACATAAATAACTTTTCGAACAAGAAAAAAGAAAGTCAATAAAGAAGTGGAGAATTTGAAATTTGTTTTCTGGAGGATTTTGTGTTTTCTTCGCCTGATGTGGATGTTCGATTTTACAGCACTGGGCTCCAGTTGGTAGTAATGCGAGCTCGGGTTATGGTGATCATGAGGATGAATATGATGACGATGGAGATGATGGAGATTTCATGGACGTTGATCCGATAGCGCCTTTTGCTAATCCTGTGGAAAGGAAGAAGAAGAAAGGCGTGGATTTCAGCAACTGGAGAGAGCTTGTAGCTAATGGGAAGTCGGCCATAGCTGAGAAATTGAAGGGAAATATGGTGCGTTCAGCTATAAGTGAAAAACGAGAGAAAGATAGAGAAGCTATTTCATGTGTGCGTGAGAGTGAAGGTAATGAGGCTAGTTCTGTAGCTGAGCGGTTAACAGGGATTATTCTTATGATACTTAATTAATGGAGACAATAAAGAAGAGGGACTGATTCTGGTTATGACAAGCAAGATTATTCAACTTCAAATGTAGTTGTTGAGAAATTAATACGATAAAAACAAAGATTAAAAAGAAACAAAGATAAAAAACACGCAGAGAATTTACGTGAAAACTCAAAACGGGAAAAAAACTACGGATAGAGGAAAAAAAATTATTAAATTCGTGAAGATTACAATGGGCGCTAGGGAGTCTCAAAATTCGCTAATCATCAAGCCCTAACGCAATACATCATATATATAAGTATATGCAAAATCTTATGGGCCAAAAACATAAACACAACGGCCTAACAACAACGGTTCGTACAGCGGTGGCTACAGGATCGAGCCTATCGGCCTAATATCTCCGTTACCACTACAGATCTCATGAAAAATCTCATTTTGCTTTTCACCACAATTTGTCTCACCGCGAGCTTTTTGGGTCGGACCAAACTGAATTCGGGTCATCATACTTTAATAGTAGTTTCTTCCGAGACTGATTTTGTTATAACAAGCAAGAACCCGTGATGCGTGAGAGTGATATTAACGTAGAAAACCGAGCGCGGTTACAGGGAATGTCGGCTGAAGAGATTGCGGTGGCGCAAGCCGAGATACTGGAGAAGATGGACCCTGCATTGCTGAGGCTATTGAAGAAGAGGGGCCAAGAGAAACTGAAGAAGAAAAACTCCCCAAGCTCGAATGTTGTCACCAATGTTGAAAGGGATAATGGTTGGAATGAGAGTGTAAAGGATGTGCAAGCTTTGTCGGTTTCTGGGAGTGAGCTAGCTTATACGAAGACGAAAATGACCTCAAAGGAAATAAAGAGTGCACTCGACAACGGTGAGGCACGAAATCCAAGCCCAGCTAGTGGCAGTTTGTGGAGTGCTTGGAGCGAGAGAGTTGAAAGTGTTAAAGAAACTCATATTATTGGTCTTTTTAACCGTTTTTTAACAACCCCTGCTACAACGTTTTAGACTTATCATGACCGATTATGAAAGCAGCTTTCACCAAAATTATTTTAATTATTGCCATAAGATATTGTTGTACTGTTTCTGTTCCATAATAAGAATTGATATTGAATCTTTCCGATAAAAAAAGTAATTTTATTTAACCTCGTAATGTTATAATTTTATTAGTAACAAAACAAAAAAATCAGGTCTAAAAAATATATTATATATTGACTGAGGCTTACAATTTTGTGAATAACAAGTTATAACCTTATAAGGATGAAAAGGATTTTTCGATGAAAAATAACTCAAAAGATATGATATACAATTTGTTTAGTAATATCGTTCCAACTTATTAATTTTAACTGTTTTAGTATAAAATAAAGCTCTTACATGCTACGATATTTTGGTTACAACCTATTACTTATTAGTCCTATTTACGTTTCCAAACCCACATATTGTAACACCCGAGATTTTTAATGCATTTTAATGCATTAAATTAAGGATTATATTAAGATGAAAAGTACAAGTAAAGGAAAATACTGTATAATAACATAGAAAATTATACAGTATTAGAGCAATGCAGTATAAGAATTGGATTGTGTGGACCACAATTTCTTTTTATACTTTTATAAAAGAAAAAAAAAAAAGAAAAAAAAATCAGAAAAATCTCTCAAAATTCGACACTCTCTCTACTTTCTCTCTCTCCTCAAATCTCGTTTGAGATTCCGGCATCCGTATTCGACACCTCCCGCACCAATGGGAAGCTCTCGTCGAGCTGAGTCCAACGAGGTGCCGTGCCCCCCCCCAAACGCCGCCGGAGGAGGCCACACGCGCCGCCCAAAGTGGCGGCGAAACCCATTTCTTTCCGATGAGATATCTTCGCCGTCCGATGTCCGATCGACGTGATTCTTGTTCCTACACGACCACCGTGATGAGAGGAACAAAACCCATCCTTGGTGGCAGCTCAACAACGGCCGGATTGCTCCGCCCGCCTATCGCCGCCGTGTGCCACCACCCCCATGGTGGAACTCTGCCTTACCGAAGGAGGTGGCCAACACCACCCCTCCCAATGAGTTCAGAGGATCAAGGGGAGTAAAAACCCTCGATCAATTGCACGGAAGGAGCCCGTTTCACCGGAGAACGGCCAACACCGCCGTCAATTGCCGCGGGAGCCTCGGTTTTGGCTCTTCCTAGCCACGTTTCTTCAAATTGAGTGAGGCGAAATGCTTATAGGGGGATGGGTAGCAAAAGCGCTCAGCCAATTTCAGGTTTCCATCACCGGAAAGCCATCATCGTAGCCTCCATTTTTGCCACCAATGTCGAGCTTCGACCCGCTATGCTAGAGGTGGAATTAGGTGAAATTGACACCGCCATTAGACTCAGAAGGGTCGATTTAGGGGGGGTAGGCACGAGCCCAGCTGCCAACGGACCCCGATTGATGCCGGTCAACGGAGGTCAAAGTCGGTCAACTCTGGTCAACTCTGGTCAACGGCCGGTCAAAGACGACTTTGGATTTTTGTGATCTGGACCTCCGATCGAAGATCCGAGACCCCCTCCCGACTCGTTTCGACGCTCTGAACGCAATGGTTACCTCCGTTCGAGCAAATTCCACTCCGGTGAAAATCATCTGGTACCGATTGTACGCGGATCGAGGCGATTCAAACAACAGTATCGGAGTCCAGAATGACAGTTTCAAGAATGTATGATCTCCAGGAAGCATTTCTAGCCATTCATGGTAGCTCGAGGAGCACTACAGAGGATGCTTCGCATACTGTAGATGCAGCGAGATACAACTGGATCTGCTTAGCTTGGAGTTCAAGTAAGTAGGAATCTCGCCTACAGTATGAACTGTTTTAGAATAAACTGTTTTAGATGCTTTCATAGAAATTTATGAAATGCATGATTAGTTATGGTTACACTGTTTTATGTAAGAATGAGTTTTATAACGTTATAAGGTAACGAAAAACCCGTTAAGGATAAAATCGTCATTATTAAAGAAACAACTAGAACGGAGTCGAACACTCCGATTTAGCATAACGTTATTAGACGGAAAATGTTTCGTAATACGTTAAGTAACGTAACGGTCATGTGAGACCAGAGATTTAATAAGAAATGTTTTAAGTAAACGAGAGGTAAACCGATGGGTTACGAAGTTAAAAGGAATGAATAGTTAATGTTTGTGTTTTATTATCAATCAAGTGGATTGATAAAAAGAAAGTTAATTAATGAGTCGGCTGTCATATGATCAAGACACAAAAGCCGACCAATGGAAGGAAAAGGAACGAGAAAGGAACATAATAGAGAACTCTAGGGCATAGTCCAGGTAAGTTCAGATTTCATCTATAGCATGAAGTAAATAGTTTTTAATGCATTCATATGCATTTGTACATGAGTTTGCAATGGTTATGCAAGTTGTTTTTAAAGTATATTTGCTTTTATTATGCAAAAGAAAAGTTCTAAAGTACAAAATAAGATTTGCAATGAAATTGCAACCGTTATGTTTGAAGCCTATTTACATATTGATATGCATGAATGTTATGAACTATGATTGGTATGTGTACCATAAATATGACATGACTTAAAGTATTATATGGATATAATATGAAATAGTTGTTATTCAAAGAAGAAAAATGTATAGCAACTCCACGATATGAAAGTATGAACGACAAAGGGATGTATGATATGAATGACATGAGTATGAATAATATGTGAAAGCATGAAATGTGAAAGTATGATATGAACGACATGAGTATGAGTAATATATGAAAGCATGAATGAACGACATGAGTATGAGTAATATATGAAAGCATGAAATGTGGAAGTATGGTATGAATGACATGTATATGTATGATATGTTTATGAATATGATATGTAAGTGTAGTACTTATACGAGTGAATTATATGGATATGAATGTTATGATTGATGCTTGTTATCTATATATAACAAGATATAGTACATAAGTACAATACCATGTAGTGCATAATGAATATGCACAATAAGGTCTATAAGAAATCCATTAAGGATATAATCTTCAATTTGCCTATAGGAAACTAGTGAAATTACTATAAGACACCCTAGGTTCGATTAGAAATCGTGAGAACGATTTAGATAATCGAGTAGAATTTAGAAAATTTCTCGTGACCAACAAAGAGGTCACAAGAGTAGAGCCAGGAGAGAGACTCTACGAATATACAAAAAAAAAAAAAAAAGAGAAAAGAAGACAAGAGCTAGTATTTCCTTTTTCTACACCCCAAGGAAAAGCTAGACATGTTTAAGAGAGATATAAAAAGTTAAACTCTGTTATGACCCTTAGAAGTTTTCAGACAGGTACGTAAACATGTTTTAAATCAACATTGTCACTAGTCTAGAACGACTAGATGAAAAAAGGGCTATAGACTGAACAATAAAAAGATGAACTTACTGACCAGTTTTTACGTACTAAATTATAATCTAGATGCAGATGTGCAACATAGATACGAAATAGGATTAGTATAAATCTTGCATTTCGACAATGCATAATGTGTTATAATGTAAGTTATAAGTTTTATGAAGCATTGCTAGGTAATATATTGCATTTGTATGCAATATATTTTAGGATAAAAGTTATGATATGCAATATGTGATTGCGTAAAATATTACATTTGTATGCAATATGTGAGTTATGATATGCAATATGTGATTGCGTAAAATATTGCATTTGTATGCAATATGTTTTAGGATAAGAGTTATGATATGCAATATGTGATTGCGTAATATATTGCATTTGTATGCAATACGTTTTATGATAAAAGTTATGATATGCAATATGTGATTGCGATATATATTGCATTTGTATGCAATAAGTTTTAGGATAAGAGTTATAATATGCAATATGTGATTGTGATATATATTACATTGTATGCAATATGTTTCAAAGAAGAATTATAATTTGCAAAATGTGATTGCGTTATATGATGCATTTGTTATGCAATAAGATGCATTTGTTATACAATAAGTTTCAGAATAAAAGTTATGATTCGTAAAATGTGATTGCGTTATATGATGCATTTGTTATGCAATATGTTGCATTTGTTATGCAATAAGTTTCAGAATAAAAGTTATGATTCGCAAAATGTGATTGCGTTATATGATGCATTTGTTATGCAATATGTTGCATTTGTTATGCAATAAGTTTCAGAATAAAAGTTATGATTCGTAAAATGTGATTGCGTTATATGATGCATTTGTTATGCAATATGTTGCATTTGTTATGCAATAAGTTTCAGAATAAAAGTTATGATTCGTAAAATGTGATTGCGTTATATGATGCATTTGTTATGCAATATGTTGCATTTGTTATGCAATAAGTTCAGAATAAAAGTTATGATTCGCAAAATGTGATTGCGTTATATGATGCATTTGTTATGCAATAAGTTCAGAATAAAAGTTATGATTTGCAAAATGTGATTGCGTTATATGATGCATTTGTTATGCAATAAGTTTTAAAGTACAAATTATGATTATCAAATTGTGTTTGCATTTTAAGTTGCATTTGTTATGCAATAGGTTTTATAGTACAAGCAATGATTTATAAGTGTATTTGCATATGATGTGGTTGCATTTGATATGCTCACTACGGTTAATAAGAAGGTAACGTAAAGTTGAAAAGAAAGTGTCGTACCAGCCTCCTCGTTGTGAGGTAATAAAAGTATAGTTAAAGTTTGACCTCTCAGATGTGAGGTATACGACCTCGAAGTTCGATGGTCTTAAGTCTTCCACAAGGGAAGCATCACGTTTATGATCTCATGATTAAAGATGTTGGTACGAACACTAAAGGTTATAAGATAAAGAAAGTTAAGGAACAAAAGGTGGAAAGTTAAAGTGTAAGATAAGAAAATAAAAGGAACAATGATAGAAAGTCAAAGTAAGAAAGAATGGTTATAAGATGCTCATAATCGAAAGTTCATAATTGAGCATAAATTAAAACATGCATTGTGATTGTATTTAATTAGCTTATTGTGAAACATTTATATGCTATGAAAAACATTCTGAGGAATGTTTTGTATTAAATGTTTATGAAAACATGAATGACGTTATGAAGAGCAATATGAGGATTATTTTATGTTAGATATTTTGTGAAAAACGTTTATAAGAAACGTTATAGCAATTGCTTTAGGAAAACGTTTATGGGAAACGTTCTAGAAATGTTTTTTTTTAACGCATGTTTAAATGCTTTGTGAGATTTTGTTTGAACTTACTGAGCGAAAGCTCATAAAAAGTTTCTTCATGATGTAGGTAGTTTTATGAATGACCAATAGGACCCGTTAAAAGAGCTGGGTGCTGCGAAGGACAGATGCGAAGATTTGGGTATGGATACCATCACTGTTTGCTTCCGCTATATAAAGAAAAAGTTTTTCATTGTTTAACGTTGTGATTTCAAAGTTTAAAGAAAAAAAAAATTATTTCAGTATTTTTCTTACTAAGTAAGTAAGATTACTGTTTACAAAACAATGTTTAAGTAAGTAAAGTGACTGCCCGAAAAGGCGGGTCGTCGCACATATATTAGCACATAATTGATTCGTACAAAAAGTTAGAGCTGTCTCATAATAAACTGATTTTTGGTGATTAAAATTTCATCTGATTGCTATTCATGCTTTATGGATCCGGATTTCTTCTTCTCTTCTTTATAACATGATTTGATCAGAGAAAAAAAGGATCACAATGGTGGAGTGAGAAATTTTTTTCCTGATTATGAATTCAATTAAATTAATAATGTAGGTATTTCTATTTAGAAACTAAACCAAACCTGTAATCGAGTTTGCTCTTTCTAAAGCTTAAATCTACAAAATTATGATGAACTTATCAGTATTCTATTAGCATACTTAAATGATAAAATTTTAAAAACTGTGAATATTTAAAAGTTTTGTGAAATATGAGATACTTAAAGGTAAATTTAGGAGATAATATGATTTTATTATTGAAAAATCTATTAAATTTGTAATTAATAAATTTTAGAGGGGAAATTTAAAAGGAGAACGGTGAGGGGATTTTTTTTTTTGGGTGGGGTGGGGGGCGGCAAAAGTGCTTAATGGAGCCCCTTTGGGTCACGGGAGCAGCTATCCCTTTGTGCCAGGGTGGCTCCACTCTTGTAAAGAATGTACTTAGATAATCATAATAGGGATGGTCTACCATATTGTGAAGTTGTGAAAAGGATTTTTTTTTCTTTTCTTTTCTTTCTTTCTTTTTGATTTGAGGCAGGGGATTTAAACTTTATACTTTGTGATTAAGTCAAGTGTAAATTTATCGTTTGATTATATCTACAACCACTCCTCAAGGGTATTTTTGTAAATATAAAATAATTGTTAGTCATGTTGACATTAACCGCACATACATGCTCGATATGCCAAGACACCTACTCCGGAAAAGAAAAAGAGGTTCAAATTGTAAGGGAAAAAGATTTTTGAGGGCAAAAGTGCTTGATTAAGCCCCTTGGTCCAAGGAGCAGTTGCCTCATTGTGCTTAAGGTGCCTTTGCTCCCTATTACAATGTACTTAGAATCATAATAGGGATGGTCTACTATATTAACAAGATGTAGGAGGGATTTTTTTTTCTCTTTTTTTTTTTAATAATTTTAAAAATGTGAGGTGGGAGATTTGAACCATATAATTTGAAATAACTTGATTAACTTATGTATGAATTTATCGTTATACTATGCTTAGAATTACTACTTAAGCGTATTTTGTATGAATTTAACGCCTATGGAGTACCTATGATATATAAAGCTCTCTATTGAAAGCATTATTTTGTAACTCGAATGATTGAGATGGTTACTCATTCATTAATTGATGAGACTTAGGTTAAATCATAGCCAAGCAAATTTAAATTGGCACACATGAATACGACCTATTGTCCATTTAAAAACAAAAAAACGACTTATTGTACGGTCTGGTCACATACTGTTAAAGAATGGTTTTATATATGTGGAACTGTTCCAGCTAAATATCTTCAACAAGCACAAGACGTTTCATAGAAACAAATAAAAAATATATATATTATTATAGCAGCGATCACATAAAATCAGTGCAACACGCAGACTTAAAATCCTCAAATGATGGTACATTGATCAATTTCTCAACGAAAGGCAAAAGTTAACAAAGCCGTGAAACCCGAAAACAAAATCAACAAATAAAATAAATATTGTTGCTAGAATTCGATTCTTCCTACATTAAAAAATGAACACTAACTAAGAGCACATGCATTGCTATACCTAGCGGCATTAGCAAAGCAATTAATCTTGACATACGAAGCATAGCTAACAAATCTCTGCGCCCAAATGTCCAAATCACCATCGCAAGCATTGCTACTTGAAAGCCCACCGAATAGCCCATGGAGAACGTCCCAGGATCAGAAGACATCTTAGCACCAATTGCCCCACTGTTGATTGAAGAGGAGGACAATGTTAACTGGGTATTAGAGCGAGGCAAGCAGAGAGCTGAGTATCCTAACATGAGAACAACAACAAGGTCATTAACTATTACAAAACGGACGATAAAACCCATTATTAATAGTCTTGAGATCGTCGTTCCAGAGTCCGAGTTACGATGAGTTCTTCGTGAAGAGACACTAATTCTTCTAACGGTTGGACGATTGGGAATGTTATTAATAAAATCTGATGTTGATGATGGTTTCGATCTTCCTTTCCCGAAAATTGGAACCAGTTTTTTCTCTTTTATGTGGCTTTTGCAGAAGGGGCATTGCTTGGATTGTGAGAAAGAGTGGAGCCATGTGTAAAGACAAGGCCAGCAAAAGAGATGGCCACATGGAGTTAATACTGGGTCTACCGCTACTTGATAGCAGATGCAACAGTCGAAGTCGCTACTAGTAATATTGTCGTTTTCACAACTTGCGTCAATCGGGCAACTAGTTTTGGATTTAGTTAGCAAGCCGTCCATGATGTGAATTGTGAGCTCAAATTGTTTGCACGAAATATGGTGGGATGATATTTAGTACCTACACAACAACATGAACAGTTTAGCAACATTACAACATAAGAGAGGGAAAAAAATATGGAAAGACAAACACAAGATTTGGCACTTTGTAAGCAAATTAAAACAACTGAAAATACAGGAAAATTAAAACGAAATCTTAATCATCAGTCTTTTGGAACTTTTAATGCCCAGATCGCTAAGCACCCTTGTTTTTTTGGTAAATCGCACAACAAAATACGAACATATACATAAATCCCGTTTCTATATATTCAACATCATTCTCAATACTAGTATCAACTATAAAGGAAGAACAACACAAAAAAGAAGAAGAAGAAGAAGAAGAAGAAGGAGGAGGAGAAGAAGAAGATTTCAAAAGCATAATGAGTTAACCCAGCAAATATATATATATATAACTATATGGATAAATGCACGCATATTTATTAAAGTAGATTTTCATACCTGTGTATATATGTATAATCGACTTTTTCTTGGTCGAGTAATTTTCTTCGTGGGTTTCTCGTATGTATATATAGAGAGCGGCAGTAAGCTTGGTCTAGTTTGACAAGGATTCGACGAATCCATCTCTCCAACTCACAATGAGTTACAAATTAATGGCGGTCTAATGTGGTCCCACCTCAGTTTAAATATTCGTTCAAGTCCTAACAGGACTTTTTTTAAATGTTTTTTTTCGTTTCAGGTTTCCATTACACTCCTCTGTTCTTTTTTTTTTTTTTAAAAAAAAAAAAGCTCCAATGTGCTATATAATTCTGTATTTCTTTTCTTTTGGATATTTTTAATTCATCCAGCTATTTATTTAAAAATTATACGCACGCTAGTGACCCTGAAAGAGCCTCGCGGTCCTCTGTTATATAATAGTAACACATATTTGAAAAAAAATGCAATAATTAAGGAGAAGTTGCAGTAAATAACAGTTTTTTAAATTTTAAAAGTTGAATACTTGTTTTAAAATATTTTGAGTAACTAAAGTACGATATAAATATTTTATTTACTCTTGCATTTATGTTTGTAAATATACTCTTTATCTCAAATATCTGAAACATTTTATTTATTACTAAAAAAATTTAAACAAATGCTATTCAAATTCTCAAGCAGTTTTTTTATAGTAAAAAATTGTGCATCATTGTCGCTAGGCAGTAGGCACCTTCAAACAGTGCCAACATATTCTCTTAAATACTATGTTGTTTAGCTATATGAAGGGGTTATTAAATTCTTTGCCACTAAATCTTTTTGATTACGCGAATCTATTTTGGATTTTCTACAGAGAAATCAATTTAGTAGGATAGGAGATCATTAAAAAAAAAAAGTCATAAGTTTGAGTACTATTTTTTTTTTTTGAGTTCTGAACCACTAAATTTTCATAAAAATTATTTAATTTTCTATACAACTACTATAAAGTAATTATGATATAACTTCAGAAAACATTTATGACAAGGTTTGAAAAAAGAATCTAATATTCATCAAGTTCACTACAATTGGTGGTGGCACAACAGCATAGGACTTTACCCCATGTCTCTCTCTCCTATTAAGAATCGATTTTTTGTCCGTAAAATGACATTGAGTAAGGCGTGAGAAGTTATTAATCTCTTTTTTATTCAGCAAAAACAATTCTTTAATCAAATTCGTTAAGCATGTACTTTTTTAACACTTAAATCGTATAGAGTATGGCTTCCATGTTAAAATAATAATAATAAAGAGTAGAACTCATAACCTCAAAAGAATCTGATAGATTAACATAAATAGAAATATCCTCCCACAAGTGTCCTTGACACTTGCAAAGGTTGTTTTCGCCTCAGTGTTATGTATAAGAAATTGGCGAGTCCACGATAAGAAGAGATTATATAATTAATTGTTTGACATGCTTTTTTTCAATAGATCCTTGACACTTAACAAATGTTGTTTTCGCTTCAATTGTGTATCAAAAATTGGTGCTTTTTTTTTTTTTTTTTAATGGAGCCTTTGGTTTCTCCTCTACTAATATTTGGTAATCGATGCAAACAAAGAGGATGACCAAAGGTTTCAAACATCATTAAACGTGGATGTCGAGTAGTTTTTAGTAAACTCTGGGGTTTTTTATTTTTTATTTTTATTTTTTTGCCGGGAAAATGTGTGCTTTTTTTTAGTGCTGTTTCATGAGCTTCGTTTTCTTTCCTCTTTTAGCCAATAAATTATACAGTAGAGGAGTTATCTTAATTGGGTACGACTAAAATCATATCCAAATTCTTTAGACAACATATAATGTTGTCAAAAAAAAGAAAAAAAGAAATCATCTCTAATGAACATTACACAAGTAGAACCTTACATATAAACCTGATCAGTAACAAAGCACAAAAAACTAACAAATAATTAATAAGAAAAGTAATTTTAAGAATCTGCTCGCCATCCATCAATGGAACTGCAACCAAACAAAAATGACGACGCCAAGAACAGCATGAAATGTTAGGGAGGCATCTGACGGAAAACTGAATCCAAAGTTCAAATCTTCAATTCCAAAATCGTCCACATTGTTAACATTAATAGCTTGTAATTGTGCAAGTCTTTGCCTAGTTGGTCGTTTGGGAATGTCATTTGGAAGTTGTAAATCATCATGTTGTGAATTTTGTCGATATGATTTTCCTCTTCTCTAAGCCGGTACCAACTCTCTTTCGTCTACTAGAGCCTTGCAAACCAGGCATTGTTTAAATTCTGAGAAAGTTTGGAACTTGAGCATCAAAATTTTTAAAATGAGGACGAAGGCACCAACAAAATAAGAGTTGAGGGACAGAAATGTCCGAATTCTTAGAATAAGAACCCAAGTGCCAAAAGTTACGGATTTTGGGACCTACGACGTAAAAGTACCTTCATAATTAAAGGCATTGATGCTTCTGCCTAGTTAGTGGTGCATTTTCTTTTTCTTTTTCTTTTTTTAATGTTTTTAAATATGTATAACAAAAATAGTTTCTCTACCTTTCGATTTAGTTTGCCTGTCTAGTATTGACGGGTAGCCTGTAATATGGGTATTCTCGATTGGATCATTTCATCGATAGTAGAGGTATTATTTAAAAAGCCATATATATGTACGCTCGATTGTTAATGTACTTTTTTAGTTTTCTTTTGTTGAAATTTGGTGTACCTTTGAACCCTTTGTGCTTTGCATTCGAACTTAGTTGTGGAACCGGTTTATGGTCGTGTTTAAACTTGTTTGTTTTATGAGGTCAGTTGAGCTTGTATTGATATGTGTACTTCTTGGGAACTTCTATGGTGCCAGGATGTACTGATGCCAGGAAGTCATATAGCGACATGTGGACATATGAAAAGTTGGAGTTAAGAAAAACCAGTTGAGCAAGTGGAGTAATTAATGGGAACAACAATCATCAAATATACACGACGATGGCAAGTAACATGATGACGATAATATAAAAATTGTTAATATAGCAAGTATGGTTGTGAATTATTTCCTTGCATGTCTAGGGTTTGACCTAAGGCATAAATGTGAGAAAACCCAGTTCAACAAATTAACAACATTCATCAAACTAATACGACGATCGAAAGTAACTTGACGATGATTGTTAAAAGTCATTACCATACCAAGAAAGATTCTAAATTAATTCTTTGTATGTCTAGAATTTTGCCAAATACGCAAATTGAGGAAAACCCAACACCATAAATTTACATCAATTGTAAAATGAAGCTAAAAATTGCATGACATAGGAAGGCAATCGTCAATAAGATGGAAATAAAATGTCAAAGCCTGTTTACTATATGATCTTATTTGAAACTTTGTTACTATTCAATTCATGATTTGTTGAATTCTTAAGGTCCAATAAAAATCTTTTCTTAATACTATGGATTTTTCTGGAAAAACTAGAAGGCAAAAGTTGTCCCTATAAAAACCTGAGTATTATATTTTTCCCCTTTGGAAAAAAAGAGTCCTCAAATTTTTGCACATACAACCACAAGGAGATTAGGAGAGATAAAAATATTTAAAAGGAACAAAACCTAGACGTGACAAAATACATGCTTTAGTGTTATTATAAATCATGGCCCTATATTATTACTGTGGGTGTAAATTTATTTCAATTTTGATTTTTTAAAACAATTTACATTTGGGTTTTTAATTCTTTGAAATTTGGCTAATAAGGTTCCATAGCTAAAGCTGACTCTCATTACCTTTAAGGAAGCAAATGAGAGAATTGGAGTCAAAGGTAATATTATGGTACAAATAAAACATATTGTTGGTGTTGGGTGATCTAAACATAAGCCAGGAGCAAGGCTAAAATTGTCACAAGAATCAACAATCGTTTAACTTATTCAACGATCGCACATAACATGACAACGATTGTTAAAAATAGGTAATGTGAAGTAAACATTATTTTGTTAAAAGTAATAAAGAAGAAGGAAAACTTATGCAAGGCGTTACAAATTTACAATGAAAAGTCAAAATCAACGAAGTTTCTTTGAAAGTATCTACGTATGACAATTAGTAATTTTTTTAAAAAAATCTTTTTCGATAACCATTGAGCTAAAAGAAATGATAATGTAGTAAGTTTTATGAGCAGAATATAAACTTTATGAACGATATTGATAAATTACAAAAAGTAAGGGCAAATGACGAAGAACTTGTGAAATTGTATGATTAACTTGCAAACTTTCTGATGATTTATAATTTAGTTTTTAGTTTCAAATTTTTTTCAAAAAATGAGAAAAAAATTATCCTTTCTTGAGTTGAAAGACAATTATATCTATAAAGTTTATGATTAGAATGCGAACTTTGCAAATGATATTGACAAACTTACGAATATAAGTGGAAAAAAAAAAAACTACCGAAAAATTTTAGATCTAATTTCAAAACCTTGATGAAATGACCGTTTTTATTAAAAACTTAATGAAAATTATTAAATGCTAAAATACATTGAAAAACATATAACAAAATATCATATAAAAAAGCTAAATATGTTTATTCTTGATTTTCACGTTTATCTTACTTTTTCTTTTCTTTTCTTTTTTGGCTCGTTTATGAATTGCACCTTTTTTTTGTTTTTTTTGCTGTGAAAGTTAATGCAATTCACTTACTTTTTCTGCAATTCTCTCAACTATTTATTGCGATTGTCGCTTTCTTCCAAAAACCAAAAAAGAAAAATACAACCTAAATTGCCGCACTGCTCAAGGCCAAGAGCTGAAATCCCTTACACACTGCGCACACCAACCATGCAAGCATGGTTATATACATATATACATACATATATATATATATATATATATTTTCCAGCAAAAAACAAATAAAGTGAAGATTTATAATTTTATGACAAAGGATAAAATCATCGGCTAAGATACAAATAAGATTTAAAAAAAAAGATCCAAATAAAAAGAACATGTATTATTATTGCGGTGATCATAACCAGTGCAAGACACAAACTTGTAAGCCTCAAGTGATTAACATCGATCGATTCCTCAACAAAAAACAAAAGTTAACGACACCGTGAAACCAAAAAACGACATATAAACTTCAATGAACATTATTGCTAGTGTCGGACTCTTCCTTCATTAAAGAAGAAAAATAAAATGCCAATTATGAACCCGGCGAACATTATTACATCTACCATGAATAAAAAAGCAATTAATCTTGACCTACGAAGCATACCTAAGAAATCTCTGCGCCCCAATGTCCAAAAAACCGCCGTTAACGCCGCAACTAAACTGGCCACAGCATAGCCATAACTGAACATCACAGGTTCAGGAATCATATGAGCACCTATGGCCCCAGTTTTGATCGAAGAAGAAGATGATGTCAACGTGGTATCAAAAAGCCAAAAATAGAGAGTTGAGCATCCCCACATGACAATACTAATAAGGCCATTAATTGCTAAAAATCGGCAGGTAGTTCTTAATATTGATATCCTTGAGATCATTATACCGGAACCGAAGTTGTGATGAGTTCTTCCTGAAGAAACTCTAATTCTTCTCGTGTTTGGACGCTTGGGAATGTTATTAATAAATTCCGATATTGTTGATGATTGTGATCTTCCTTTCCCGAAAATTGGAACCAATTTTTTCTCCTTTATGTGGCTTTTGCAGAAGGGGCATTGCTTGGATTGTGAGAAAGAGTGGAGCCATGTGTAAAGACAAGGCCAGCAAAAGAGATGGCCACATGGAGTTAATACTGGGTCTATCGGTACTTGATAGCAGATGCAACAGTCGAAGTCGTTACTAGTAATATTGTTGTTTTCACGACTTGTGTCAATTGGGCAACTATTTTTGGATTTAGTTAGCAATGCGTCCATGGTGTGAATTGCGAGCTCAAATTATTTGCACAAAATATGGTGGGATGATATTTAGTACCTACACAACATTATGGAAAGTTTAGCAACATTACAATATAAGAGATAGAGTAAAAATATATATATATAGAAAGATAAATACAAGATTTGTCACTCTGTGAGCAAATTAAACAACTGAATATATACATGAAAATTAACACCCAATCTTAATCTTCGGTCTTTTGGATCTTTTAATGCGCAGATCGTTAAGGACCTTTTTTTTTTTGGTCAATCCCAACAACAAAACCCGCAAATAAAATATCGTATACGTACATATACATATATATATGTATATTATACACACATAAATTCCGTCTGTTTATATTCAGCATCGTTTTCAAAATCAATATTAAGTAACTATAAAGGAAGATTAACAACACCAAAAAAAAAAGAAGAAAGAAAGATGGACGAAAGAATACAGAGTGAGCCCAGCAATATATATTATACACACACACACATATATAAAAACTTGCCTATGTGTTACAGTAGATTCTCATACCTGTGTATATTCTTGGTCAAGTAATAATCTTCGCGGGGTTCCAACATGTATATATTGAAAACGGCAGTAAGCTTGTTCTAGTTTGACAAGGATTCTACGAATCCGTCACTCCGACTCACTATGAGTTGCAAATTAATAGCGGGTTAATGAAGTGCCACCTGAGTTTAAATATTTATTTGAATCCTAATAGGAGTTTTTTTTAAGGTATTTTTTTTTCGTTTCTGATTTCTGTCACACTTCCATCTACTCGCTCTCTCTATCTACTATCTACCTCCATCTATATATATATATATATATATATATTGAAAAGCTCCTCGCCCTAATGAAAATTGTAAAACGTCACTTTTAAAAAACTAATTATAGTAAATGTCAAGTTTTGAAACTATTTATAGTGAATGTCAAATTTATAATGTCAATAATTTATGTACCCTTTTATTTATATAATAAATAGATTTATTATGCAAATAATATATATACGTCTTTGTTTACAATATAAATATTCTCAAAACTTAATATTTACTTCAAAAAGTTTCAAAAATATGATATTTTCCCGTTCTCCCTTTATATGATTATGTATTTTTTTTCTTTTCGATATTTTTAAATCATCCAACTATTTATTTAAAAATTATATACACGCTAATGCGCCTGAAAGAGAGCCTCGCGGCCCTCTGCTATCTATTTATTGAAAAAAAAATGCAATAATTAAGGTGAATTTGCAGTAAATAAAAATTTTTGAATTTTAAAAAAGTAAACAATTTGTTTTAAAATATTTAAGTAAATAACATATTTATAATGTAAATAATTTATTTATATTTACGGTATAAATAATTTATTTACTCTTGTATTTACATTTGTAAATATACTATTTACCTCAAAAATCTGAAGCATATTATTTATTTGAAAAAATTTTAAAAGTGCAATTCAATTAGTCAAGTAGTTTTTTGACTATTATTTATTTTGAAAAAGTTTTAAAAAATGCTATTCAGTTAGTCAAGTAGTTTTTTTTTTTGTCGTCAAAATTGTGCACCATTGTCACTACGCACTAGTAAAAGTGTCACAATATTCACTTACGTGCTATATTGTTTAGCTATATGAAGGGGTTACTAAAATCTTTGCCGCTATTTTTTTTTTTTATATTTATCAACAGATGACTTTTTTTATCACCCTAATCAATTTTGGATCTTCGCCCAAAAAAACAATTTTGGATATTGCAAAATTTAGTAGGATAGAAAATCATAAAAAAAAAGGTCCTAATTTTGAACCACTACTTTTTTTCGAGTTCTAAACCACTAAATTTTCATAAAAATTATTTAATTTTTTATACGACTATACTATAAAATAATTTTGATCTAACTTCGTAAAAATTTATGACAAGGTTAAAAAAAAAAACCTAATTCATCAAGGTCACCACGTATGGTGGTGGCATAATACCTTGAGACTTTACTCTCATCCATTAAGAGTTGATTTTGTGTGCACAAAATGACATCGAGTGGGGCATGAGAACGCTATTCATCGTTTTTTTATTCAGTAAAAACTAGTTCTTCTATCAAATTTTGTCGAGTTTGTATTTTTTTTTTAACTCTTAAATCTGATTAGAATGTGGCTTCCATGTTAAAAAAAAAAAAATTGAATAGTGGTCCTCATACAGAATTAGCCCTAAAAAATCTGATAAATTATCACTAAATAGGAATATCTTGTAAAAGGTCAAAGAATCATAATTCTCTCATCATTAAATAATAAGACGAAACACCAAGTTATAAAGATAATGGGTTGTTTCACTAATAGCAGGTTTGACACAAGAGTACAACTCAAAATCAAGCTAATTTGATGACACATTGACACAAAATTGACTCAAATTGGCTTGATTTATTGATTTTTTATTAAAAATATAGAAAATATAAACAGGTAATTTTTAAAAGAGTAAATTTAACAAAGTTATTGTTATGATATGAGTTGGTCAGGCCCAAATCATGATGCGACGATTCAACAGGAAAACCCTACTTGTCGGTTCGAGTAGATCGAGTCCATCAAGAGTGTTCGATCGAGTCCATCAGGGATGTCAAGTCCGAATAACCATTTCATTCGATTAGAGTGCTCGACATGATCGATACTGGACCCAAATGGTTCGTCACAAAGTGTTCTAGTCGATTTATTCAATATAAGGGCAATCAAGAGCCAACTGTTAAGGATCAACTTTTTGCTCGCTAGAATCGATATAATGGAGTTGAGCTTGAAAGACCTACTAATTCACATAGCAAAATATAGGATCATGACCTGAAACTTGTGCCTAATGAGGGATTGACATGTGTCCCATTATTCTATGTACTATAGAAGCTTATGCTTCCCACCAATGGGAGCCCACAATCTAAAGGGAGCCTCTATAAATAGAGGATGAGAGCAGCATTTGAGGACAATTGAATTCTTCCAACAATACTAAAATTATGTTGAAATCATCTTAGAAACAAAGTACTTATTTGGCTTTTCAGTCTAAATTCCTGTACTTTGTACCAATTTCATCCTATAATGAAGTAGCACGGTAGACGTAGCTTTATTCACAGAGTGAAGCATTATAAATCCGGCATATGGCATCTTTAATTTTGAGCATTTACTTTCTTTCTCCTTTATGATCAGTGATTGGACTGTGAATATACATATTTATTAAGGCTAAAATCAATCATTTTGCATTCATATTTCTTATTAAATCCCTTAATTATAGCATTTGTGTAATAAATAGTATTTTTATTATATTTGTTAAAAAATATATTTTTAGTGTGTTTTTATTTTTAATAATATTTTTATAATTTTTAGAATTATTTATGTGAGTTTAATAATTAATTAGTTTGAAAATAATCAAAACCATAAAAATAATGTTTTGTGATTTTATTTTGAGTATTAAAATGTTTGAAAATAAGTTTTTAGTTTGTAAATATGTTTTACAATATTTCTAATAATTTTTAAAAATATTCACGGATCTTAAATAACATATCTATTAAGGTTTATTAATTTTAGAAGTTTTTATTTATTTTTAGTGTGTTTTGTGTGTTTTAATGTAAAATAAATAATTTTAAAATCATTGTAAATCTTATGTTTGTAAAATAACTAATTTTAGTTTGTTTATTTTATTTTGAGATTTTAAAACTGCAACAAAAACAGAGCAAAAAATGCAAAAATGGGCAAAAATATATCTCAAATGGATGAAAAATCAAAAGAAAATTAAAATTCAAAAGAAATACCATATGGCAGCATCTGAACTATCTGATCAGCCCTCCAATGCAATCTTGGCTATACGCGTGTCTCAGCTTCCCCTCTGGATTCAATGCAGCAAGTCACATGTTATCCGTTTTCTCGGTCGTTAGATCCGTTGATCGAAGCTCATCCAATGGTCCTAAATGCCCGATCGACTTCAGCTGGTTTGACTCTGATCTGGGTCATGCTTCCAGTCAACAGTCCATATGGTTCACGACCAAAATGCATCTGATCAATACAAGTGCTACAACAGATTGCAAGTTAAAATTAGCGTAATAAAGACCAATTTCACGCGGAGAAAGAAAAGAAAAAAATTGAAATGAAATCTAAATGATTTGAATTAGTAAATGGGGCAGTAATATTAAATGAAAAATTCCAAAAAAAAAATATCTCAAAAGTTGCCATCCTACTCATTTTTAACCTAGAAATATCCAAATAAAATATTAAAAGTAACAAAAAAATGTAAAAAAATCTTGTAAATAGTAGATTTTCTTAAGTACTCTCCCTCAATGGCGTTATAATTCACACTTTTCTCCATAGTTTGGAGTTGCTTCTTTTTTTTCTTTCTCTCTTCTTAGGTTAGTTTTCTCTCTAATTTTAATTTTATGTTTTTATAAAATATTTCTAGTTTTTATACTATAAAATATTTATGCTTAGTAAAATTATGTGTGTTTTTATTTTCAATATGTCTTTCTAATTTTTTTTTAGCTGAGGAGAAAGGGGAAATTCTAACAAAGTTAAGAAATATTCTTATTTTTTCAAAGTTTTCTAAGCAGTTTTAATGTCAAAATCATTTTAAGAAAACTTATAATTTTCTTGTTTTTTTAGCTAAAATTCTTGCAAAATTAAGTTTTGATTTACCATAGACATAGGCTAACATGGGTAATACTTAGAAACACTTTGATTATTCATAGATAGGGAATGACATAGTAGTAAATGCTTAGCTATAATTTTGTTAGTAATTTTACTTAGTTAATTTTGAAATCATATTTATTTGTTAAAATGAGTTTTCGATGCATTCTAGACATAAATTGGTACATTAAATACTTAGTAACTCTTAATTTATTGTAAACAAAAGATGGCATATTGCATGCTTAAATCATTTTAATAAATAGTTATAGAAAAACTAAACCATATTTAAGCTAATTACCAGAATAGGATCTTTAATCCTTAGTGTTGTTGTAATAGTTGTTTCTTTTAAGTTAAATTGTACTTATTGTTAAAGTTTCATCTTTTATTTAATTAAATTTAGCTTACAAAATTTGGACTAAATTTAGTGTAAAAGTTAGCTCACAAAATTTGGACTAAATTACTTAACATAAATCCTTAATTATTGCATATGTAATGCACTAAAAATTCTCGGCTGTCACATGGTCGAGGTTGGGGATACGGTCAAGGTGGTTTTTACAATTCTCCACAAAATCACATGATCCAATAGAAGCATCATGAAAAAAGGCATGATAAAGGGAAAATGTTCATAAAAATTATTCCCAAAATCCTGAAGATTCTTGCCATAGATGTGGTACAAAGGGCACTGGACTCGAGTCTGCCGAACACTAGAGCATCTTTTTAGACTTTATAAGGTACCCCTAAAAATGAAAGAAAATGAAGTGAATGTTACTGAACATCTAGATCTTATAGATGATTCAAAATATCTTGATGCTTAGGATTTTACTAATAATTTTGTTGACAAGGATTTTAATGACAACTAATTAATAAGTGTGAAACTAAGGTTTGTTTGTCATATTCCATATGTAATTTCGAATGTGTTACTGTTATGTTTTATGATTGCTATGTTATGCTTGTTTAGAATAAAATGTTCCTTATCTAATAATATATTTGAAACTTTATACCATCAAGAAAGTTAAACTTGATAATGCTGGTGAATTTACATCCCATGCTTTTAATGATTATTGTATGTTTGTTGGGATTATTGTTGAGCATCATTTTGCTCATATATATACACAAAATGGTTTGGCTGAATCATTAATTAAGCACCTCCAACTTATTACTAGATCAATAATAATGAGAACAAAGCTTCCTATTTCTGTATAGGGTATACAATTTTACATGCTCTAGGATTAATTCTCATCAAACCAGGTGCTTATCATAAATACTCCCCATTACAACTAGAATTTGCTCCACCACAACACACAAGATGGGTCTTCAGAGAAAACTGGGAATATATGTCAGGTACAAATCCTTCTATCATTAGATATCTTGAGCCTCAATTTTTTATGGCACGTTTTGCCGATTGTCATTTTAATGAAGTAGTTTTTCCAACATTAGGGGTGGATAAGAAACAGCTGGAAAAGAAGATTACATGGTATAAACCATCTCCATTACATCTTGATCCTTGTACAACATAGTGTGATTTAGTAGTGCAAAAGATTGTACACGTACAAAATATAGCAAAATAAATACCAAATGCATTCACAGATACAAAAAAAGTGACTAAATCACACATATTAGCTGTTAATGCTCTTGCTCGAATTGAAGTCCTAAAAGGACACATTGAAAATGTAGTCACTCATGAGTCTACAGCATGCCTGAAGCATGGTAGACCAATCGGTTCTAAAGATAAAAATTTTGAGAAAAGGAAAGGAACTAAAAGGCATAATGACC
This sequence comes from Artocarpus heterophyllus, assembly GCA_025403435.1. Classification (NCBI taxonomy): domain Eukaryota; kingdom Viridiplantae; phylum Streptophyta; class Magnoliopsida; order Rosales; family Moraceae; genus Artocarpus; species Artocarpus heterophyllus. The sequence goes on from CM046336.1 coordinate 15,562,030, forward strand.
CCAATATGGAGGAATGTGTTCTAAAAGAAACACAAAATGAGATAAAGCTAGAGACTATTAATGTTGCCTAAAACCCAGAAGGTTTAGAAAAACATAAGATCTTTATTGATTATGTAAATACAGAAGGATTATGGAATCGGAATGAAATGGAGGATATTGATGAAATATTTTCTTACTCAGTGGCATGTGTCATTGGAAATGAGTATCTTGAACCAAGATCCATTACTGAATAATGATTGAGCTAAATAGAAAGATGCTACGCAAGCTGAATTAAATTCGCTTACTAAGCGTAAAGTTTTTGGACATATTATTCTCACACCTAAAGCTATAAAACTTGTAGGATATAAATGGGTCTTTGTACGAAAGCACAATGAGAAAAATGAGATTGTGAGACACAAAGCTCGACTTGTTGCACAAGGTTTTTCTTAAAGACTAGGAATTGATTATAAGGAAATATATTCTCCAGTAATGGATGCAATTATGTTTAGTATCTAATCAGCCTAGCAATTTCTAAAAATTTAGAAATGTGTCATATGGATGTTGTTACAGCTTACCTGTATGGATCGCTTAATAGTGATTTTTGTCCCTAAAGGATTTAAGATGCCTAGAGCATCAAGTTCAAAACTTAAAGAAATATATTCGATCAAGTTACAGAGATCATTGTATGGGTTAAAACAATCTGGACGCATGTGGTATAATTGCTTAAATGAATATTTACGAAAGAAAGGATATGAGAAAAATCCTATATATCCATTTGTCTTTATTAAGAAAACAACATCTGGTTATATGATTATCGCTGTCTATATTGACAATTTAAACATCATTGGGACTCATAGAGAAATTATTAAGACAATGACATACTTAAAGGAGGAATTTAAAATGAAAGATCTTGGAAAAATCAAGTATTATCTTGGTTTATAGATTAAGCACTTATAAAGTAGAATACTTTTGCATCGACCAAACTATACTAAAAAGTCTTAAAACGCTTTTATATGGATAAATCGAATCCTTTAAGTGCCTCAATGGTAAACAGATCACTCAAAGTAGAAATGAATCCATTTCGTCCTTGTGAAGAAAATGAAGAGGTTATTGGTCCTAAAGTACCATATTTAAGTACAATTAGAGCTCTTATGTATCTTATAATTGTAATTTATTAGCAAGATTTAGCTCAACTCCTACACTGAGACACTAGAATGGAATTAAGCACATATTTCGTTATCTTCTAGGAACAATTCACTTAAGTTTGTTTTATTCCAAAGTATCAAAACAATTACTAATTGGTTATGAAAATATAGGTTATCTGTCAAATTCACATAAAGCTAGATCTCATACTGGATATGTGTTTACACACGAAGATGTTGCGATTTCTTAGCGTTCACAAAAGCAAACTTTGGTCGCTACTTCATCAAATCATGCTGAAGTTATTACACTGCATGAATCGAGTCAAGAATGTGTGTGGCTAAGGTCCATGACTCAACATATCTAAGCAATTTGTGGATTACTATTCAACAAGGATCTAACGACATTGTTTGAAGACCATTATGCATGTGTCACTCAAATAAAAAGAAGGATACGTCAAGACTGATAGAACGAAACACATACCCCCCAAAAAAAATTTCATTTACCTAAGAGCTTGAAAAGAATAAAGATATTAATGTTCAATACATTCGTTCAAGTGCCAACGTTGCAGATCTCTTTACGAAGGCACTTCCTACATTAACTTTTAGACAACATATACACAACATTAGGATGTGTCATTTGAGAGATTTGTAAAGAACGACTAATGTCAACTTAAAGGGAAGTTTACACCTAATGTACTCTTTTTCACTTGCTATCGTTTTGTTCTACAAGATTTTCTTAGTAAGGTTTTGAACAAGGCAGCATGGAGCACATATACAAGAATGATGTACTCTTTTTTTCTTTGCTATAGTTTTTGTCCCATTAGGTTTTTCTTAGCCAAGGTGTTTATTGAGGCATCATAAATTGTGGACATTTAAGAGGAGTGTTATAAACTTGTCCAAGAAGGATATGTTATAAACTTATCCAAGAATGATGGTTGTCCACCAATAAACTTATGAAAAATAAGGATCCTAGATAAATAGTAACAATTGATGATGTAAACAATAATATCATAAATAAATAGTACTAGTAAATAGTGCAATAAATTTTCCTATAAATACTCTCCTCCTCACTCATTCATAATACACCTCATTCATAATAAATAAAGGATTCTCTCTTTAAGAATTCTCTCTAAAATTTTAGTTTCATAATTTTAGTCTTGTATTTTTTAGTTTTCATAACAAAAACAACCATCATATTAATAAAAAAAGGGTAATTTTATAAATGGTCCCTTAAGTTTATACTCAGTTTCGGTATAGTGTGCAACGTTTAAAAAGATGCACATTGGTCCTTAATCTTTTACTTTGTTTTAATTTCGTCCCTCCATTAGTTAGATGTTAAATATTTAATCGTCCTACTTTGGTCCTTTATCTATTACTTTGTTTCACTTTTAGTCCATAATCTATTACTTTACTTCATTTTTGATCCCTCTGTTAGCAAAACACTATTAAGGATCAAAATTTAAAATAACTAAATACAACAATTTTAATTCATATCACTAAAATAAAAAAATTATCATATTGTCTTTTAAATGAGCTTTATTTTTAAAAAATAAAATTGAATGTTTAATGTCAATATGTTATATATGCACATGTATACTTATTCACTATGATGTTCAGACACAACATATAAATAAATATACATATACAAATCATAACGCATAACTTGATATTTAAAATACGTGATTATTCAAGACTTATATATTGGTATAAAAATTTTAACTTACTTTTCTAAATTAGAATTCAAACTTACTAACAAATAATTATCAAAATCCTTATATTTAATTTTCACTTTAGATTTTTCAAATTTTAGTCTCTCTAATAACTCTTAGTTATAACAAAAGGACTAAAAGTAACAAAGTAATAGATTGAGGACTGAAGTGAAATATTTTAAAAGGTTTTCATTAAATATTTAATATTTAACTAATGGGGGAAACGAAACTGAAATAAAGTAATAGATTAAAGACCAAAATAAAACTTTTTAAACATTAGGGATTCAACCAGCAGAACTAAGGATAAACCTCAAGAGTCACTTGTAAATTAATCCTAATAAAAAATTGCAGGAAAAAAAAAAAGTAAACCTTGAATACCTTAATTAGTTATTTTCATCATACGTCCCCAGTGTGTTTTTTTTTTTAAAAAAAAAAGTTATCCCCTTTCAAAAAAAAAATCAGTAATCATCCAACAATCTTCGAATACTAAAGGACAAGTGCCAAAGTAAAGAACCATCCTCGACGATTTTTCCTCGCGCAAAAAGTAAAAATAACTTAAAAAAAATGATAAATAAAAAATAAAACTCAATTTTACTTTCTGTTGGTATCTCACAAGAATATCATCCTTATCCTTTCCAGGCCCAAAATTAACAACCACCCAAATAAATAAGCAATTCCTGAGCTTCAGTTGAGCTACATTTCCCCCTAAAAGGGCCAAAAAAAAAAAAAATGCAGCTTCACTCTTTGTCTCTGTCATTCAATTCCTTCTCCTCCCCAGTTACTTCCACCAATCCCCATTCCTCTTCACTATCTCCTCCATCTTTCACTCCTTCCCGCTTCATCAAGTTCCATACATCTCATCGCGAAAACCTCCGGTACCTTAAGACCCTCGGCATCATCGACGCCGACGCCAAACTCCACACCCTTCCCCGTCCCGATGACGTCGACCGCATCCTTGCCACCGTCGACTTCTTCAAGTCCAAGGGCTTCGCCAATGCCGACTTCCCTCGGCTAGCCTTCCTTGCCCCCGACCTCTTCTCCCCACGCTTTGACCTTGCTGGCATTGAACCTGTCTTCAACTTCCTTGCTGCCGATGTCGCCGCCTTGCCAGAGGAGTCCTGCCACCTGATCCTCCGCTGCCCTGCTCTCCTCTTCTCCAATGTCGAGTACTGCCTGCGGCCGACGCTTGATTATCTCCGGCAATTGGGACTGGAGAGGCTCAATTCACCGACGACCCTGAATGCCCATCTTCTGAACACGCGTGTGGAGAAGCTTCAGAAGAAGATGAAGTTTTTGGGGAGTACTGGATTATCATATGACGAATCCGCTAGGATTTGCGCAAGAATTCCAGCGATTTTCGGTTACAGTATTGAGGATAACTTGAGGCCTAAGTATGAGTATTTGGTTTGGGAGATGGAGAGGAGTTTGGAAGAGCTGAAGAGGTTTCCACAGTACTTTGCCTTCAGTTTGAAGAAGCGGATTGTGCCAAGGCATTTACATTTGAAGCAAAGGAATGTTAGGATACCACTAAATAGAATGTTGCTCTGGGGTGACCAAAAGTTTTATGCCAAATGGAAATAGTGAAATTGAATAATATTTTTGGGCGTTATGTTAGTGTACAATCTTGGGTTCCAATGATTGAGTCATTCTAAAGATTAGGGAAGAAAACTGTCTAGACTTTGCTAGTTGTGGACGGACAATAAAGCATGTAAATCAGAGACAAAAGCACCTCTGATGAACTTGACTTCGAGTTAATCCCATGTATCGCGCAGATTTATACGAGTTCGTTATCTTCTACTCTTATTACCCTTGGTTTCAGCCGAAACAAAGGTTAGTTCTCATGCTTATCAAACTCTGACACTGGTGATTAATAAGATCGGATACAAGGATTCTCATATAGATCAATAGAGGATGTTTGTCAGAAAATGTCAAAAGACGTCAAAAGAGAGTAAATAATTCTTGGCACCAATAGTTTCACACTAGGCAACTTTTTTTTTTTTTTTTTTGGTTTCTTTTTTCATTCAGTTGCTGTTGCAGTAAAGATAAAAAATAAAGACAAATTTTTTTTTTCTTTTTCGCAAGTAAACAAATTTGTGATCGTCTTTTCTACTACATCTTGCAAGACTGCCTTTTAATAATCCCTGGCAGGCTCTTCAACCAATGAAAACCATTTCAGTCATTTGCAAGGAATCATAAATGCCCATTGCCGAGTTCTTGTTGCACTTATGGAAGTAACCAAACATCTTGGCTGCGTTGATCACCTTCAATCTCTTCTTTCCGTTGAATATTGAGCAAAAACCTGTAGATAGAGAGAGCAAGCGAGTTGTATTCATGTGTTTAGAAAATATAACAGAATTTCCGAAATCACTTGGCCAAAGAAATTACGTTTTCACAAAGTATACCCAATTGGGATGTCTAAAATGCAAAATAACAGCGTGTCCTTGAGTCTAGTTTGCAGACGTATTAAATTGTCACTTGAGTACTTCATAATCAAGTTTCCATTGTTTGCAACTATCACCATAATGTTCTGTAGAATTACGTACAATGCTCGCTTAGATAGATAGAATGCTTAAGGGGAAAAGCCAAAACAAACAAACAAAAAAACAAAAAAAAAACAAAAACAAAAACAAAAACAACTGACTGAAAAATATCAAAATACAGAAGTTTGAGCAAGATAAGGTGATCATATAATAGTTAAAATTTCGCCGCTTGAACTTATCCTTGTATCTCAGCGACGCACACATAAACTCACTAGAGTAGACAAATGACATCAACATTATGACCATTAAGAGGGATAATTACTTACCAGCATATTCAACTTGTTTTAGTTAAGAGTTCAATGTCAGCTCCAACTTCGGAAACCTTGGTGTCCTTGGAACCCTTTGCTACTTTAGCAATATTTGCTTATATCAAAGTCTAAAGCTATTCTTTTAACTAGACCATCAAGCATCTGTTATGAAAAAATAAAAATAAAATAATTAAGGAGAGAACTTTAATGATAACAGCAACAGCCAGTTCATAGTTTTTTAACTGCTAGGAGGCAACACAAAATTTCAGCATGAATGATGAAGCACTTATTTCACCAAAGCTTGGAAACTAAATTATACCAGTGATCCAATTGCAACTAAAGCTCGGAATTTTGAATCAACTTCTGAATTTTGCTCCTCCGCAATCTGCAGAAACCATAATGGTGTCATACAACATAAGATTTCACAATACTGTGAAAAATCTACCAAATATAATTGTAACCATCTCAGAAATGAGGAAATCCCATATAACAGATTCATGATAAAAAGAGGCCACATCAGGAACAATCAAGACACAAAATCAGGACAGTTACAAGGTACAACTGTAACAGAGTAAGTCATACCTCGAGAGCTGCTGAAAGAACTTGAGATTGGCCTTCTTGATCTTTCTTTTCAATCAATAGCACAGCATAACTGTCAGTTGCGATAAAGAAAAAATAATAATAAAAAAAAAACCATTGGAAACAGACGAGGGGACATAACACACGGACAGCTATACTTTTGTCCCCATGTTTCAATCTAAAGATAAGTATCCTTTAGTATTTTAGAGTCGACAAAGTACTTTCTTTGCTAAGAACACTGAACAGTGGACTTACTTCAATATCAAGGTTGAATATGATAATTCTTATTTGGAGATGAATAACAACTGGAGAATGCATCAAGAACCTGCAAAATTAATTTAGAATAAAGTCATCATACGTAGTTGCAATTATATATTTCTAGCCCAGATGTCACCTTATCTTATTTGAGGTTACTCGTCATCAAAACCTTCAAGAGTCCTAGCTTCATGGTTACTTCCCACGAACCAATTTTTTTTAAAGTCCCTTGGCACTTCAATAAGTGAAAAATTGATAGCATAGAAGCATTGTAACCTCAATGCGGTGTCTTTGGAACCAGTTGAAATAGCAAGTGTTCTTGAATATATTGGAGACAAGACGAATGCTAGTCAGGAGATTTGCAGGAAGTGGATGGTTCTCGGAGACCTTTCTAATTAGTTCTATTAAAATATCTGGTAAGAGAAGAGGAAATCAGTAAAAAAACTATGAACACATAAAATCACATCAAAAAAGCAAGTATTCACAGAAAAAGGAATTCATATGGTAATTTTTCAACCAAAATTTTGGAGGACTCTAGATTTCTAACTTCAGTACCATTTTCAGCTTCAACATGCTGGAGAAGTACATTTGCGCCATCTGGGTGCAGGACGACCATCCTGAGAGTATAAATAACTGCAAATAGAAGACACAATCAAGAAAATGATCTTCCTTGGAAGTGTTAAGAGTTAAAGTCAAATTAATTTGCATTTGAAATATAACTATCACGAATAAACAGTAATAATCCAAGATCTGGGCATTTTACACAATGAGCACCCAATCATAAAGTGAATTGGAGTGCAAATTCAGCAGATACAACACATTTGGTACGGCTCCTCCTTTGGAAACTCAAGTTTCATGAGAAAAAAACATATTCAAAGTTAGAAACAGTTATCTACTAACAAGAAAAAGTTTTTGTCTCATAGACATCGGAAAGACAAACAATCCAAAAATCAACAGGCTTCAAAACCTTCAGAAGTCTCACACTCCTACCTGGAAATATCATTGCAATTGGCCATGATCCTAATAATCTTAGCAACACAGTAATAGCAGCATCTGAAAATTTACTAGAGTGATAATGTGATGTGTCCTTCAAAACTTTAACTAAAGCATCCAGTCTGAAAGTCTCAAGGTCCGATAAAGCCAAGTGCTTCTTTTCCTTCAAAAGAAAAGAACCATTTTTCAGAAAAGTGATATCTAAATAATATAAGAGCTTTGAAACAGAAGACCATACAGATTTGGAAACACAAAAGACCAGAGACAACAATTGATTAGCTAATCTAGATTGGAGAAATTATGTTTAGAAGGGAAAAAAAATCACTTGTTATCTCGACATAATAATTTTGTTGAAAAAAGTTCAAGTCAAAAGGTAACTTTTAAAATATACCATGTATTTGATAATGTACCCCACGATGGTACATTATATAAGGAAGGGATACCCGTCAACTTAGAATTAGTGCAAATTAAAACCTCAGAGCTGGGAAAGAACGATGTGGTATATATTAGTTTATAAGTAAGTGGACAAAAATAGTCTTTCCAAATGAAGCCAATATATTCCATAAAAGAGAGACATAAAGGACCAAAAGACAATGTTTTCAAATATCTAAAATAAAAACTTCTTAAAGAAAATAGTTAAATGAATTGAAAAGGACAATCCTATACAATGAAAGGCAATTGAAAACGATATAGTAGAGCTAATAGTAAAATCTTCTGAGAGACAAGAATTATTGGACAGAAATCCTATAAAGTCGCACAATTAGATCACTTCCAACAATTTAAGTGAGTCTCATCATACTTAAACAATATTATACTGACTACCATTTAGTTTGAAAATCTCAAATGAAATATTCACATTTATAAGAGTACATGAATAAATTCAATATTTGAGAGCCTCAATTAAAAAATTCTAAACTGTCACCACATTGTTCCACATTTTTTGTCCCTCAATTAATCTACCTTGTAATAACTGGAACAAATAACCTACCTGATCAGAGAGCAGGGAACTGTTAAACTCCGCAATCTTCTTGAGGATGCCATCAAACTGAGCCACATCAAAGCCAAGCATTCCTTTCTAGAAAGATTGAAAAAAAAAAAAAAGGAAAAAAAAAAGTCGAGTTTATTCTCCATTTTACAGAAAAAGACCTGAGAGACGAAAACAAAATTAGCCAATTCATTTCCCAGCAATCTAACTCAAATAACTCAAGCAGAAATTCATCTTAGTATTCTTTGGATTATCCCGATACTTTAAATAAGCTACTCATTATCAACAGTATACAACACAATTTTGGCATGTTGTTCTGAACTCTGAACTGTATACTAATTAACACTTCTGACAAAGTAGTTTTTGATAACAGTGACTGGATCATTTAGCAATCCTATATATTAAAGACAAGCTGTTAAAAGCATACCTTAGGAATATGCTTGAAAGTTGGTTTTGTAGCCGTGGCTGTTGAACATCAAATATTAGACAAGAGTTACAAGCTGAGATTCTTAAGCTAGCAAGGTAATTAATCTGCAATCGACAGAATTATCAAAATTACCAGAGTTGTTGGAATATTCTCCAGGAACATAAGCGCTAGCTGAAATGAAAAGCACAAAAGTACTCAAGTCAAAACGAAGTTTCCTCAAATTTTGAAAGGATCAAGATGAAGACAAAGCATAATAAAATACATCAAGGATTTCATAGTATCATACAGAGAAACGAATGGAAAATGGAATTATACTCACAGCCAGTAAACGGATCACAGAAAGATGGATGAAGTGCAAAGTCCTTTTGTCCAGTATTTTGGAGGATGAACTCCACAATTTGTTGCCGGTAGGCAAGAGGTAGCTTCTCCTTCAGAAGCCACTTGTCAGCAGCATCGTATGCATTATCTGAATCAAAATATTTGTATTGCTGCTTAATTTTTTAAATCAACAATTGAATGCACCACAAGGCATACAACAGAAGAACCATGTCCATCCAGACAAGTGTTTTTAGGATCCAGTAAAGCTAAATATAATTCCCAGTTCCACTGAGATAATCGCAACTGTACACATTCTACAATTTAGGTTCGTAACATTAACGAAACATCATCCTTTAAGAAGCTTAAGATTTATTCACGATAAACAGTTTTCTGATAAGCAGAAATCAATATAAAGTAGTGCACACAAAACTTTCAATATTTATGATGTATCTTTTCACGTTATCCTGTGTCTGTTTCCCCCAAAATGAACAAAAAGATTACACAACTTGAAAAAATAACATAGCCCAAAAACAGGGGAAAACATAAAAGAATGAGAGATGTACCAGATCGGTTGTAGGGCAACTTACGAATGGGCTCACCATCTCCAACATCAACATCAAACACTGAACAAAAAAGTAGACAATTTTAAAACCTAACCAAAGAACATATAGCATATTACAATTTCCAATTTCCAAAAAGATAAGATGCTGACTGTAATCATATTCTATTCCATCAAGAACAGGACGTTTCATGCCATCATCTGGTCCATCCACAACTTCGCCAATCTGAATAGAAAACATAAGCATACAACATGAAAATTATCCTGTTGTGAACTTATGAATGAGTCACAGCCTAAAGGACTAAGTAAATAAAGAGGAACCATAACTAAAGTTTTAGAAGCACTACAATTAGAAAAGTGAATTATACGTAAATAAAGAGGAACCATATCTAAATTTTTAGAAGTACTATAAATTGAAAAGTGAAATTCCACCCACTTATTTCAATTCACCGACCACAGTCAAACCAAAATAAATATAGCAGCAGAAATCTCTTTTGTGTTAGAAGTAAAAGGAAACAAAAGTGCTTCACCAAAACAAATAATAAAATGAGTTACTGACCATAAAAAATTAGGTCCCTAACAATGATCTTAAACCAAATGAGTGGAATTTCATGGATCAAAGAAACATTCAGATGATTAAATTCTTGGTTTACATTACTGAAAAAGAAGAAGCCATATCGAAACTAACAGGATAAGGCAAATGCATTAGCAGTTAGTAGATTACCTTATCCCATCTTTGTTCTCTCAAATTCCATGCATATGCCACGCCATTGTCCCCTTCTCTAACAACTTTTGTCTGCCCATCACTGGTTCCTGACACGATATAGAAACAAACAATGTATAAGCTAACAAAAACATGGCAAAACTATTAGGATGTTAAGCTCATAAAAATAATAAATTGATGAACTCTATATAAAGAAGTAGGTAGGTGAACGGCCAGCATCCAAACTTATTTTCTTATATCGAAAAGCTTATTCAATGGCTCATCCAGCAACTTAAACTACAATCACAATTCATAGACTTAAAATTCTAAAATTTTAGTCAATCAAACTTGTTAAAATTGAGCTGAATATCCCTACAGAATCAAAAACGCTTAAATCACACACCTGGAATCTGTAACGCCTCCAACCCTGGTAAATCTTCTAGTTTTAATCCTCCAACTCTTTTCCTAAAACAAAAAGGTCATAAAAGTAAATCAGTTGCAAATTCCAAAAATAAATGCAAAGAGTAGATGAATAAATGCAAAGAGAAGAGTGAAAGTCATCCTTATGTAGATCCAAGAGTTGAAAGGCAATGGAGAGAGAGAGAGAGAGAGAGAGAGGAATTTATTTGTGTAAATAAGCAAGAACTTAGCCATGAAATATTACTGGATACTGGATATGGATGGTCAACCTTCATACCTGCTCAACTTGTATTGAGAAAGTTGGGACACATATGACTCAAGATCAAGTGGATCAGCAAACTTATCCTGATGCACTGTCCAAATACGTACCACTCCATCTGAACATGCCGTCACAATATCTCCACTTTCCAAGAATTTTGCATCCCAAACACAGCCAGGATGTTCTATGCTCTGAACACAAACCCCATCTGGAACATGACATTTTTTTTTAATGAGAAATGAAGTTTTATTAGAAAGGGGAAAAGAATTAAAACAGAGGACAAGCGGTCCTCAGCCAAAAAAAAAAAAAAAACACAGAGCACAAAAGATACAAAAACAAGAACAATCCCAGCAAAAACACAGCCTCACAAAATCAGAATCGGATCCCAACCCCTAAGAAGATCTGAACAAGGGAAAAAAAACAAAAAAAAAAAAAAAGAAGCTAAATCTTTATCCTGAGAAGCTCAAAAAGCCACCCAAAATTTGACACTATCCCACAAAACCTGATATCTTCTTCCACTTCTTTGAAAATACGATTATTTCTTTCCAGCCAAATAGCCCAAGTGACCGCAAGAACCACCAGGTTCCAGAGTCTCCTACACTTCTTATTCCTTCCAATTATAAACTCAACCTTTATTAACAGCACAACTTTACTAGGCATAGCCCAGCAAGTGTTAAACTCCCTCAAAATTTTGTGCCAAAGCTTCAGAGGAAAAGCACAATGCAGAAATAAATGATCCACCGATTCATTGTCACAGCATCAGAGAACACACCATCCCAATGAAAGGTGAAGAAAAGGCTTCCTCCTTTGCAAAACATCGTGAGTATTCAAATTGCTAAGAGCAAGTAGCCATTTAAAAACCTGAACTTCGTAAGGAACCGAGATTTGGAAGGAACCAAAATTTCCCAAAGAAAAGGAGGAAAGGAATGATCATCAATCAAGACTCTAAAGAAGGATTTACAAGAGAACAAACTCGACCCCTCTAAACTCCAAACCCATTGATCAACCACCCCTTCATAAACCTTCGCTCCATCTAAGCTAGTCAAGAAACCCACCAACTCGCCCATACATTATTTTCCTTGTAAAGTAACATTTTGAGAAAGTATATCAAAATATGATGTAAGAACCAAAACTTTAAAGTCTAGCCCTTGTTAACCAAGTGTGATGTGCACGCCCTCGAAACTAATCACAACACTGTCAATTAACATTCCATGCACTTTATATGAAACAAATTAGTGGGCCGCAACGAAAGGAACAGACCTAACTCTATAAAAGAAAATGAAAAGGAAGAAAAAGCTGTCAAGCATATCATATCCAAATTGTTCTTAATATTAAGCATACCCAACATAGAATGATAGACTTTGTAGGAGCAAAAGGCACAAAAATTACTTCAGCGTCCTCGACGTGAAAGCAAAAGGCAAAACACTCCTCGGGAAAGTTGAAAAAAGGGTGGTACCAAAACCAAGGAGATTTTTACAAACTCCACTAAGAAGATTTGAAAACATTTATACGATTAACTTTGTGTTCAAGATCCCAAGCTAAGTCGGGCAACACCTGGCCAAATTGTCATGACAGCACAGAAAAGAATTGTATGTGAACAATGCAACCGTTGTCAACCCCCAAGAACAAAGCACAGAAATTAGGAGCAATCAGCATTCACCTTTCCATATTTTTGCAAAACGATCTTCGCTACCACTAAGTATAAGTCCAGACACATGTGAATCCACAGAATAGAAATAGAAGTATGACCAACCATCTCCATTAATACTTCACCAGTTAAAGCCCATAATCTAACAGAACTGCATCAAGGTAAACAATTAGAATTTGAGACGAAAACTCAATACAAATAAAGAGAACACATTTCCAAAAAAGATAAATATGAAAATGGAACAAAGAAATATATTTCTTTATAGGAAACAAGAAAGTTATTAAATTTAATAATGCAAAAAAAACATACAACTACTTATCCTTCAAAGAACTGTTACAATGAAAATGACCCTGAAACTATATGAATCATAAAACAAAGAACCAACGAAGTAGCGTGAGCTAGGACACCAAGACAAACGAATTGGAAACATTAATAATTTGGCAACCAAGAACCTAGGGTAAACATGGTCCATTTCTTAGATCCTGGAGTCAACATGATGTATTCAAGAAACATGGTTTTCAATCAAGTAAAAAGAAACACAAAAATATAGCCTAATTCAAGTTGCCCCTTGATTCTGTAAAACCATTCACAACGCCCGCGATCTATAGAAAACCATTAAAAATGCCCCCTCCATCCAAGTTTGTCAATAGATCCAACGGAAAAGCTGACGTGGCATATTATTAACAATTAATTAAAAGTATAATAATAACTAAATATTAAAAAAAACCTTTTCATTTTTTTCCCTAATTCTGTTCCTGTCTCTCTCTGCTGTTCTTTGATTCAACTCTCTTCTAGGGCTCTCTCACCTTACTCTCAGGGCCCCTGGACAATGGGTCCATCTCTCAACAATCCCCTTCAATGGGGCACCTCACCCTTCACTCTTCAGGGTGGTGTTCTTGAACTACTGAAGTCCTCCCCTATCTTATTAATTTTTACAAACAAATTATTTATTTAATTATTCAATTTTTCTCGGCAAATTTCCTTTTACTTCGCTATCAACAGGAGAACTATTAAGTTCAAAAAAAAAAAGAACTACTTATTTTTTTGGGTTCTGAATATGCCTGGAGACGAAGGGGGCATATGTTTCATTGTTTTATGGGTTTCAAACTCAAATTCTTATGTAAGCATGTTTTTGGACAAAAAGTTAGAGATACACTTCCAACCATGACTTGACAGTTTGAACTCAAAATTGCTCTTAGATTCAAGAATACCGCCACTTTGTTTGCAAGATCTTGAACTCAGTTTCAAACCACAATTTTTCAACTTCCTATTTTAAACCAAAAAAGTCCAAATTGCCATGTTTCGAATATTAGACTTGTATGTCCTAAGGAATAAAAATATAATATGTTTTTTGAGACATCTTTATCAATAAATAATTTATTTATTATTAATATACCAAATCTTGTCCTCTTTACATTCATATTTATTGAATGTATGTTAAGCAAATAATAGTCTGAGACTGTCAGTCTAAACCTTTAAGAATTAGGCATATGATTGACAGATTATGCAGAAGACACGATTCTTAAGGTGACGGTCTAAATCACAAGATCCACAATTGAGGGAATAAAGTTCGGTGCTTTATTCATGCAAAGATTGTTATGTTGTCTATATCCCTATTAGGAGATGGCTTGTCTTGACCATCGGATGTGGACTCCGTGAATGGAAACATTGGCACATTGTCATAGGTGACGATGTGTTAGATCGGGACATAAAGTGAATTTATTTGGATTAATAATTCTGTCTTGGCAAAAAGATTCACTTTAGACAATCATTTGTATCGTATCTTAATCCTGAAATGAATAGTGGGCCCGTTGTCTTGACTTGTGTCTTTTGATGTACCAAAGGGTGACACCCATATTTTAATAGTGGTATGCATGCCGGTACGTTGGAGGCATGACTCTTGATAGCGTAGACCCGTTATTCATAGATATGGAATCCATAGCTCCTCTTTAAGAGTAGTGATATCCTCTTATATGCGTTATCCTATAATTGAAAAACTGGAGCGCTCAACCATTTGGATACATAGGTGTAACCGAATGGTATACCGTCTTTGGATGGTAAGTTTTCCGATGGTGAGATAATGGAACGTAAGATAAAAATAATCGGGAAGGTAAGACAGAACTTGTCCTTAAGCCGGTTATGGATAATCCTATGAGGATATGATACATTATGATATGTCATGGAGACTTAGCTATACGGGCTTCGTAATTCTATATAGTTCGAAAGTGCAGCTCCAAGCTTTTAGTGGAGTAGCGTTGGAGTTGATAATTATAAAATGTATATATGGGATATTGGGTTTCATAATTATCGGGAGCTTGAACTATATAGGTCCATATGATCCCCTTTGCTAGCTCACAAAATCCTGTAACAATACGACGTGCTTATCCAATAATTAGTAACTTATGTCAGATTTATTAGATGGTTGAAATTCGGAAGAATCAAATAATTCATGTTTGTTTATCGGTTGAATGCCAAAATTAATTCAACCGATAAACGGACATGAATTATTTGAATCGGATAATTCCTATCTGTTTATCAGTTAATTTAATTTTAAATAAATTAAATCAAGATAAACTTGTAAAATTATTAGTAATTCATTTATTTTTCTAGAGATTATCTAGATAAAGTTGTTTTAATTAGATAACTTCTCTATTGCGTTATTTGAATTAAAACTAAGACTTTATCCCATAGAATCTTGAGTGAAAAATAAAAGATTCACTGATATTTTTTTATCGGTAGTTCAGAATGCCGATTCTCAAGTTCGGCCTGCCAGTTAGACAGATCGGCCTGCCTATGGGCGATAAAAAAATCACATGTTTTCACGCGGATTTCGTCAGATATTGATCCAAATTTGATTCTGATTCGAATTTTAAGGCATTATCTGATAAGAACTGACTCCTAGACCCAACCTCTATATAAAGGGAGTGAGTCTCATTATTATTTAGATCAATTGAGTGATTAAGAGTGATACTCTACTGCTGAGAATCTGAAAACTCCTTGAGAGCTCTTGTTCACAAATCACGAATGCTAGCTTTGGGTTCTCTTAATTGGTTGGAAGGAGAGTCACCTAGTGGAAGAGCTGTACGTATGAGCCCACACTCACTCCGATTATGGATAGAGAATAGCAAAGAAGACCAATTGGTTGGGGCTCTTCTGTAACGTTACTTCTCTTCACGAATTGCTGGAGTTCTTCGGCATTCAAAGATTAGTAAGATCTGGTTAATTTATGCATATAGCGTGTCAAGCTTGTGTTTTGGAAAACACTCTAATATAAAAAATTTTAAAATTCTACTGCGTACTATTTTTCTAACATCGAACCCACTAACCAAACAGACCCAACAAAAATGCCACCTACTAAAAATCGAAGACAGAACTTATCAAACCTTTTTTCTCTCTTGATTCTCCTATTTTATATGCAAAAAGCAATTATTATTAATTTTTGGATTCTAAGATATGAGATTTCTATGTTTTGCTTTGCCTTTTGGGTCTCATAAGCAGCTTATTTTTTGTTAGGGATGTTCATTTGATTGACTGGTACTACTTATGTTTCTTTTCTTAGATTTTGATCAGACGTTAAAATGTAGGGATTAGGGAAAGGGGATTTTGATTTTTTTGGGTACACGGGACTGTCAAGTTCGGGAAAGCGGAGCAAGATTTCACGAGATCTACAACTACTTCACACATGCCACCACTTCAAAACGACGCTGCTGCACCAAATTCAAAGCAAAAGAATAGAAGAGGGAGGGAGAGAGAGAAAGGGAGAAGAATTAGAAAAAAATGGAAAACGTTTTTTTTAAATAAATATAGTTAATTATTATTATATATTTAGTTAGAATTTAACATCTTTAGTTAATTGTTAATTATTATTATATATTTAGTTAGAATTTAATATCTTTAGTTAATTGTTAATAACATGCCATGTCCTCATTTCTATTAGATTAATAAATGGACTTGGATGGAGGAGGCATTTTGAATGGTTTTTTATAGATCAGGGAATATTTTGAATGGTTTTACAAAATCAGTGGGCAACTGGAACACCACTTATCCTCTAGAGAGCTATTACGATGAAAATAACCCTGAAACTATATAAATCATATGAAACAAAGAACCAAAGAAATAGCATGAGCTAGGACACCAAGACAAATGAATTGAAACATTACATAATTTGACAACCAAGAACCTAGGGGAAACATGGTCCTATTCACAGACCCTGGAGTAAACATGATGTATTCAAGAAACATGGTTTTCAATTAAGTAAAAAGAAACACAGAAATATAATATTCTCCCTACCTTAATGCAGTTAACAATATCCTAACCACAACTCATTATGATCAAAAATCCAAACATGCCCTTCAAATATACTGCATTGATATCCTTGAGGATGTTTTAGTTCTCTTCCTGATGTTTGTTCATTTAGATGGCATAACACTAGGGCATACACTTTACAACAAAGTACCTTAAGAGCAAGTTTTCTTTGCAAATGTACAGAAAAAGGCAGAGAAAGACAACTCAGTGAAAGGACAAGGAAATATCAAAAGAAAAAAGTCTTACCCATCATGTGATGCAGAAGAATTCCCAAATCAGGCATCACCGCCAAGCCTCGGACAGTATCTGCAAAATCCTTCGTATCCATGAGTACTTTTAGATCAATGATGCATTTACGCAACAAATGGAGTTAAAAAAAAAAAAAAAAAAAAAAAAAAAAAGAAAAAGAGCTGAACAGATTAAGCAACGCAATTATAGCCCTCTAATTAGGGGAGCAAAAATAAAACTTAACAAAAAATGAGCTATAGTCCATAATCTTATCCAGAATCATTCACCATATTCGCACATCTCTTTACGCAAATGCAAGTCATTGAAGTAAACTAATCTCAATTCCTATTTCCAAGCTTCTCCAATAATCTAAACAAATATAATTTTTCTATATCAATTTTCGGCATCTTCTGAATGCTAATCAATATTTGCTCACAGCTAAACAATAATTTGGGTTTATACCTAGCGTATGTCGCTTTCATCAATCCCAAGCCACAGAAGAAAAGACAGAAACAAATCACCGTTAGATTTTTCCAAAACAGAGATACCGAGTAAATGTTCAATACTTTCAATACAAAAAAAAAAAAAAAAAGGAACAAAAACAAAGCAAAACAAAACAAAAACAAAACAAAACAAAACCCGTATGCCCGGAAAAAGTTTGAGTGCATGTCTTTCCTTTCCAAAGTTTTATAGTTGTATCAGTGGAACCTAGATTGTGGCAGAAAAGCAGAGTTTACATAAGTTCAAATCAAAACTAGATCAAAGTATTCTCACCTAATCCAGACCATAAATTTACTTGGGAGCGCTGTGTAATGTACCTGTAGCAAGCTCGCCTGAGGGCAACTTTACAACTGTTTGGATTGCTGCCTTGTGAGCCTCCCAGGACTCCACATTTTGGCCTTTTCTCCACCGTTTTAAAGTGCTATAGAAAACACACCAAAAGAGAATTATGTGTAAACTTTGAAAGCGTGAGCCAAAGAGACTCACACAACAGCTGTATAAAAAGTCCCAATGCGGTAAAAGGTTGATGCTGGTATTTTCTCAAATTTTGCGCGATAAAGGACTTGAGCAAAAACTCACTCAATAAAAATTTAATCAAGCAGGACATGCAGACTATTTGGGAGAGACTCTAAAATCAGAAAACTTAAAGGATAAACAAGCTTATTATGGCATAAAGATTGATTACCAGGGCTTTCAAAAACAACTTAAATAAACCATGAAGAAAAGATTCACGAATCAACAGATGACGACACAATGCCGCCATTATCTACAGTGATTCCGGTGACCTGCAATTTGTGGCCCTGCAGAGTCTGCACCTTCTCTCCAGTTCTCAAGTCTCACACTAAGACCTGTGTCCATGCCTCCTGACACAATTCCACCTTCCGGCAGCTCATCATTTGGGGAAATCCAAGCCAATGGGCCCACGAAGCTCGTGTGGCCGAGCAGAATCCTGGCTGCCAACTACCGGCGCTCGTCAGATGGGTCCAACGTCCACAATCTCACTTTTCGGTCCCGAGATGACACATTGCCGCAAACACAAATCCCTCGAACCTAAAAATCAGAAACATATCATCATCGTGGAGTGAATTAAATTGCTTACGCCTAAAAAAGAATTCCACCATTTTCGTGAAATTTTTGCGAGCACATGTACAAATAAATGCATATACACGCATACAAAGTTAATATACAAGCAATTTGATAGAAATTCAGCGAGAATAACTATGATTGAAATAAATGTGATTGAATACTCAAAAGAATCAAAATCTCACAATGCCACAAACAAACACAAATCCCTCAAGCCTAGAAAATAGAAAACACAATTTCACCGTCAATTCAATTTCTGCCGAAATAGAACCGACTCCTAAGGTGAGGTTCTCGTGAGTTTAGCTTCGAATGTATAGATACATACACACACACACACGAACAGAGACATGATTCG
Source organism: Artocarpus heterophyllus (assembly GCA_025403435.1). Taxonomy (NCBI): domain Eukaryota; kingdom Viridiplantae; phylum Streptophyta; class Magnoliopsida; order Rosales; family Moraceae; genus Artocarpus; species Artocarpus heterophyllus. The sequence goes on from CM046336.1 coordinate 15,581,266, forward strand.
ATAGCAAAATCACCAAAATCCAAAGAATCGTAAGAGTGAAGCTCATGGAAATCGGAAATACTCACGTCGTCTTCGTGACCACGGAAGTTCGCAGCGCAATTGGTATTCCTTGAAATCGATATCCATGAGAGGGAGAGTTGAGAGAAGTTTTTTCTTTTTTCTTTTTTCTTTTTTTTTTGTGGCGACAATGGGGAAGGCGTTTTCCCTCTGAAAGTAGAGGAAAAACAAAGAGGAGAAGCAAGAGAGAGTGGACTGACTTCGCGAGCAAACGAAATGTAATTCTTTTTTTTTTTTTAAAAGAAAAGACCGTATTCAGCGTAGTAATTACGTTACCAACGTTCAAATTATAAACATTATAATATATAAAAATTTTATGTTATAATAATTTATTTTACTTTTATTATAACACATAAAAATTTCATACAATTTTTTACTAAAAAATTAGCTAAAAATAATTAAGGTCGAACAGGCTAAAAATGAATAACAAGCAGGGGAATGATACGTAAGAACCTCTAATAAGATTCTTTTTTTAAACAGTTGGATTTAATATAATGATTTAAAAAACTTGGCTTCACTAAATAATCATACACTATCCCATGATAATAAAAAAATTAAATTAAAATTAAAAAACATAATAAAAAAAAAAAAAAGAAAAACAAGTTCACGGGGGAGGAGCACCCAGCCCATCGCCACCCTCGGCCTCGCCACCGTCCTCCTCGGGCTTCGCCTCGCTGAGACAGTCGCGGCCTAGGAGCAAAGGAGCACCCAAGTCATCGCCAATCCATTGCTTAATGAGGACCCATGACCTCCGCCTACAATCTTTTTCACGATCGAGGGCCTCCATCACCGCACCAGGATCTCGAGCTCATGAACTCCATCAAGACAGCAGGCCATCGCCCATCGTGAAAGGCGAAAAGCGTTTGGAACCAACAGTGGGTTGCGCTGTGACCTTCATTGCGAAGGACGCATAGATCGCGATGGCGATCGTCGTAAGGTCATGTGGAAATCGTTTCGCGAGCCATGGTGGTCGTGCTCCTTCTCGACGACAGTGACTTGGAGGCGAGATAGATCGCTGGCAGGAGGCAGAGGGGGTGGCGAGTGGAGGAAGCGCCGTTCGAACCTAAACTTTTTTTTCCTTATTTTTGGATTTTTTTTTTATTTTTAAATTTAGTAGTTTTAATAATCTGATGTATCTGTGCTCATTTTAGTATTGGTACGCTTGTTTAATTTTCACCGTTGGATGAAATGCTTATGGTCAAAAAATAGGTCTCATGGTAAGACCTTTTTAGAGGTCATAGCATTTTCCTAATAAGTATTAATAATATATATTAGCCATGAGAGTAGCGTCAAAACATCGCTTGATTCCCAAGTTCTTTTTTACAATGTGCACAATGTTTTTTATTTCATGAATAAGAAAATAATAGATTTTTATAATTTTTAGAAATAACATACTTATGATATAATTATATTACAGTTTTTAATTATTTTGAAAGTGGAGAAACATTTTGAATATAATATAATTATATTTGAAAATTTTCAAGTTATTATGCTATGAAAACATGATTATCTTTGTTAAATTTTTAAAAATTTATTAATTTTATAATTGACGACTAAAATTGTGAAAGAAAAATATAATTCAAGGAGTATTAGCAGTGCTAATAACCTATTTTCAAAAAAAAAAAGAAATTGTTTAACTTCAAGAAAAAAAAAATCAATATAAGGGGAAAAAGGGAAAATAATGCTAGGTAAATTAATTTTTAATAACTTTTGGTATGAATTAGTTCATGAATTTGAAACATTGTGGTTTAAACTTTTTTATTGGTTTCAATGGAAAGTTTAAAAAGTTTGGTTTGAAAAATGAGTTCAAAATCTTGAAATCAAAAGGAGAGGTATTCTTAGAGTTGGGGGAATTTTAGGTTCAAACTAAATCAAAATATTTGAAAAACAAGTGCATAGACCCTAAAACAATTTAAATCACATAAGGGGCGTTTGTTTCATTGTTTCATGGGCTTCAAACTCAAATTCTCACGTGAGCAAACGTTTGGGACAAAAAGTTGGATGAAACAAACACAGATTTAATGACATGTTGAATTGCTAATCCCCTATCCTTACCCAAGTGAACCTTGCCTTCTACATAGTATTCTGTCTTGGCCAGCAAGTTGTTCACATGAGCTGTGACATGATTGGTGGCACCTGAATCATGGTACTAAGAGGAATCCAAAAGTATTTCTTGTGTGGCAAGCATGTTAAAGGCTTGAGCAACATGAGCTTGTGGTGTATGCTGGAAAGAATTTTGCTTACTAAAGTGAAAGGGGCTTGTGAAGCTAGTGTCAAACCTTCAATAGCACTATAAGACCACATGACCAAAATGCCCACACAGCTAACATTGAGGCCTGTTTTGCCCTCAACCACCACCAGGACGGCCTCTACCTCGACTTGGTGAAGGAAATTTACCACTGCCAAATGAAGAATTGAGATCAAAAGAACTGTTTGTGCCACGTCCTATGGCATGTTTGAATGAATGCTGACTAAACAAGCCCTTGATGCAGAACAATGGACCAGAATTTCTCTTATTCAAAGAAAGATTTTGAAATTTGCTAATTGTAAGATTCACAGAACTGGATCCAAGATTGGGACTAAATGAATTGAGAGACTTATGATGCTTTTCAGTTCTTGCCTCTTGAGCAAGTAAATGAGACTCAATTTCTTCAGCAATGTAGTTATCATTTTTGGCATTAGTAGTAAGAACAAAAGTGACATATTCACTAGGAAGCCCCTCAAAGATTGCATCAACGTGATCTTTTGACAAAATTCCATGTCCAACCAGTGCTAATGAATCAACTAGATTCCTGATCTTTAAAAGAATTTCATTCATCAAAGAAAAGCCCTATTTAGTGTTCTATAAAAGAATCTTGAACTGATCTTTCCTAGCCCTAACTTAGGAGGCAAGATATACCTAAAGTGTGTGCCAGATCTGAAAAGAAGTGTCATAGTTCACCATGCAAGAAAAAATGCTATCAATCATGGAGGAAAGAAGCCATGAAACCAATAACTGATCTTATTGATCCCACTCAATAAACTCATAGTTTGACACTCTGAGTCATAGCATCTGCTTGTGTAAAATTATACAGGAGGTGACTTCAATCCATCAAGAAAGGCCATAAGATTGTAACCACTACTAGCAGCCATCACTTGTTTACACCATACCAGGAAATTGGTGTGATTAAGTTTTGAAGCGATCAGAAACGTGAAAGAAATCAGGCTAGATCGCTGAGAAACTAAAACAAAAGATAATGAATCTAAAGTCAATGGTGTCTGAGCTGTTTAGATCGTCGAAATCTCAGCGGAAATTGATGCTATTGTCAGAATTGGTTGCTCTGATACAAATCTTAATTATATACGAATTTTTATTAAAAGTTTGAACAAAATGAGTTTTTATTTGTTTGTTAATATTTCATAAATTAGGGAGAATGCATGTTATGTTTTAAAGTTTAAGGGTATAGTGTTACAAAAATTATAGTTGAGTATAATTTTTGTATTTAGTAATTTTTTTAAAAAAAAAAGTGCATGGACCACATTAGCACTTTGCAAAAAGTTTGGGAATCAATTTATCAACCTAAAAAGAAAGATTGCCAATTAGATTATGCAAAATTTTGGAGGAAGATTCAAAAGAAAAAAGGAAAAGTTCAGGTATGGATCAACATTATAACTATGGAAAAACAATGATAGTTACTGAGTTATAAGCATCAGTTTTAGTTTTTGAAGTAAACAAGTAGATCTTTTGTGTCAAGAAATGTGAGGTCTAATTTTACGCCCTTCAAATTATCACCTTATGCAGAGGAACACACACCCTAATGCTAGAAAGTCGTGTGGGTACACAAGGTCAAGAGAACTCGCGGGAGCTTTGCAAAACGGTGTAGCCACATGCGAAGTGAAGAAAAACTTGGAGTGAACACTAAGTTCACGTGGCAGAACCAGTACAAGGGGGTGACCCCGTGGTTCAAGGATGGACGCGATGAGAGCTTTTTTGGGTTTTTTTTTTTTTTGTTTTCTTTTCCTTATAAATCTATAAATAGGACATGGTAAGGAGTATTATTATAATGAATTATGCTGCAAGGACTAAAGATAGACATAGCTTTCACATAGAGGGTGAACCGCTATATATTTTGTGTGTGTTCTTATTTATTTTACATTTTACATATTTTCACTCTCGATAGAATTAAAGACTCTAATTTGCAACACCTAGTGTCTCTTTACTCAAGTATTGGATTTCTTCAATTTAAGCTGGGGCTTTTTTTTTTTTTTTTGAAATCTTCCATTGATGATGTAATTGTAAATTAGAATTTCTTTTTTTCTTCTTCTTTTTATTGTTTATTTATTTATTGTTCTTTTGGTAAGATTATGATAAGATCTTCTAAAAAGTGTCATAATCTTCTAAAAAGTCTTATTGATAAGACTTTTTTTGCACTATCAAATTTTAATCTAATGGTCAAAAATAAAAAATAAAAAATAAAACAAATCTTTAGTTGGATCAGCCTAAATACACCAGATTTTTAAAATTAAAAATCTAAAAAAAAAATAGCTCCTCATACCTAAAAAAATACCTTTCAAAAAAAAGGAAAAAAACTGAAGCATAAAGAGATGGGTTGCCAGCAACCACATTTCTCGAGTTTGGGTGGGTGGAAGTAGCCTTCAGTGACCCAATCGTGGCGGTTGGGTAGATCTGGCCTGTCCTCAGTGGTTAAGATGTCACGACGCCACCATCGTAGAAGGGGTCCTTCTTCGCCTTAGCTTCACGATGAATGGCTTGCTCTTACGAGTGCTGATGGCAAGGTGGTTCGTTGCTGTGATATGAAGGGTGATGTGTCACCCTAGGCTTCCACGGCAGAGTGCTTTTAGGGTGGGTGAAATCATGAAAAGCTTGCAGCGAAGACCTAGCGCGGTTTGATGAGGCCGAAATGATGAATCTTTTGGATGGCTAAATGCTCAATTTATGATTATTGGGCCCTTTGATTCATTAATTTATGAAATAGGAAGATATGATGTCTTTTCCATTTTCTCGAGTTTTGAACTCGTCAAAATATGTTTCTCTCGATTCATTGATTCAGGATCTGATGCTTTATATTTATGATGTTTAACTCAATTTAGATTATGTTTTTGTTAATGTTTTTTATCATTGTATTTGAAAGGTGCTAACTATGATTGACGGATTCTTTCTCTTACATGGATTTCCAGGTGCTTTTATTAAGGACAAGAATTAAGGTTGAAAATTGTTATTAAAAGGAATTTCGTTTTCTTTTTTCATTAATGAAAATATTAATATTTTTATTAAGTGTGGTTGGATATATATTTTTTCTTTTATTTGAATATGATTTTAAATCAAACGGCTAAAAAAAACCTCATTAAAAAAAAGGGTCTGATTAATAAGATCTTTTAGGGGGTTTTATTGTAGAAATTCTATTTTTTTTGTATGAATTTTTTTTTTTGGTTCATTATTAGTTTCTTTAAGAAAAAGACTACTAGGTTTTTTTATGTAGAAAATCAATGATCATTATGTCCTCTTGCACTTTTTATGGCTTTCGCTTTTATTTGGGGGAATGTTATGATACGATCCAGTAAAAGCTCTTATTGGTATTACTCATTTTTAGCCATTAGATCTACATCTAATGGTTGAAGATAAACAAGCTTATCATTTTTCTAGTGAATTTACCCACACCCAATCAATTTATTAGAACCCCTCCCTCCCAAAAAAAAAAAAAAAAGAGAGAGCAGGAGATTGGCTCTCCTTTATTGTCATCGACGACGATGAATCGACCCCCTTTTATCAACGACCGCAATCCACCCAAAAAAATAAAGGCAAGTCGCAGTCCTGACTGGGTGGTAGCAACCCCTGATAGTCGTGTCTAGGCTCAAGACTTACAGCCGTCGTGACTAGGTTTGTGAGCCCGATTGATGGTAGGAGGTGATCTCGTCGAGGATGGATCGATGCCGAGGAGATGGCATGACCAAGATTGCCACTCCATCGCAACACCTTCACATGGTTCAATAGCCATTCAGTCGTCATTGGATCTTATCATCATCATCACCTACTTCGTCAACCTCCACCATCAAACCAGTCCAATGCCGGCCTGGGCCTCCCATTGAATTGTTTATTCCAAAAATGTGATTTTATTTCCTTTTTTTTTACTTGCCAAGGTTGAATTTTCCCATTTGGGGTTCTTTAAAATTCCCCTTGAAATTTGTTTTTTCTTGGGAAAAATTCATTCGTATTCATGTGTTGATTCTTTACCAAAAATTTCTTTTTAAGCTTCAAAGTATGGTTTGAAGTTGTAAACTCTTTTTTTTTTTTTTTTGTCTTTTTTGCCCATCTCACGTTCTCAACTTTCCAAGCTTGTGAACTTCATTTCCAATCCCTTGAATTTTTGTTTTTCCTTTTCTTGGTTTTTGATGCCATGGGACTGTCATGGAAAACCTATCAAAGACCACCAAACCCAAACTAAGACCACCATTATTTGAGACTCAAGTATTCCTCCAACAAATTCACAGATAGGAAAATTCTTAAACATTCCATTTTACAGCCCAAGTCCTCTTCCAATTCCATTCAAGAACTCACCTGCTAATTCTAATTCTAACTTAAGTGTGAGCTTAACACCTTTGAGAATCCTCAAAAGTCCATTCCTACCTCCTTCACCTGCAAAGCACATTAGGGCATTGCTCTGTAACGCCCCTATATGGGGGTTAACAGTTTTCAATGAATTAAAATAAAAATCAAAAATAAAAGTAAAACCTTAAAAATAAAGTTGTGCGGGGCTTAAATGAAAACTCTCAAATTAAAAATAAAAATATAAACGACAATTAAACCACATTTTAATATAGCACCTTAAATTTAATAATATAAACTGTCATCATCATCATTTCAATCATCAACGCATTTTAATACAGTCACAGAAAATAACAATTGATGCTTACATTATCATGAAGAATATTCTTAGTAATTGAAGCAGTCCCAATATACATAGCTACATAGCTTCCTCAACTATTTTTCTCGTAGCCATCTCACACTTAATGAGTCCTAAAAGGATACAAATATAAGAGAATGAGCGATAATATGCTCAGTAGAGAAAACCATTACTCACCTTTAGGTTTTTATTATTACCACATTAAAACCTGCATGGTTATTTAATACTCATCATTATCCACATTATGAGATTTATTATAATCATATTATGTAGATACCATAGTTAGTCATTACCGAGTTTCATACATATACATATATAAAAATGTTACAGTTCATCATTATTCATAGGTACTCACATTCAATAGAGTATCACTCAACTCATCGAAACTCAAATGGGCATGCTTGATCACCCTCTAAGCATGCCAAGGGTGTTTCGGTGAGGCGACATCAAGCCCCGAGTCCTCACCAAGTCGATTCATGTACAGTGTGTTCTGGGACTTTCAACCTAAGGAAGCGTCATCACTTTCCCCTATGTTACCTTTTAGGGTATTCATGCCCAAGGACGTAACCGTCGCCCTCTTCACGTCTCACCATTTCTCTATATTCAATCATTATTAATAGAGTCAGTTTTTCTAACCATGCTTCTCAATTTATAACATGTGTCAATTCATTATGTTCCTCGCTGTACAATACAAGACGAGTCCATGTCATAGTTTCATATGTGATACTCATATAATAGCAGTTCAACATAGATATATATATATATATATCTTGCGGTAAAACAATCAATTTTAATTCCATAAAAACCTCACAAAAGATGAGTAATAGAATCCCTACCTTCCAATCTTATCAACAATCTTTAAATCTCGGAATCAATTAACGTTAGCTCCACACTCCCTTGATCCTAAGGCGTGCATAAGGACAATTAAAACTAAAGCACAACATACAACCACATTCATAAATAAATCATGTGTAAATACATCTTATTAGTGTGTCATTAAAGCCTTTATGCAAATCTTTTTTTGAATACCACAGTAAACAATTTTTGTCATAACACAACATAAAATTAAGTAAGTAATCTATATGTTTTAGTCCCTAATAAGATTCATCAATCACTTAGGATAATATTGAAAAGGTTGCAAGACATTAAGGAATTAGGTGGTGAGCAAAGATGGGTTATTGATCCAGGTTAGCGGCCGGTATACCATAACAAACTGGTAGGTTTGCTAGTTTCCAATCCAAAAATTAAAAATTTCATAGAAAATAAAATACAACTCCGATTTAGGTTTATGATAGCTCGTTAGAAAGCTTAGAATATCTACTTTTTAAATATGCAAACCAATTTATAAAATTCATTATAATTTAATCCTAGAATTTCAAGAAATAGCCACTGCCCATAGAGGTATTACAAAGTTTATAGAATGTCAAATTTTTCTTTAAGCCAAAACATATTATCCTTGTTCAAAATCTTAAAACCATTCCAAAATATGTAGCTTGCATTATATAATCACAATAAACATATTTTCATGAGTTTTATGTCAAAATCATCATCAAACTATATCTCTAGCCCTTTTTACAAATAAGGGTGAAAACATGCTTATGTCAAACTTTCTCATTCAAAACCATAAAATCTAAATTATGCAATAAAATAAATGATCAATTTCAAAGTAAAGATGGTAAATAAGACTAGATTAATTTTCTAAAATCTTACCTTAAAATCTCATTGAAAACTTTAAGTTATCAATTCAAGAGATTAAAGCTCAAGTTCAACTTTAGCATGGGAACTTTTTAACGACATGGAGCTGGGTTTCTCAAGTTTAGAGAGCAGAAAAAGGAAGAAGAAGAAGAGAATGAGAGGAAGATATTTCAAAGAGAAAGGGAAAGATAAGTGTTGTACGGAGAAAAGAAAATGAATGTATGGTTTTCTTTGTTAGAGGGCCCGATTGAAGGAAAATAATGGGTAGTGGGAGACAAGTAGGTGAAGCATTAAGTGCATTATGTCTCCTTCGGAGACTTTAGTTTATATAATGCCAAATGGCATTTTGGTAATTAATTTAATGTTCCAAAGGCATTTCGGTAAATTTACTAAATAGATATAGAAAAATTTTAGACAATTTTGAAATAGGTATAAATAAATAGGATGAAATAGATTTTAGATGAAATAAATTTTAGTTAGCATACTAATAATTAATTTAATTACCATATTACTTGTTAAGAAAATAATGGGTGTCACAACTCTACCGCCCATTAAAGAAATTTCGTCCTCGAAATTTCAAATCTAACAATACTAGTAAGAATCACAATTCCGTAATGATATCCACTTCTGACTCTAAACCGTCAATGTTGTTTGTCCCTAAGTGTGAGTTATTGTATCTCCCTTCATTTGCTTGGAGTATTAACCTTACTCCAATAGTAAATACTTCAACAAGAGTATTTCTGACTTGTTCCAAATTCATAACACCGTATTATGGTTTAACATTTTGATCAGAGAATACACATGCTAATCATACCATTTTCCAGTCCTTCACTATCCTTGGACTGTGATTTATAATTACATTCAGGATATTATTCGAGAACTTCTACATACTTTATTTTTGGTTTCCTTTTCTTTTTGGGTAAGGAAAAGTCAAGGATAGTTGATTTTTATATTTCAACTCATAAACTAAAACATAATCATGAAACATATAATACAAACACTTCTACTCAAAACCATACATTAAATTTATTTATAGAGATATTAGACAGAATCTTAGAGTTGCTAACAAACCTGACAGATTTTTCATTAAACAGTTATCCTCATGACACAAACGTTCAACCCAAATAATATATTCATATTTCCTACAAAATATCCCCACAACTGACTTTGATACTTTCACATAATATTAACAGAATGCTACACATTACAAACATGATACAGATACGTTTCGAGAGTACAAGGTACTCCGTATATTCAGCTATCCATATCAGGCATGCTTGGAGAATACAAAAACATCGATAAACAAAAGATCGGACCTTAAGTGGGATGTGTTTCGAGAGTATCAAGTACTTCATATCCAGCCATCCAGGCATTAGGCTCAATGAATCTAAAAGGTTGAACAACGGCATACCACAAGAAATACAAAATGCAAGGTAAACGGTTATTCGTGACACACGAAATATAGACACACATGCCTACATGCCATAAATAAAACCAAAAGATTATAGATGGAGACTCAAATCAATTGGTTGCTCCCAGCTTTCCCTTTCCCATTTAAGCTTGGATGTTGCAATGTCGGATTTTGGATTTATGATTTGCATCTTATCTATCAATTCCTCAACTGCTGAAGCAGTAACAAAGATTTGTCTCTCCGATTCTGCAATGATGTTTTCTTCCACAGCGTAGTCTAGAAATTTCAAAAGACCATCATAAAAACCATTTACATTCAGTAGTCCCAAGGGTTTGGAATGAAAGCCCAATAATTGCTCACAAGCAACTACGAATATTTCCTCAAGAGTACCTAGACCACCAGATAATGCTATAAAAGCATCAGAATTATTGATTATGGCTTTAAAATTTCTAGGTATGCTCCTGACTCCTTTTCCCTTACATATGGTTTCCTTATAAAGGTTTCCTTCAGCTAGAATATGGGGCCAAATTCCTACAACTGTAGCGTCACTACACCTAGTTGCTAGCGTCATATTTTTCATCATTTTTATACTACCACCCCCATAGATTATGTTAATTGTCCTGCGTGCTAGAACTTGCCCTAAGTGTTTTGCAGCTTCTAAATAGGCTTTATCTTTTCTAAGGCTGGAACCACAAAAGATACAGACATTCTTTTCTTGGTGGACTGGGAGGTAGACATATTTGGTTTATATAAGTGATTGCTTAATGTCTACTCCACTTAGACTTCGGGTTCTACATGAGATTTTAAGGATGGGGAATACACAAAAAGGGCTAAAGAGACAGACGAGTAGGTAATGAAAAGGTAATATAAAGATTTAAACAAAATCTTGTGCGAATAAGAAAGTAAGATAAGGTGATTGAGAGTTTACAGAAAATCTGATTCACTTTTTGAAAAAGATTAGACTCTAATTGTATAACTTTTGACAATTGAGAACAGTTTGATAGAAGACCCTCTTGACACAACTATAGACCTTTTGACAAATATACACCGAGTCTAGAAATTCAATATAAATGACAAATACTGTAGAACTTTTGAAATTTGAGACACAAATCTTGAAATATCTGGATAAGTTTTCAAAATTCAAACATGTTACTGTACCGTATGTGACGTGTCCGATAAGATAATATATTTTATTATATATATATTTAAGAAAACCATAAATTAAATAAGATATTAACACTTACTGTATCAATCTAATAATCACAATTATTTTGAATACAAAAGCAAATATTCTGAGTAAAAGAAAAACACAAACTGTTAAACATCAGCTAAAACTGTTTCAAATAAGCAAAGACTAAATAACCTTTACAGAGCGATGACTTATTCCCCATCCAGTTTTCTTATGGCTTGGCAAACAAGATCTAGAAATACCATATTCCTGAGGCGTTGTCTTTCTGTATAAAATTTAAGCCAGAGTTTAAAAATAGCTCCTTGAACATATCCACTAGGGTGACCGTGAAAAGGATGATGGATGCTATCCAAGTTCTCCTTTGAAAGTCCATCCCTATAAAACCTTATTTTATCCTCTCTATTCGTAGACATATAACCAGGTGAAGTACATTTACCGTTACAATTTTGTCTTCCATATTTGTTACAAGTGACCACGATGGCACGAGCTCTTCTTTTTATTGCACTACGACTGGTACCTGTTCCTGGTAAACTGACATCTTGACTGAAGTCACTCGGACGGATCTTCCCCTCTCTATCAACATTCTCACATCACAAGGGATGCCAAAACGCATAAGAATCCATATCCGAGTGATTCTAGCCTTGTATTTCTTTCTGAGAATATTTTGGAAGAGTGATGGGAAGTACTTTCTCAGGAGTTGATACTTTGGGTCCATGATGAGATGAAAGAAGAGTAAATAGAAAGGAAAAATTGAGATAGTAAGTTGCAGAATCCTAGAATTCCTTCTTCTTTTAAAGGGAAAGAAGAATTTCTAGTGAAAAAAAGAAGATGATTTGCGATTTAGAGAGAAAATAACAAATTAAGAGAGAGAAAGTGAGCTGAGAGAAATAAGCTCATATGCACAGTAAACGTATCTATAAACAATAATTAAACCACTGTAGATGACACGTATAGAGACCACGTGGGAGAGATAGTGTGAATCAAACTGATTTAGGATTTTAACTAGGCCTAAATGTTCTAAGTTAAAAAGGGTCAGGTTGTTTTAGGCCTTAACACATTTAGAACGAGTTAAATAACAAACATGAAATTGAAAACCATTTTGTATAGATCTTAAACCCAATTCAAAGCCTACTATAGATAAAGTTAACTATGAACAACAAATCTAATTCAACGACAATCAAGGATCTTCCTAAATGGTATTTAAAATCATTTCATAACAACATAATCTTCTAGCAACTCAATAATTTTATTTTAATCAAAACCTTATTGAACAATGCATACACCCATATGTTATCCCTAATACTCAACATCTATCAATGGATTCATCATCATTACTACCAAGGGTTTAGAATGTGACTAACCTTGAAATCAATACGATTTATGTCTTCCAACATAGACCATATCAATGAACAAAGACACTTGATGTTACTACTTAAGAACATATACAATCCCCACAATTCTACTTATACAATATTTAATTTCCTCATATAACAAAACCTTAGGTAACCAAAAGATTCACATCTAAACATCTAGAAGTTAAACCTTTTATCGTAATTATCCAAAATTATTATAGGTGCCTTAAGTATTATGATTTACTTAAGGAAACTCCTATTGATCATTTTCACATTGCATCTATGCATAAATATTCACTGATACACTTAAATACAATGTACGTAACAAAATATTCTAACCTTAAAATTCATACATTCTTACGTTTACACAGTCTCAAAAGATCAAAAGTCTAACGTTTATCCCACTCAAGATTCAATACCATGAATTCCTAACTTATCTTATTTTCCTGAAGTAAATAGAACTATCAAGAAAAGTTATTGACACTTATGTGTTCCACCGAATCCACACATAATCATTACTTAGGTCTGAATCAATTACAAAGAATTTGGCATATCTATGCCAAACTTTAAAATTAATAAATCAAGCCTTATATTTCTTATTGTTTTTCACGAGACAAAAGGCTCTTAAATCCTCGTATCTACACGAATTTCTCATCGTTTTATAAGAATTAGATATGCTTATAGATCCTAATATTATACGAATCTCTCATAGGTATTCTACTTATAAACTCATTCCATATAATTATCATTCCCTCATAACTATTAATATTTTCCTTTTATATAATTATCGTATTCATATAACTATTAATATTTTCATTCTAGGGCCTTTTTATGTTACATCTTTCTAGACTATATAAATCAATGTGAAGGTTCATTTTGATGATGACAATGAAATTCAGCTTCAAAACTATCTCAAAAATAATTTTTTTTTAAGTGGCGTTACACTCCCTAGGTTAACCGAACCTAGGCTCTGATACCAAAATTCTGTAACGCCCCTATATGGGAGTTAACAGTTTTTAATGAATTAAAATAAAATCAGAAATAAAAGTAAAACCTTAAAAATAAAGTTGCCCGGGGCTTAAATAAAAACTCTCAAATTAAAAATAAATATAAAAATGACAATTAAACCACAGTTTAATGTAGCACCTTAAATTTAATAATATAAACTGCCATCATCATCATTTCAACCCTCAACGCATTTTAATACAGTCACAGAAAGTAACAATTGATGCTTACATTATCATGAAAAACATTCTTAGTAATTGAAGCAGTCTCAACGTACATAGCTACATAGCTTCCTCAACTATTTTTCTCGTAGCCACCTCACACTTAATGAGTCCTGAAAAGATAAAAATATAAGGGAATGAGCGACAATATGCTCAGTAGAGAAAATCATTACTCACCTTTAGGTTTTTATCATTACCACATTAAAACCTGCATGGTTATTTAATACTCATCATTATCTACATTATGAGATTTATTATAATCATATTACGTGGATACCATAGTTAGTCATTACCGAGTTTCATACATATACATATATATAAATGTTACAGTTCATCATTATTCATAGGTACCCACGTTCAATAGAGTATCACTCAACTCAACGAAACCCAAATGGGCATGCTTGATCACCCTCTAAACATTCCAAGGGTGTTCCGGTGAGGGGACATCAAGCCCCGAGTCCTCACCAAGTCGATTCTTGTACAGTGTATTCTGGGACTTTCAACCTAAGGAAGCGTCATCACCTTCCCCTATTTTACCTTTTAGGGTATTCATGCCCAATGATGTAACCGCCGCCCTCTTCACGTCTCACTATTTCTCTATATTCAATCATTATTAATAGAGTCAGTTTTTCTAACCATGCTTCTCAATTTATAACATGTGTCAATTCATTATGTTCCTCGCTGTACAATACAAGACGAGTCCATGTCATAGTTTCATATGTAATACTCATATAATAGCAATTCAACATAGATATATATATATATATATTGCAGTAAAACAATCAATTTTAATTCCATAAAAACCTCACAAAAGATGAGTAATAGAATCCCTACCTTTCAAGCTTATCAACAATCTTTAAATTCCGGAATCAATTAACGTTAGCTCCACACTCCCTTGATCCTAAGGTGTGCATAAGGACAATTAAAACTAAAGCACAACATACAACCAGAATCAAAATAAATCATGTGTAAATCCATCTTATTAGTGTGCCATTAAAGCCTCTATGCAAATCTTTTTTTGAATACCACAGTAAATAATTTTTGTTTTAACACAATATAAAATTAAACAAGTAATCTATATGTTTTAGTCCCTAATAAGATTCATCAATCACTTAGGATAATATTGAAAATGTTGGAAGACATTAAGGAATTAGGTGGTGAGCAAAGATGGGTTCTTAGTTCAGGTTAGCAGCTGGTATACCATATCAAACTAGTAGGTTTACTAGTTTCCAATTCGAAAATTAAAAATTTTATAGAAAATAAAATACAACTCTGATTTAGGTTTATGATAGCTCGTTAGAAAGCTTAGGATGTCTACTTTTTAAATATGCAAACCAATATATAAAATTCATTATAATTTAATCCTAGAATTTCAAGAAATAGCCACTGCCTATAGAGGTATTACAAAGTTTATGGAATGTCAAATTTTTCTTTAACCCCAAACATATTATCCTTGTTCAAAATCTTAAAACCATTCCAAAATATGCAGCTTTCATTATATAATCACAATAAATATATTTTCATGAGTTTTATACTAAAATCATCATCAAACTATATCTCTAGCCCTTTTTACAAATAAGGGTGAAAACATGCTTATGTCAAACTTTCTCATTGAAAACCATAAAATCTAAATTATGCAACAAAATAAATGAGCAATGTCAAAGTAAAGATGGTAGATAAGACTAGATTAATTTTCTAAAATCTTACCTTAAAATCTTATTGAAAACTTTAAGTCATCAATTCAAGAGATTAAAGCTCAAGTTCAACTTTAGCATGGGAACTTTTGAACAACATGGAGCTGGGTTTCTCAAGCTTAGAGAGCAGAAAAAGGAAGAAGAAGAAGAGAATGAGAGGAAGACATTTCAAGGGGAAGGGAAAGATAAGTGTTGCACGGAGAAAAGAAAATGAATGTATGGTTTTCTTTGTTAGAGGGCCCGATTGAAGGAAAATAATGGGAAGTGGGAGACAAGTAGGTGAAACATTAAGTGCATTATGTCTCCTTCGGAGACTTTAGTTTATATAATGCCAAATGACATTTTAGTAATTAATTTGATGTTCCAAGAGCGTTTTGGTAAATTTACTAAATAGATATAGAAAAATTTTAGAAAATTTTGAAATAGGTATAAATAACTAGGATGAAATAGATTTTAGATGAAATAAATTTTAGTTAGCATACTAATAATTAATTTAATTACCATATTACCTGTTAAGAAAATAATGAGTGTCACATGCCCGACAAAAAGACGTGGATCCATCAAGCCTAGTGAAACCTAAATACCTGAGGGAAGTTGTTTGGAATTTGTGTAAACTAATAATGTGGGCAACACATTAAATATAACAATTATATTATGGCTATTTAATTATAATGGCTTATTTTCAGTGATCTACTTATGGAAAGCCCATAGGCTTCTAACTGGGTATGAATTTAATGAGCAACCTCAAGAAGTGTCATTAAAGAGATCCACTACAGATAGGAGAAGTGCAATTCCAAATGATTATATTGTCTTTCTCTAAGAACATGAAGTTGATGTAGGCTTAGCAGAAGATGATGCAATTAACTTCCAACAAGCGATGCAAAGTTCAAACTCTCAAAAGTGGATTCATGCCATGTAAGACGAGATGAAATCCATGAAAGGCAATGACGTTTGGGATCTTCATGAGTTGCCTAAAGGAGCGAAGCATATTGGTTACAAATAGATATTTAAAACCAAAAAGGATTCGAAGGGCAATGTCGAGAGATATAAATATTCTTTCTCTCCAGTTTCAACGAAATACTATTTCAGAAAAATAATGACACTTGTGTCTCATTTTGATTTAGAGCTACATCAGATGAATGTTGAGACAACTTTTCTCAATGGAGACATTGATGAGATGATTTATATGGTCTACCCAAAAAACTTTGTATTTGAAGATCTAAAGTCTTTGGTCTATGAGTTAAAGAAATCTATCCATAGTCTCCCGTCAATGGTATCACAAGTTTCATCAAGTAATTACCTCGCATGGTTTTGAGGTGAATGTGGTTGATGACTGTGTTAAATTACAAGTTAAATGGGAGTAAATATATCTTCATGATATTGTATGTCGATAACATTCTACTAGCAAGTAGCGATATAGGCTTATTGCACAAAACCAAGAGATTTTTGATAAAGAATTTTGAGATGAAAGATCTTGGGATGAAAGATCTTAGGAATGTCTCTTTCGTATTAGGCATACAAATACTACAAGATAGCTCTCGAGGTATCCTTGAGTTATTACAAAAGGGTTATATCGAAAAAGTATCAAGTAGATTCAGTGTGAAAGGTTGTTCATCAGGAGATATGCCCATAACTAAAGGAGATAAGTTTAGTCTCGGTCAATGCCCCAAGAATGACCTTGAAAGGAAAGAAATGCAAAAAACTCTTTATGTATCAGCTATAAGAAGTCTAATGTATGCTCAAGTATATATGAATCCGGATATTACATACATAATAGGAATGGTAGGTAGATATTTGAGTAACCTAGGAATGGATCCCTACAAACTAGCCAAACAGGTTATGCGTTACTTGTAGAGAACAAAAGACTTCATACTCACTATCGAACATCAAACAGTTTAGAGATCATTAGGTATTTTAATTCTAATTCTGATAGATGCCAAGATAGTAAGCCTCCAGTAAGCATTCCATATTAGGCTATATTTATATGTTGGCTGGAAGAGCTATTTTCTAAAAGAGTGTTAAGCAGACACTCATAGCTTCTTCAACCATCGTTACAGAGTTCATAGCTTGTTATGAGACATCTAATCATTGGATATAGTTGTGAAACTTTATCACTAGGCAGCGTGTAGTAGGTGGCTTTGAAAGGCCATTAAAGATATATTGTGACAATAAATTAGTAGTGATACATTCCAACAACAACAGTAGCTCTACAAGTCAAATCATATTAACATCGATTTTTTGGTTGTTAAGGAGAGAGTTCAAAGTGGTTAGGTTTCAATAGAATATATAAGGACAAACTCTATGCTTGTAGATCTGCTAACCAAGCCAAGGTTTTTCATGAGCACACTGCTCATATGGGTGTTGGTTTATTTGATGATGCTTTGGTTTAGTAGGAGCTAACTTTGGATGTTCTATATTTTTCTTAAACATTTATATGTTTTGATTTTCTACAAAATAAAGTAGATGGTTTATGGTTTATCTCTAAATTTGTTTATTTTCTATTTGTGGTTTTTGCATTTTATTTAAAGATTTCAGATTGATCTTATTAAAGACTAAAGTAGAACCAGTTGGAAATATGCATGTTTGAGATTATATTGCATGTAATTTTCATGCTACTCATCTATACTTGATCTATGTCATTGAATATATTGGTATGGTAACCATTGAAGATTTTGTTACGATTATGTGTGACGAAAGCCGCTTTGATTTCATACTAATATAATAGATAGACCAGATTGAGACTAAAGTGAAGTCTAAAGATAAATAGCATAGAGATGCATGCCTAAGGAACTTATGATATAATTATTTTAGGAATTATTTGTAACCCAAGTAGGAGATTGTTGGGAATTTATGTTTCCTAATAATGTGGACAATATATTAAATATAATAATTATATTATGAACATTTAATTATAATGGGTTTTCTAAGTGATCTATTTATAAAAAGCCCATAGGCTTCTAACCATGTATGGGTTTAATGAGTAAATACCCAATACTGACCCAACTAGGTTTAATGAGACCTTAGCGAAAAAGTATATAAAGACATTATAAGTTATGTTCCCTAAGACATCATCATTTTATAGCTTTCTCCTCTCCCCATCAAGAATAGAGAACCCATTGAACAACTAAGATGATTTGATTGAGGAAGGCAATAACCTGTTCATTTAAAAACATAGTAATTTTGCAAAAAACCAAAAGTTGCAGTTCCATGGATACATATACTTATTCCTTTATTTTGTTTATATGGTTATTGGTTAATATGGGCATTCGTTTATTTGATAATCTGGCATGATATGATCTTAGAACTATGATCTTGTTATTTTATGGTTCTACAAAATTATAAATATTTAGAATTAAGAATTCTAACAAAAGTTAGGGTGATGTTGGTCTGAAAAGGGTGAACGACGGTGGGGCGTGTCGGAATTTAGAAAGAAGAAAAGTTTTTTTTTTTTTGGGTTAATAACAAATTGTTATCTTTCTTCATTTGTTATTTTAAAAAGCCTAGGGAAACACTACAATAAGACCTTCTAAAAGGTCTTATTCATCAGAACTATTTTCTCAACTATTAGATCATAAATGAGTGG
Source organism: Artocarpus heterophyllus (assembly GCA_025403435.1). NCBI lineage: Eukaryota > Viridiplantae > Streptophyta > Magnoliopsida > Rosales > Moraceae > Artocarpus > Artocarpus heterophyllus. Next base: position 15,600,375 of record CM046336.1, read on the forward strand.
TCTAGAATCACAAGCAAAAATAAACACAAACATATTTAATCACAACCCTTTTTTAAATTTAACAATTACAAAAATGAAAAAAAAATTAATGAAGAAAAGGACCGGCAACAACAGATCCATCGATGGCCATTGGGGGAAGGCCTCCAAGTAGCAAAGCCACCTGGACCATCATCGTGACTCACGAAATTATGATAGAATCGCACCTTACTGACAGAGGTTGTGTTTTGCGACCACTATAGTAAAGGAAATGGGGTAGAGGGAGGAGTCTGTGGTTTGCGCCCATTACAATATAGACAATGAGAACTGGATCTACCTTGATGGTCGTGAGGCTGTAATAGGGTAACGACGATCCACGATGGTCGCGATGGCATTGCGACTCCTTTCTCACCCATTGCCATTCGTGATTCCATCGCGACGAAGATCACTCAATCATGGAGTTGCAACCTCCCACAAAGGCCCTACGCAACGGTGGTCCCTTGTAAAGTCAGGACCCATGATGGACGAGACAGAATTGCGAGATCCATCGTGACAAGGACATGGCCAACGGTGCTTTGCCATAGTCGTTCGTGACTTGTTGCCATCGTAATGGGGCTGAGATGGAAGGTGAAATACCCCTACCAGTTGTCTGAGATCTCTGTGGACGATGAGGGGTTGACAACAACCCATGGTGTGACCTTCGTCGATATTTGACATCGCCGACAATGATCCCTACCCACCCAAAGGTCGCTAGTATTTTGTTCTTTGTGTTTAGTTTTTGCTTTCTTTTCCCTTTTAATTTAGTGTGTTTAAACTCATTAAACTAATAGTGAGCTCGTTCGTTTTTCACCGTTGAATTCAAATCTGATTGACCAAAAAAGGTCGTTTTGATAAAAGCTTTTAAAGGGTTTAATTATAGCATTACTCAAAAGCCTGATATTAATAAAAAATAAGAGGATGAAGTTAGGTATATTTTTGTTTACATGAGACTTAGATCTCATACTATTGAATTTTAATCCGATGGTCAAAACATAAAAAGGAAATAAAAATGATAAAGTTGTTATCAACAAGATGATTTAAGGGGCTTACTTCAAAATTTTCGTTTTATTTGTTCGTCCTCTTTGTATTTATTTATTTTCTTTTTTTTCTTTTTCAACATTTATAATTTCCACTAACAATCATTTTTATTTTCTATTTTATGTTCTTTATTTTTTCAATACTTTTGCATCAAAAGTTAATTGTTCCCTAAGCTTTAATAGCTGCAATAATTTTTTTTTTTTCTATCATCCCTTAATGTGTCACATTGTAAAATTTTTTCGTATCCCGGACCTATCGCTGGGAAAGTTAAAGCTGTCTCTTGAATCGAAATTTATTTTTCGAATGTTGTTCATCGTTGAATTCCCAGGCCAGGTCAATATATGGCTCGGTAGAGAAACCTTGTCCAAAATAAATAAATAAATAAATATATATATTTTCCAAAGGAACAAACAAACAAACAAATAAAAACATTTATTTTGATGAAAAATTCTGAAACCTTGTCTTTGCTGAATTCAGCACATGCAAATTTCTGAAAGTCTTGATTCTTCAGTTCATCGTGGGCAGAATTCGTAATTTGAGGCAATTGAGAGCCTCATTTCCTAATCATATTCGACTTAAGAATTCTATGGCTCCCTAATTCGACTTCAGAGTTGGGACAAATTTTCCGCCATTGTTTCTCCGTACGTCCCAGCTGTATAGAAGGTATAACACTTCTCTCTCTCTCTCTCTCTTCATTATTTCCATTATGATTAATATGAATAGTATTAGTATTATACGTATTTCTCTCTGCATCTATAGCCTCACTTTGCCCAGAAACTGCCAGAGCATTAACCAAGCTTGGAAATTTTGAATCTTATATAGCTCGCTCCATATATCTGTTTATCTAGTTCATTTTTTTTTTCTTGTTTCTGGAAATAAAGAATACCCTTTTGTTGTTTATTTCCTTTATTGTTGCCCACATGACTTCTCTCGTTTTTCACTGCAACTAACCGAGGTTTGTGGAGTTTTTTCAATTTCTTTTTGGAGTATTGAGATCCAGTTTGATGTGATGCAAAAATGCTCTTAATGTAGATTTAAGGCGGATCGAGTTAGAAAGAAAGTGAATTTTAGTACCCATTTTAGGAATATGCACAATTTTGAGCTTTGTAGTGACAGTGTGAATTTTTTGTATATGCTTCCAAGTAGTTGCTTATGCATCTTATATTTGATTGTGGATTAGAATATCCAGCTGATTGCTTTTAGACTACCTTGTCTTTTAGTTGGAACTATGAAAATGAAAAAAGGAAAAAAATGGTTGTGGACTTGGAATGGTAAATAAATTAGATTGAGAAAGATTATGCCCATTTGCCCAAGTCTTGGGATTCTAAACATTGTGAATTCAGATCCAGTCTCAAGTATTTTCTTTTCCTCATTTTTCCTTGGTTCCTTACTTCTTTAATTTGCTTTTGGATGTGATTCAGAATTTCATTAACCTGTTTTGGCTCTTTCACTTTTGTATTTGAATGAAATTGCTGAGTCTATTTCTTAACATGTTTGATGCAGGCTATGCATAACAGTGTCCTAACTCTGGCTTCTATAAGGACCTCCTAACATGAATTTCCTGTTATAACCTAGTCATCATAACTGCTCCTAGATCTTGTAGGTGTAATTTTTCTCAGAGCCAAAAACTCCGCTTCACTTTGTGAAACCACCCTCAGTGCACTCCTATGAGCTTGTTTATCTGAACTTTGCTTTCTTCATTTAACTGATAAGTAGTGGGTATTAGAGTTGGGCCCCATTTTTTCCTAAGTGTCTTGAGTTAAGAAGTCGTCAAAGAGAAGCAGTGAAGCTACCTTTAACACACAATTGTGGGTGGTTGAGCTTTAGTTTATATGGAAGTTCAGAGGGCTTCAAACGACGGAATGCATCGTCTACTATGACCCCACTTAGAATGGTCAGGGGTCTCTTGTGTTTACTTGTGCTTCTTTTGACCGCATTCATGATGTTAGTGTATTTTGGCTTTGTGAGTGCTGTAATAATTCGGTTTTTGAGCATATATTACAGCAGAAAAGTGACGTCATTCTTCTTTGGTACATGGTTAGCTTTGTGGCCTTTCCTTTTTGAAAAAATAAACAAGACCAGAGTCATTTTTTCAGGGGAAAGACTTCCTCCAAGGGAACGCGTGTTGCTTATTGCAAACCATAGAACTGAAGTTGATTGGATGTACTTATGGGACCTAGCATTGCGGAAGGAAAGAGTGGGTTACATAAAGTATGTTCTTAAGAGCAGTTTGATGAAACTACCTTTATTTGGGTGGGCATTCCAGATATTGGAGTTCATCCCCGTGGTGAGAAAGTGGGAGGTTGATGAATCTATCATGCGCAAAATGATTTCAACTTTTAAAGATCCCCGAGATCCCCTCTGGCTTGCTCTTTTCCCAGAAGGCACAGACTTCACGTAATCTCTTTTACTGGATAATCTCATTCTTTGTTCTTCTTTCCTTTTCCTATGTAGACAAAGTGTAGTTATTTAGATCATGAAGAATCTGTCAACAAGAGTCAAGAAAGTTTTCATACTACAAGTAGATTGTTGGCTGATGGAGGAGACTCTATCCAGCAACTATATTGGATGATAAAAGCAGAAATAACGTATACTAAAGAGGATATGGAATTATAGACTTTTGAACTTGTGAAATCTAATGTCATATGATAGTTGAATCCTATTTTTATGAAGCATAGCATGTATTGATATTGAATTTTCCTTTCTCCAATCAATTAAGCCGTTTGAAGGCTTTTTTCTCCCTTGACTCCTTTATGCAGTGAGCAGAAGTGCATCCGCAGCCAGAAATATGCTGCAGAGAATGGCCTTCCTATCCTAAATCATGTCTTACTTCCAAAAACAAAGGGCTTTTTTGCCTGTTTGGAAGGTTTGAGAGGATCTCTTGATGCAGGTATTTGTTTCTTTTCATAGGCTATAGCTCAAGCATTTTATTGCATAATGTCCCTTCTCTTACATTCTATTTGGCTTTTGAAACAAACTCATGTCATTCATGCATGTCTTGCAATAGGGTTGACTGAGCTAGTATCACGACTAGAATGACCAAAGTGCAAGTATTTTTGCGTACAATGATATTTTCCATAAACAACATCTAACAAAATAAGTAGCTTCTTCTCGATAGCATATTATTATTCTGGAGTATTTGAAATCGAAGGGAGTTCATTGATAATTTTTTTTTGCCTAATTCACATCTCGCAAGTCCTTTAATTTTTGTTATTTTGCTACTTCAGTTAATTTGTGCACATTTTCCACTACCTATTTTGAACCTATACCTAGCCTTATTTCGGGTGTTAACTTACAACAGGTCGGTCATATTGTGCAGCCACCTCGTTTACCTTCCTATTTATTTCTTCAGCATATTTGGTTCTTCAATGTCATTGTCCCTTTTCAACTTGTCTTCTAGATCTCACGGTGTTACTACTTGTTGCAGTTTATGATCTAACTATTGCTTACAAGAATTGCTGCCCAACTTTCATGGACAATGTATTCGGGGTGGCTCCTTCCGAAGTTCACATCCATGTTCAACGCATAAACCTTGACAATATACCTACCTCCGAAGAACGGGTCAATACGTGGCTAATCAATAGATTCCATCTCAAAGACCAAATGCTTTCCGAGTTTCATTCTCGATACCAATTCCCCAACCAAGGAACGGAAAAAGAACTCTCTACCATGAACTGTTTTGTTAATTTCGGGGCAGTAATTCTCTTGACGGGCATATGTACGTACTGCACCTTTTTCTCCTCAATCTGGTTTAAAGTCTACGTGTTTTTGATCTGTGTATATCTCACAATTGCTACCTATTTCAACATAAGACCATTGCCCATTGTTGACCTTGTGAAATCTGCGTCTAATAGCAAATCGTCCTAGCTCTCCTGTATCCGTATTTCCAATGTGGTTCCGAAGTCCATAACAGCCAAAAATTTTGCTATTTTATCAATGGCGCGCTTAACTCTTGACTTTTGAGTTTTTAGATTGTTTATGGCTTGTTCTTTATTGGATCTATTTTGTACCGGTGACACATGTTACATAATATAAGACACCTCTAAATTATATTGTTGAAGAAAAATATTGGAACAAGAAAAGAAAAAACTGCCATAAGATATCACTTTCATTAAGGTGTTATTTTTTCATGCTTACAAATTAGTTTGCTCAGGGCCTTTTGACAATTGCCTTCAAGATATAACAATACGTATTTGACAAGCAGCAAGTTCACAAAATTTCTCCAAACACTACGAAAATTGATCAATTAATCTGGATGCTATGGATGTTATTTATAGTCAAATTACCTAAAAATATTATGTCATGAAATAATAAAACTTAGGGAAGAGCCAAGCAGCCTGTCATCCTTGACGTGACAATCTTAATTTGTGATTTAATTTTAGGAGATGTGAGAAATAATTTTTTGTGGCTCAATGACCTTTGAGCTTTATTTACATATAAAACTTCAACTTAAATGTTCATTTTCTTTTTTCCTGAAATGATAACAACGTGGACAAAGAACCGAACAGAAAAGTCTTGTGAAAAATAGATTTTGGACTTAAATTGCCGTTTTCCTTCCGTGCACCAGTGTATTTGGAAACGTTGTTAAAGCTCGATAGTTGGACCCAAAGTACTGTAGCATGTGAAAGTTTTATATTATAGCATGTAAGAGCTTTGTACTATAACAATTAAATTAAAAGTTCTAATGATATTTCTAAACAAACTCTATCGGCTGCATATAGCTTCTTCCAGGCAATAACGCGGTTCGTTAACAATTTATTCCTTTTGACTACTTGTGGATGATTAGCTGACTTATCCAACGCAGTCGCTTGGCTTTGCAGTTTGCACGTTGTAATAAACTCTCTTAAATTTTTTTTTTCCATCAATTATTATGATTCTCTTGGCCCTTTTTATGAAATTGTATTATATATATTACAGAAATTATTGGAAATGTCGCTTTTCTCATATTAATTGTAGTAAATATCATGTTTTGAGAATATTAATAGTAAATGTTAAATTTATGATGTAAATAATTTATTTACCCATTTGTTTGTAGTATAAATAATTCTTATTTACACAATAAATAAATTTATGGTGCAAATGATATATTTACTTTCTTGTTTATAATGTAAATATCTTTTACTTACATAGTAAATAAGTTAATTACATCATAAATATGACATTTACTACAAAAATTTCAAAACTTGATATTCATTTCTAAAAGTTTAAAAAATCCGACATTTCTTTAGAAGTACTACGAAACATTGATCATAATGTGCTAAATATTATTTTTGGTTAAACATACTAACTAGAGTCTCGGTGCGACACATTCTTCCTCAACTAACAACTTATACAAAAAATAAATAATAATAATAATAACAATTCATAAAAATTTTGTTACTGAGTATGAAAGAAGACATTAGTTGTAAAACACAATTTTAGTCTATCAAATCATACCAATTACAGAAACTATAACGACTTAACATAAGGTGATGAAGATTTAAGTATAGGATTTATTTTTTACCACTCTAATTAAAAAAAAAAAAATTAAAAGCAATGGAGATTCTTTGCAAAAACGCAAGTAGAATGCATGAGAAAGTGAAAGGACTAGAAGTGAAAATCCGTGTGATTGTAACAGGCATTTTATTTTCCCCTGAAACACAAGAGATGTTAAGAAAGAATATGCTAAAAGGAAGCTTAGCCAATATGTATTTATTCCAATGACATCAAACACTTTGCGTAGTTAGTCCCAATGGCGTAATAGGTTGTTGAGAATAAGAAGTCAAAGGAAAATGACTTCGTATCACAAGCTAACCACAAAAAATTCCTCAAATTAATTGCAACCAGATGAGATCTTCCGTCATGTGTTGTTACCTTGCTTTCTTCTCTCATTTTTCTCTTACCAATCTTCAGAGTTTTCGCCACAATTTTTTTTTGCCATTCCAGGAAATCGCTTGGCGTAAAAGCTTTTATCCATATTTTCTCATTGCTTTTGTTTTTCTTTAATTTTACTTTGAATTACAAACTCATATTATCTCCCAATTTCAGCCAATCATGAAGAATCTCTTCTATAGTCCAATTATTTCATTACCCTTTTGGTCCTTCAAATCTCACGCTTTTTTTGGCTTGGGATAAAAATTTACCATACTTTTTCCGTTCTGTTTAGTCTTTAAACATTTGGCTTCACTGGTTTTATTTTTGGACAATTCCATGATAATGTAATTGGATATAGCCCCAAACTGTCAAACTAAATAAAGTACCACAATTTAACATAACTTAATAAACAATTAAGTAATTCTTTCATGTTCTACCAAAGAAGTCTTCTTAGAAACTTTCTCTGCAAATTTGGGTTCTGATGGAAGAACATGGGAGAGCCATAGCTGAGAAAAGCATTTGGACAAGATTCTCAATAAGACTTTAATCAATCATAATCAATGTTGAAACAAAAGAAATTATTTCTCAACATTCAATTTTCATGAATATAGGCAAAAAAACCAAGCCCCAAGAGAGATTTAGCTGAAATGTCATGGAGTCATGGACAATGATAGAGCAACAGAACAGCTACAGCTCAGCTGAACGGCAGTTCTTCTATCAAATCCTGCTAGATTAGCAAAGTAAAGAGCAGTCCAAACAAGCATGTGTTCACTTGTCTCTATTTATTAGGAACTCACAACTGTCCTATTGTAAACAAGGAAGTAATAAATCTTCTGCAATTCTTGAAAATGAAAAGAAAAGGCCTAGTTTTTGCTCTTTGTAGCTAGGCAAACTATAGTTCAAAAAGAGAGAGAAAAATTGATGGCTATCAATCTAGCAAATCAATCTCATACTGAGTATAGATAAAAGGGGTGATACTGATCTGCTGCCAGTCTTAAACATTAATTCCTTAAGAACATGATTCCAAACTGTATGGATTTGCTGCATATACATGATCTAAGAATCAACAAATCTCACCCCAATAAATTTGAAGATATCAAAACAAGAAGCATAACCAAATTGAATTAAAATGTCTTTTGGTACCAGAGATTGATCTAAACAACTTTTGGTGATCTGATGAGAGTTTTCAGTTGTTGGGATTCTTGATGATTCTCTGAAGAACAACAGTCCTAGCCCTCCGAATATCACGGCTACAAATATCAGCTTGAACACCCAACTCCTCAACATTCTTCATAAACCCTCCCAACTTCTTCTTGATCTCCTGAATCCCAATCTTCACAGATTCCTCCTCTTCGGCCTCGATGGCGAACTCCGCGTTCCGAAGAAACGACTCGATCTCGAGCTCCAGCCGGTCGATTAAAGCCCGAATATTGTCCAAGTCCTTGATGGCAACGTAAGTCCCAACTTGCATTGAGCTTATCACCTCCTTCTGCCCCGTCAAAGCGTCCTCATACTTCTTCCACATTGAGTCGATCCACTTCCCCATTGAGCCTATAGGGATGGATGTTGCAGCCGCCAACGCTGCCGCAACAGGGGGTGCAGCCATCGCCGCCGCCACGACCGAGCAAATCAACACTGTGGCAAAAGTCGCCACGAATATCATGCTTGAAACCTTCCTCCAGGTATGGATACGCTTGAGCTTCTTGTCCAGCTTGCTCTTCCTGCTCCTTAGCTTCTCCAGCATCACCATCTGCTGCCTGTGGACTGCCTGAAACACCGAGAAGAACTCCGCAGTGAACGGGTCTCCGGCGGACTTGAAGTTCCTCAATTCCTCCAAAGTCCTGGCATAACGACACCCCGGTCCAACTTCCCCATTTTCCTCATCATCGTCGAACTGTTGGAGCCCGACGAGGATCAGCAATTGGGTGTCCCGGGCTCTCTTCAAACACTTCTCCAAGACCGTACAGAAGTCGAGAGTTTGCAGGCTGTTTTCGAAGTAGTCCTCGACGAGCTCGAACAGCTCTTGGCTCTTCCAAATGTCTTTCTTGCACTCCAAGATAACCTTCACAACTTCCTGGTTCATTTCCAACAGACATTCCGTCACTTCCTTAAGGGAGTCGAACGACAGGGCTCGGACTTCCACGCCAACTGCGAGGGAGTTGATCACCTAACAGAAAAAAATAAAGTAAAATAAAAATCCGAGCCTCACATAAAAGTGTCAACCTTTTTAAGAGGAATTTCTAAGCTGGTAAAGAGTTAGCCAGTTTCTATTACCTGATTGGTGCGAGCATGGAGAGCTAAGTCGAAGGATTGCAAGTCCGAGTCGAGTTTGCAAGCCGCTTCGTAAGAGATCAACTCGGTTGTGTATTGTGAGTTTGAGGAGGAGGTGTTGGCATTGTTGTTATGGTTGGACTTCTTGCTCATACGGCCGCCCATGGCTTCTCTCCTTAACTTTTCGGATCTAAAAAATAAACAATTAAGATTAACGCTTTATTTTCTTTTCCCTCTTTTTTGTACCCAATTACGAATTTCTTAGCCTAAAGCAAAAACAATTGGTTTCGACTTCTGTTATATGAGAGATGAACAGCTAGCTTTCTTAAGGCCAAACCGTCACAATCACTATGAAACAAAAAGAACCCAACTTTTTTTTTTTTTTGGAACTTTGAGTGAAATGAATGAGACCCAAGATGATAAAAGAGAGAATTTTGAGAACCCTGAAAGCGATTAATTCAGTGAATAAACACAAAGAAAAATCGAACAAAGAACTGTGGGGGAATTAGTTAAAAGATATGTGGTGGGTTTTTTTTTTTTTAAAATAAAAAAAGAGGAGAGTTAATATAGAACGCATAAAAGGAGAAAGAAACTTGAGGTGAATGAAGGAACGAAGAAGCTTAAAGAGAACTGAAACTGTCGAGAACCAAGAAAATGTGGAGAGGTTTTTGGTTTTGGGTTTTTTTCTTCTGTTTTTATTTTTTAAGGGGACATTCAGATTATATTAAGAATAGCTTGCACGCATGAGGAAATTGAGTGAAATCGATGTGGACATGGATAACCCGGGAAGCAATGTATCTCTATCTCTCTCTAGACCTCTCTCCTTTCTCTCTCTAAAAACTTTTTCTTTTTGTTACGGTTTTTTTGACGCGCAAATTCCAACCGCTACCCAGGAGAAAGAAGGAAGAGTTTTCGCAGAGAATGTTGAAAAGACGGCGAGAGCTTCAACTTAAAGACTGGTTCGTGGGAGTTCCATGGCAAAATGGAGGTAACTACATTGTAATAATACCATACAAGAAACCAGTCTTTGATTTGGTAAAGACAAAAGCCCCTTTGCCAAGTTTTAAGATTTAGGAAACAAGACAAAGAAGTGGACAGCTGTTCAGTCAGCCAAAGGCTCCTCCACATTATTCAATGACAAAAATACCCTTTTGGTCACTTTATTGAAATTAAAAGATGAAAAAGGGGCAAATATTTGATGAATATCATTGAATAATGCTTTTTTCCTTTTCTGATTAAGATATTTATTAAAAAAAAAAAGATTTTTACGAAACTTTAATTAAACAAATTTTTAAAAGACAACTGAAACAAAAATAAAATAAAAAGGCTCCAAAACAACATGTTTTAAGAAAATATGATTATTTTTTCAGTTTATCTCCTTTGGAACTATAAGTTTATAGCCTTTTCTCTTCTCAGAATTTGTGTTCAATTTTTTATTTCCAATGTCTCTAGTTATGCTAATCTGTCAGTCTCGAAATAATGCTTGATATTTGGGATTTGTTATCAAGCCATGGAAAGTGTAATTTTTCTATACATCTATCATTGATGAAGATATTCTACAATATAAATATTTAAAACAGAAGTACAATTGTCTTTCATAATAGATAAAAAAAATAATCAAGGTTTGAGAACAAAAAGGCTTCTTCCTAGATTCTCCCCTTTATACTCTTAAGCACTGCACAAGATTCTCAGAAGGCATTTTATGATAAAATATTAATACATATCATAAATGCTACCTTTTCTCTCCAAGAATTCCCAAATACTATCTGAATAGCACTTCCTTTTCTCACACAATATTGGCACTGCATAATCTTTCAATCCACATTATATGCATACAAAGATAGGTGACCTTAAGAATATACCTATGGAAGTTTATCTATTCACATCATCTGGTAAAAAAAAAAAAACAGTAAAACAATATAGAAGGTAAATATATATACCTGCTGTGCTGAACTAAAAATTGCTCTGGTGCAAACTCAAGTATAAATGAAGGCAGTGAAACTATGTATCTGTAAGAGAAAAGGGAGGCTTGAATGATTAGCAGAACAGCCACATTATCTATTTATACTAATATCTTGGAACCTAAATGAGGACTTAGGAGTTAAGGAATGCAAATTTACAAGTTTTTGAATTTATTACGAGATAATACACGTGCTTGTCAATTGTATAGAGTACGTTTTACTTTAGAATCATATCAGAATGATGACACTTCATAACTATATCAGAATGATGACGCTTTATAAACGTATAGAATAATGACAGATATACATAACGTTCACATGACATGTTTAGCTGTCAAATTATGAATTGATTAGGCGTTACAATACTCCCTTAATGCGTTTCCAAAGATAGGTGACCTTAAGCATATACCTATGCAAGTCTCTCTATGGACATCATTTAGTATTCGTGCAAATCAAGTAAAAAGCAGTAAAAAAATATAGAAGGGAAATATAGATACCTCTTGTGCACTGGAAATTTCTTTGGTGCAAACTCAAGTATAAAAGAAGGCAGTGAAACTCTGGACTTAGAAAGGAAAATGTAGGCTTGAATGATTAGCAGCACATCATTACTATCATTTATACTAATCTCCTGAGACCTAAATGAGGACTCAGTGTTAAGAAATATTAATTTATGAGTCTTTGAATTTATCTTAAGATTATACATGCTCTTACTAATCATATAGAGTACGCTTTACTTTAGAACTGTAACAGAATAATGACACTTTAGAATTACATCAGAATGATGACGCTTTAAAAATATATAGGATAATGACATGTGTACATAACGTTCGGACGACGGGTATGGCTATAAAATTCTAATAAATTAAAACGGCGTTACAACTTTCATTAGTTTTCCTAAATAAGCTAGAGTAATGCACACGTAATATAGTACATAATAGAGAACATAAATATCCAAACAGCTTTTACTAAGTTACTCAGAATAGTGCAAACTCCAAAACGTTTGCTTTGACACTGAAAACTCTATTGTGTTTTATCTCAACAGAAAGATTCTAACAAACTATTGGTAAAGAAAAAAAAAGGCTGCAGACACAAATTAAGATGTAGCAAACAACTTTGTGCTGTTAAAACTTCCTTTAAACAACCATTTATTAACGAACCAGTTGTGTTTTTCTTTTATGACAAAAGAAGTTTAACAATGTTCAATTCCAAATTAACTTGTGCAATATATGTCCCAAATGGACAATCAATCACGAATACAATCATTTAAGTGTCCCAAAATCAGTCTTTCGGTCAACAATTGTTTCAAATGGTGTCATCAAAAACAGTTGTTTAGATTGCGTAATTAGAACATGAAATAAAGGACAGCACCGACATTGAATAGGCATTTGCTCGTAAAAAAATAAAATAAAAATAAAAATAAAAATTCCTACTTAAAAGATTTTCCTCCAAATTTGTAGTCAATGGCTTTGACGAGGAGAAAAAGAAAAAGAAAAAGGAAAAGAAAAATATATCATAAAGAAAAAAAACAAATAATAATTAAAATAAATCAGATAATGGCATTTTGGGAATATCGGCAAAGAAAAACATTTCTAGCAACATGGCTTGTGGAACTAGGAAACATATGTGATTTGCATGTTAAGAGAGAGACAGCACAGCCATCCGCGTTCCCGGCCCAATCGTCTTTTCATTTCTGGGCCCACTCGCTTACCCCGAATCTCTGTCTGTTTTTCTGTTAATGTAGTGGAACGAGATATTGTTTTTTCACTTTCGCTTTGCCTAGCTGTCACCTTTTCAAATTCGACACGTGGTAGGACAACAAGCGTCTTTAACTTAATGGTTGCCCGCCACAAAAGGATTTTAATACGACTCCACGCTACGTCAACGTAGAACATATGCTTCCCGTCACGTGCTCCGGAACGCCAACCCTAAGCTGCTTTTGTTTGAGTAGTACTAGTAATAATAATAATGACAATAAAATAATAATATTAGTTATTCAACAAAATCATTGTTGTTGCTTAAAAATTTGAGGGTATATTTGTTTGGTGGTTTAAATTACAGTTTAAATTATTTTGTTATAGTATTTTCTCTTATAAAAATTTAAATCTTTATTCAAATATTTTATTCAAATATTCAAACCAAACGAGCTCTGAAACTAATTTATTTATTCAGCTCTCGTACTTTTGTTGTCTTTGGCAAGAAGATTTTTATAACGCCTATGATCCGCCTCACCATAGCCAAAATATTAAAGGGTATTGGCGTATATGACCATCAAATATTTCACGACACCCTCCCACTTTATTTTGACGGATTAACCAATAAAATTGAACAAAATTATTGTATGGTGCCCCCAAATTAATGACTATTGTGAAAATTTGGATGAAAAATACCTTCAGGCGTGTTTCATATATTCAGACAATTATCGTGTCAGTCTATGAGAGTGTTGCCTTTCAAATTTAACACAACATTTTATTAAGAAAAATACTAGACACAATTCTAATTCTAGCTTGTATACAAACTCATAAATTGTCCCTTTTTTTTTCTTTTTTGTAATGCTAGATGTTTAGAAGATTGGCACATTAATAAAAAAAAAAATCTATCAATAGATACATAAAAATTTAGAATCAGTACAGAAATTAATATTAGAGTTGTAACGTTTTCAATTAGTATATAATTTTTATTAATTCAAAGTCCAAGGACAAGTTCCCAATTTACTCAAAGCTCGGAACAATTAATAGGGTGTCATTTGACAATACAGTTTGAACTACAAATTATAATTTAAATTAAATTTGCTTTCAAATTTTATGAAGGAAAATATTATAACAAATTTAATTTCAACCACGAAACGTTGTTCAAAATGCATTTGTCAAGGGGTTTATTAAGGATCTGTTTGTTTTGAGTATTATTTAGACTCAATGGACTCAAATTTGGATTTGAGTATCAAGAATCTTTTGGATACGTATTTATTTCTCTCAAAATCTGAATTCTTTGAGTATCAAGAATCCAAGTTTTCAGAGTTCTTATCCCCCTAAACTTTTGATACTCGGATATCTCTGCTACAGTAAAAACTAAAATTCTCTCTCTTATATTTGAGAAAAAAATCATAACTTCTTAATTTGATATCTAATTGAGATGATTCTTTTTTCATTGTGTTTCTAGTAAAGAGATGAATTAAGATTTTATTAGAATTGTTAATAAATCAAAAACTATTTTCACTACCACTCAAAGACAAATTTTAATTTTATTTCATATTCAAATTAAAACCTAAATGCATATCCAAACACCAATTTTGATAACAATTCGAATTACTAACTTAAATCCTAATTCAAATCACACCAACTTAAATCAAATTATAATTCAAATCTATTTACCAAACAGACCCTGAGTTACTTAAAAGAGATAACTGTTGACTAAACAGTTAGTGGTCATTAACCTTTTGTTTGGATAATTACAGTATTTCATGGTATTAAAGAGTGACATAATTATTTACCCAAAAAAAATTTACCAAAAAAAAAGTGACATCATCGTTTGGCTTCTGGCATTCCAATCATTAAGCAAGTTCCATGTCACAGGACACTATTTATAGTGAGATTTTTCTTTCTCCTTCCTTTTCCTCTTTTGTGCGTTTGGGTGTGAGGTGGAAAATGTAGCTTAAAGGAAGCTAATCATTGAAAGCACTAATTTTGTTATGGTTATTGGAAAGAAGGCTACCTCATCCTCAGCCGGCCATTGGACTAGTAAAAACTTTTGTGAATGCCATTCAAATATGATTGAAAATAAATAGATCAAAGATAAACAGCTTTGACCCTTTAATTTATAGTTAATTTGTAATTAAGTAAACGTAACCTTTTAGCACTTAATTATAAAAGTGATTGGCCATTATTTGAGGATTTTTGTTTTCCAGGAAGCAATTTTAAAATTTGGCAACACAATAGTTGAACATTCCTCGCTATTATTTCTCTTACATTAATTGTTTTCATTTTCTTAAACAAGTATGGATTTAAAATATTTGACGCACTTAAAGTTGTCCCTCAAGTTTTAAATCTCACCTCACCACCTAAAGTTTTTCGTTTTGAAAGGAAAAAATGGCATAAGGGTAGAAAGTTACAAGTACAAATAATGTGACGAATAATCCCAACATGCAAGGAGAACTAATCTTGAACAAAAACTAGATAGACTAATAAATTTTGATAAAAAAATGTTAAAAGGTGAAAAACATGCACCAAGTTTCGATAATAGAAAACCAAGTAGACACGCCAAATTTCAAGGACACATAAGGCTCTTTAACAATACCTCTATAGTTGGTGGTATCGGTTGAAATCAAGAGACCTACAACACTAACGCCACCTATAGCACCGCAAATAAACAAATTTTTACTGGCTAGATCATTATTAACCTCAAAAAGTGAGGAAACCACTTTCCCTATTACATAGCTAAAAACACAAAACAATACTCAAATGGCAGAAAACAACATTGCCTTTTATTAGTAGGTCTTACAACGCAAGTACACGTATCTCTAACAAGTATTAAAATAGTGAATAAAAGTATCATCCCATGAAGATTGTGTTTGATTCGTTAATTACCACAATTTGGTTGACTATGTTGGGGCTTTTTTGTGGAGGACTTGGGGACATGGATGGTGTGGACTTCGTGGTCTCTTTTAACTGGTCCAAGTTGGCTTTTGTTAGGTGATGGGTACAATGCTTCTGGTATCAGAGACTAGTGAGTCTGCGGTACATAACTTCGACGTTGGGAGTAGCCTGAATGACTATCTTGGCAAGCGTTGCTCGGTGGCATCGACTAGGCAAAGAGCTAAACCCAAGTGGCCCCCAGGACAATAAGACGTTGCGATTCTGGCTCCACATTTATTAAAGATGTCAACTAAAAGAGGATCTCCAATTATGCCAATAATGTGGGAGAAGAATGTGAGATGTTTGTGAAGGAGTTTTTGTTTTGTTGGCCAGGGTAGTAAGTTCGGTTACAGGATTGAGAGGATGATGCTTTCCTAACAGTGGTTTAGGTGAGATAAATTTCTGAGGAATTTCAATGCCTATTAGGTGAGATAGCCTTTAAGAAGTAAATTTGGCTTTGGGCTAGTTTAGGTGAAGTCATTGGCTTGATGGGATTCCCTCCCGATGGTGGATTCTCTCAAAGAAACCAGGTGGTGGTCGAATTCTTAATGCTTAGAAAAAATAAGTCGATGGCTTGATGAATGTTGTAAATAGAGTATGTGTGTGTTTTATGGCTAAGTGCATGGGTATTTATAAGCAAGAGGGGAGCCCTCTATTATCCTATAATTTTTTTGGTTGGGTTGAAGACCCTTTTATTTGGGGTTTCTAGTTGAGGGCGTTTCAGGACGATTTCCTAATAAATAACTTGTATGGCAATTCCAAAGGAGGGAAAAGTTTTGTCTAAAAGTTTAATCATGTGGGACATTGAGCCTTGAGTTGACAACTTTCTTTTGACCTTCAAACACTCTAAAATTCCATTTCAAAATGTGCTGTAGGGAAGACTTCCAAGGTTGCAGTCAATGTTTTACCATTTTTGCGTAAGGATAAGGCTTGAGGAAAATGCCTCATATTTGACCTAGTTTCAGAAAAGAAAGGTTTTGGCCCCTTATGTTGGCCGTGATATGTAAGCTATCTTGTTTAGGTAGGCTGACTAATCCAAGTAAGCTAATTAGTTAGATTAATAGGGCTAGGTATACTGGTTAAGTCAGGTGGGTTGCTTTTTATAAATTGGGGTAAGGCTAGAGAAGTCAATTGGGTCGAACCACCCAAACAAGCACAATGACATGACACATAAAATTTTGGGTCGGGTGTGACACCACGAGATTAGATTGGACCAGGCTAAACACAACACGAGGTGGTGGGCCGTGCCGGCTCATAATTTGGGCATGTAGGTTGGGCACGATATGACTTGATAAAAAGCATGACTTGACACGAGCACAACACAGCACAACATAGCACGATTTATTGAGTATGATCGGACGGCACGACGAATATATTATTTTTATTTTTAATTATGTAGTTTTAATGATAATATTATAAATTTCTCAATAATTAAAAAACTTACAATCTTCATAAATATAATTAAATGATTTCACCTTAAAAAAATATTAATTGATTTACATTATTTTTTTTTCTTATTTTTAGAACAATAGTCAACAAAATATGGATAACATAATATAAAAACCAATCATTGCTAACGTTAATTATTTTTGACAACTCTATGTTTTATCTTAACAAATTAAAATATTGTACTTTTTCTTTTTTCTTTTTAATTTTCAGTAAAATATTGAGTGGTGGGCTTGAGTATTAGATTTATAATTGCATCAAGTTTTTTTATTTGGTAATAAATATGAAGTTTATTTTTATTTATTTATTTTTTATTTGAATAATATTATTACTTGAAAAGTATTAAAAATAATAATTTAAAAATCGATGGTTGATCCAATGGTCTATTGTACCTGGCACTAAAAAAAGCAAGAGCATGAGCACAATTTGATCTAAGCACGAGATGTGCTTAGGCCTGTGGGCCAGACCGGGTGTATTATTTTCTAATCTTAGGCTTGCACGAGCATGACACGAAGCTTCAAAGGGCAAGACCGTGCACGGTACAAGGCATGCTCAAGCCTAATTGATTATTGGCTAGGTTGGCACGATACAATATGATTGACATCTCTAGCTAAGGCTTTCTAATTGGGCTAAGACTTTCGGATGGTTTTATCCTAATTCGTTCACACCCATGACACCTTAATTCTAATTAGATTTAGGACCTCCAAAGTGACTCAAACATCTAATTGGACTGGATATAATGGGACCATATAAAATGGGACCATTCACATTTCTTGGCCATCCAAACTGCAACCCATTTAAAGAATCCCGCCACATGGCTTATGTCCACATACCTTACTTTGGGTCATACCATGAGATATAGATTGGGCTTGAACATTGGAAAAAAAGGGGTATCAACAAACTTTAAGATTAATTGAACAATCAAAAATAAAATTTATGAATAAAAATTAAATCTAAAAGTTAACTAACTAACTTAGAAGAGAATTCAAGCAAATTAAATAATTAGGATAGTGCAAATGACTATAATGCTAGAGCATTAGATTTCACTACAGTTATTCTAATTTAATTCTCTTTTATCATGTTATCAAAGTTTATTACCTATGTTAACAATTGAAAAAAAAAAAAAAACACCCTCTTTTCTTTGATAATATTTTTTCAAGCAATATCAAAAGTACTCCCACACATTAATTTACTAAAATCTCTATGTGAATTGAAATATGAAAAAGTTTATTAAGATCAATTGTATTTCATAGATAAATTGCACAAATCAAGTTGGCACATCTTTATCTACCCCTCAATTCATGGCATTCATTACCAAAAACCATAATTCATAAATCAACTCTCAGTCTCAAAATAATTCTTAAATTAATTAAATAATAGTCAAATATTCAAAAGCATTAAGCATAGTTATAAACATTCAACATGGTATAATAATCTTCAAATAACAAAAATGTATGGTAATAAATCTTCTTAACTAGGCTACATTTTAGCTCTAGTACAAAGCCACAAATCCACAAACAAAAACAAATAGTCACAAAACAATAGATAAAACATTCTCAAACACAAATTCTAAAAAGGTGAAGAAAAATAAAAAATAAAAAAATAAAAAATAAAACATTTGGAGATCCAAGGCCATCTTCTACAGTTAGTTTTATAGTTATGATTTGAGTACCTTTTTACTTGATTATGAATTGGTTTTTAGAATTCTATTTTACCTTTCATGTGTTTTATTTTAATTTTGTAAGTTAAAGGAAAAAGTGGAGCAAAAAAAGAATTAGAAGAAAAAATTCTTGAGTAGCATTGCAACTGTGAAGTTGGGCACTATGGCGCTAGATTGTTCATTATCCAGTGCCTAGACTTGAGGCTTAGGCATCATAGCACTAGAATTGGATGCCATAATGCATGTTTGCGAAGCTAGTATTCCATCAACGCTTAGCGTCACGATGCTAGAAGCTTGAAGTCACGAAGGTTTCCCAAAATTTTAAGCTAAATTTAGCCTCAAGTTGCATAACTTAACCCAAAGCTTATAAATCAGACTCTTTAGGACGTTTTTAGGGTATTTTTGGCAGATCAAAGGAGCGGCTAAATGAGAGATTCCGATACAGAGATGAAGATGGTGGATTTTGAAACGGAGAAGCTCAATTCTACCTCTAAATCAGTTTCTTCTTCTTTTCTTGTTATGTTTAAGAACATGTTTTGTGATTCTCTAATTTTCATCATGAACTATTTTTTTTTAGAGGCGAGATGTAGTCTTTGTCATATATTATGTCTTTTATTGTTTGATTATTTATAATATATTTTTCTTTAAATTTATTTATATTATGTTGTCTTAATCCTTCTGATTTACTAACCATGTATTGATTGATTTGTTATTCGAAATTCAATAGATAGGAAAGGAAATTTTAGATACGATCATAGGATAATATGACCTATGACATTATAGAGTCTAAGAGGCCTATAATTTATTTGTAGCTATTTTAAAGAACTATAGATCGTAATGAATTCTTAATAATTTGATTTTTATAGGGATATTGAAATCAATTATTGAGAATATTTTTACTCGGCATTGAGAGAGGGAGTTTAATAAATTAGGGTTCTTGGCTAATAAACTTGGAGAATTAATTTATAATAAATAGACAAGAAAGGGCATAGTTGAAGACTAAGTGAAATCAAAGCCTCTAGAGTTTATATTCATTGATTTTCTCCAAAAGCATAGTGGTTTGTTTTAATTTCTTACATGTCTTTTTTCCTCTTATTTGAATTTTCTAAATAGAATTAGCACTATTTTAACTATAATACTCAATAAAAATTAAATTTCAATCCCTGAGAACAACAATATTTCTCAATGCTTTTACTATTAAAACTTGACACCATACATTTATGATTTTGTCGTGAACATAAGCTGAGAGGAACTGAGCTAGCAGCACAAAAGGAAGGCAAAAGGGCCATAGTTGGACCACCAACATATCAATGCTTGGGGGGTGTGCACCACCACTGATGACACCCACTTACAGCATATAGACCACAAGACACCACATCGCACGATGAGAGCAAACTTAAAAAAAAGAGGACCTCTAAAATACCAATTGTAACGACCCTATCTATGTAGCCGTTACTTAACTTGAACATGTTCGTAAACTTAAACTTAACTTATCATAAAATACAAAAATTTCAAGATAATTTTTTTTTCTAAAATGGATTCTTGTTATGGAATCCTTAACATGAAACCTTAAAGGAAATGATAATTGTTTCTCAAAACTTAATTTCGTAAATCTAACATAATAACATTAATTCCTTAAACATGATAATAACATAATAATAACCATGATGTTTTAACATAATCATAATTTCTAAAAACTTAATCCTTTACATAACTCATAACATTAATTTCCTAAAACATAACCATATAATTTTCTTGAAACTTTTCTTTTTAAACGTAAGAATAATTATTTAGAAACTATCACTTTAAAGACATTTCTTAATTTAAATAAAACTATTTCAAAAAAATTTTAAATTAAATATTAAAATAAAATCCTATTTAAATGCTCTTTAAAACTTTCTTAAAAATTATATATACATACATATATATATATATATTTACTTAAAATTTAATATCTTAAAATAACATATTGATTTCTTAAAAATTAACCTTTTCAAAACTTATCATAATAATAATTACGTATAACTCGTTCACTTAAATCCAACATAATAATTTCTCAAAGCATAATCATCTAAACTTTTATAATAATAAATTCATAAAAACATATTCATAAAAATCAATTCTTAATTTAACGTAAAACTCTAATAATCATTTTTAATTCTAAATAAACTTATAATTTTCTTACTTAAAGCTTTCGTGCATTTGTTGCATTGCCTATTGCAACATTTTTAAATCTTAAAATTCTATAGGCCAAGGTTGTATGATTACAATCTTCGTTTTTAAAACATGATTACGTAATTTTAATTACTATTTATTTGTGCATAACTTTTGTCAACTAAAGACATGCATAATTTTGTAAAATAAAAACATGCATAAATTCATAACGTAATAATGAGGAAATATTACATTGCATGTGCAGCATCCATTCCTATCTTCACCATTCGTTTGCCGCTCACTACTGGCCATCAAGTGTGGCTGATAGGTTTTCTTACCTACAGCATAAACATACTTAAATGAGCTTTCGCTTAGTAAGTAGAAAACTAGTCTCGCAAAATAAAATTAAAAATGATTTAATTAGAAATATGCATGAACATTTTATGCTTGCTTATCAACTTGTTTTATGCCTAATTATTTAAGCTATAACTTAACTTATTACTTTGGGCCCGAGTGATCGTACCAGTTGCACACGATTCTTGAGAAGTTAGGATTCGTGAGGTCCCCAATGACCCCAAGATCATAACTTGTATTTAAGCCTCCCCATGGGTCAAGAGGTTGGTATGATACCCTTAACTTGTCTTATAAGTTTCACTTGTCTTATTGTGTATATGCAGTATAACTTATCCCTACATAACATCACAATTATGTAAATCATAAATCGTAAATTGTAAACATACTTAACTTGAGAGTGACTAAACAATATGATTTAAATATTGTATTTATCACACATTAATCATAACATCATCACAGCATATCATGTCCTGATATAACATAACATAATAAATCATACCATAAAATGGTGTAACAAATCACTAATCATGCATTTTCATAAGTTTTTATGAAAACATTTAAAACAATTTATTTTAAAATGGTTCATACTATAGGCGAGATTCCTGCTTACTTGAACTTTGAGCTAAGTGGGTCCAGTTCTATCTCGCTATATCTACAGTCTATGAAGCATCCTCGACAATGGTCTTCGAGTGACCGTGGATGGCTAGGAATGCTTCCTAGAGATCATACATTGTTGGAAACATCATTCTAGACTTCGTTATTGCAGTTTAAGTCACCTTGATCCGCGTGCAGCTAGTATTAGACAATTTTCATCAAAGTCGAATTAGCTCAAACGGAGGACACCATCATGTTTGGAGCATCAAAACGAGTCAAGAGGCAGTTTCAGATCATGGATCGGAGGTCCAGATCACAAAAACTCGAGGTTGTCATTGACCGAACATTGATTGGTGTTGATCGGGTCTCTGTTGGCGGTCGAGCTTGGACCTACCCCTCCAAAATTGCTTTTGAGTCTAATGGTAGTGTCAATTTGGCTCAATATGACCTCTAATCATGCAAATCGAAAGCCGATGATGGCGGTGAAAAATGGAACTTCGATCATCGCTCTCCGGTAGAGCTACCTTGAAATCAACCTAGGCGTTTTGATCCCCATTGGTTTCTGAGCATTTCCCTTAAGGTGGAGCTGCTCAAGACTATCAAAAACATCAGGATCGTGGCAACGGATTACAAGCAACAATGGTGGCTTCATTCTCCAGTGAACGGCGGTGATTTCAAGAAATAAGGCATGGGTTTTCTTCCTCTACACCCTCTAAATGATTTGGTGCCATTATTTTGGCACAATTTGGTTAGGAACGGTGAGATCAAGCTCCCACATGGTGGTTGGTGGTGGTGCTCTCCGATCTCCATTGTGCAACCGTGGCTCGCTACAATTGATTAGGGGGGTCTTGTCGCCATCTCCTTTTGACTCTTTTGGGCTGGGAGGTGTCGATCACCGTCGCCAGAGGTAGCAGGACTGAAGGTGGCATGGCAGCAGCAATGGTGGTAGATGGATAGAGCTCTCCAGCAACTGTTGAAGTGTAACCATGGGCGGGACTTGTTCCTCTCGTCGTGGTGGTGGTGTAGGAACAAGAATCACATCGATCAGATATTAGAAGATGAAGACATCTCACCAAAAATTTTTGGGTTTTCCCGCCACTTTGACTGACGGTGCAGCTTCCTCCAGCGGTTTTGTAGGCGGCATGGCACACTGTTGGACTTAGCTCATCAAGATCTTTTCGATGGTATGGGAGGTGTCGAAAATGGTGGTCAGAATCTTGACCAAAATTTGAGAGGAGAGAGAGTAGAGAGAGAAAGTAGAGAGAGAGAATAGGCTAATTTGATTAACATATTCTCTTGTTGTTTTTTTTTTTTTGCTGCATTTTCAGGTATTTATAGACAATTTTGCTAGTCTTTGAAGTCTATACTATGTCATGGTTGGTTTGATCAAATTTTTGATTTGTAAACTTGAAATTTTGTAAACATAACTATACTCTTTAAAACTGTAAAATTCATGTTCTTTTAAAAATAATTTCATAAGCTCTAATCTCTTACTATATATCATTGCCTTATTAAAATTTTCACACTATCATGAAATCTTTTTCTTAAATTTCTCCATACTGTATGGATTATTCTGACATCATAAACATTGACAGTGTTGTCATTAAAATTGCTAATTCACTAATTTCACCATATATGTATTTATTTACTAAAAATAGTATTTTGTATTTAAGAACTTTGATTAAAAATTTCTTAATCAAAATAATCTTTTGTAAATTCTAAAATTTTAAAACATTAATTAGTAAATAAAACATATATTTCAATTGTAAAATCTATGTTTCTTAATATTAGAACAAATTATAAACATAATTTTGTCATAAAAATGATAGTCATAAATTATGCAAATTTTTGTATTATAAACTTTTAGTTTTGCCATCAAAATAATAGTTGAAATTTATAATAGTCTATATATATATATATATTGTAATTTAAATTGACCATCTATAAGTTAACGTAATTAAAAGTTTGGACTTAGCACTATTTTGTGCCTTATGGTTGTGATTCAAACTTTTTTTTTAGTAAAAAGTCATTTATGGGTCTACAACTAATTTGTAGATGCTTTATAAATTTTTCTTAATCACACTATGAAATTGAAGGTAATCCATTTGTGATATTGCCTTTGCTTAGAGGCTCGTCAATGTATGTAGACACCATTAACTTTTTTTTTTACATATAATAATAATAATAATAATAATGATAATAATAATAATAATCATCATCACATAATTATTTACCCTTGTAAATAATCAATTGTGAATGTATAGGATATCATGAATTCTTGAACTCTTAATAATTCTTATGATTTAGAAGATCCTTGTCATGTCTTGTGATCTTAATAAGAGTTGACATCAATCTTGCATATTTAAACTGTATGCTCACCATCTCCTGAATTATGGTATTGAGCTAATGATCACTATTGATTTTTTCTTTTACTAAAATAATATCATATAGGAATTTTCACATAATCATAGTAAGTAAATCATATAATAGTTTTCACATTCAAAAGACTTTTCTTGAAACTTTACTTTAGGGTCCATTTGCATAATGTTAATCTTGTCTTATTGGAGCCCTTATTTCATCCTCATCGGCCTTCCTTATGAGAACTCTTTTTCTGACTGGATATGGCCTTTGTAAAATCAACTTTCATGGTTCATAATAAGCACAAGGGTTTACATCATGCACATAAAAACTCTTTAAATGCTTCTCGAAAGCATGCAAATAATATTATAGAGCTTCTTATAGAGCTAAAAACATTCTTTTACGACGTAATATTCTTCAGGTGACGCAGTGAAGGACACACTTAACTTAGCTCGTGATACAATATACATAGAGAGTCAATAACTTGCTAATTGTAGGCCTCTATGATAAACCATTGAATGATTACTTCTCATATCAGAAAACTTAGTATATCTCTAAATACTTTAAATTATTTGCTTCCATGTAAATATAATGGGAGTTAGATCCTAACCAATGTAGGCACTTCAGATACACCAAGACACCATAAAAATATACGTGAGCATATCCTAATATTTACAGACACTAATATACTCCTAAATAAAGGGACATATTTATAAAAGAATTCAAAATTGCATATACTCAAATACATGACTCCTATTGCATGTATGGTGACCATGACAATTATGTGCATGTTATTTAGATTTATAAAACCAATATTTAATAATCCACTGAGGAAACCATACAGATGATAAAAACTTATATTAAATAATATGATAAAGCTAACATAGTTACATATATACACACACAGACACATAAAGCACTAATATCAAATATGTCTACATTTAGATATCTATATAGATGTAAACATGATTATATGAATCTATACACACCTACATAAAACAATCAATGAGGAATCTTGTTTCAAATATAGTAAAACTATATAAATGAATATAAACAATCACCTTATATTCTCTAAAAATGAAGAAGGAAGATTGAAGTTAAGTTGTAATTTGTTTTGGATTTTCTTTTTGGTAAATGGCGAGGAAAGTGATAATGAGAGGAGAATTTTTGTCAGCAAAGAAATAAGTGAAAACGGCTTTTACTAAATACAAGCTCTCTCTCTCTCTCTCACACACACACACACAATCGCGCGCGCGCGCGCACACACATAAGTAAACTTCTAATGAGAAGCTAAAAGGAATACTGGTCGACTCATCAGGGTAATGTTAATCTACATGGAAAATAATTTAATATATATATATACGTGTAGTCAATATGTGTAAATTAATAAATTTATCATATATAATTAAAACAAGTAATTAACAAATGTAGTACATCCATTAAAACTTTGTCAACCAAAACTGTAAAGACATAATACTTAGTAGATATAAATTGTAACATAATAAAAATAGTGCTTAAGAAGTCAAGTCACTATAATTTGCTACACTCAATGCCTAAAAACAAGAAATTATATGCTCTTCTTCTTTTTAACTCAATCCAAAAAGTAGATTGGGGATTTAAATCTTACACTAAGTCATGAACACAAAAAGTGGAATATTACAATTGCTGTTAATTGAGCGATATATTGCAAGGACCCCCTACTAGGGCCAAGAGTCTGGTGGCCTACTCGGAAGCACCATGGGACTCCGGCCCTCTAGGATTAGAAACAAAGGCAATGGCACAAAAGAAACCTTTGGGAGAGAAAGAGATGAGAGATAAAACCTAATGGGATTAAAAAAGGAAAATAAACATATGAAGTTTTGGTCGTGTGTCTGTGTTAGAAAAGTAATAGATTAACAAATAGGGCTAATTCTTCCCTATGCAAGTCTTAAAGCTTACCTATTTTTCCAAAATAACATCTCAAGTTTAAAATGCCTCAAATTCATAGACACGATCATTAAACCATAAAATAAGTTATTTGGAAAAATTGGTTTGGTAACGTAGCAAAATTTCAGAAAATTTTTATTTAATTACTAAAAATCTAACTCATGTTGCTATAAATCATAAATTAAATTGATGTCGTTTTATATAAGTAATTTGAATGCTTCTAGCTTGATATTTTGTTGGGTTTTTTTTTTAGGAATTTTTGTTACCTTTTCATTTTTTTTCCTTTTATTTTGCAGGTTTGGCAAATATGGCATTGTCGTTTGATTGCAAAAGACAAAGAAAATCAGTTCATGTAATTCAAAACAAAGGAAAATAGAGAAGGTCGTGGCGTGTCCATGACTTGGTGGCACGGCGGTGCTAGAATTCAAGAAAAGCGCAACTTGTGGTAGGGTAGCCAATGCCATAGCGCTGGGAACTCTGGTCGCAACGTTGAGATGATAAGAAAAAATTTGATTAGAGGCTGGCATGTGGTGCTAGAAAGCAGAAGACATAACCCTCGGATGCAATTTGGGAAACTTCAAATTTCGGATTTTGAAAAAAATTACCCTTTTGATGGATGCCTAGAAATAAGACCTCTTAGGGACTATTACAGGTATTCTGGGAGCTAAAAAGGAAGAGAAAAAGAGTCCAATATGAAGAAAAAGATGGCACAATCCGGAGACAAAAAAGCGTTCAATTCAATTCCACTTTCTATATATTTTTCTCCTTTCTCTTCATGTTTAAAACAATGTTGAGGATTTTATTATTTTCAACATGAATTAATTTTTTTCTAAGGCTACGATGTTACCTAACTATTATGTTTTGATTCTTCTTTCAATTTAAGTTGATGGTTTATTTTTCTTAGTTGAGTATTCTATACAGTTATTAATGCTTCTAATATAATTGGCTACTATTTAGTTGATATGTTAATCATAATGAAACCGAAAGGCAATTAACATGTCTAGTTCATTGTATGTTGAATGCCACAAGATTCATGTGAGATAAGAATATACTTTTATGGCTTGTATAATTGTTAAATGAGAACCATAGGACTTAACGAATTCTTAGTAGTTTTAGTTCCTTTAGGAATATAGCGAGTTAGCTTCTAATTTATTTATTTTTTCTAGATCATGGGAGAAGCTAGTGAAGAGGTTAGGGATCATCAATTATTCACTAAGACAATGAATCAAGTTAATAAGATAAAAGAATCAAGATAGATTAGTTACGGTAAAATTAGCAACCCTAGGATTTTAGTTAATTGAATTTTCATCTATTTGAATTTGCTTTCACTTTCTTTTATGTTTTTAGTTAGTTTATTTGCATATTAATTTATTTCTCTTCAATAACACCTTCTTCGAATTGTTCAAATAAAATTAGACTTACAACAATTTTGGTAATTAGTAAGCAAACAATCCTCATGAGAGCTATACTCTACTCACACTTTATCTGCTTGTTTGTGATAACGTATATTTATGTTGTTAAATTTTTACAATAAGTTTTTGGCGTCATTGTGAATGATTGTTTTGTTGTTACTAATTTTAATACCAAATAACTTTGTTTTTGTTTTTTATTTCTTTTATTGACTTTTGTTTTCGTGTCCATTTTCCAAGCGTTATTCTTAATTGTATGAGATGGTCAATGTTAGAAATTAAAGCAATAAGTAACAAGAAATATATACATAAGATTTTACGTGAAAAAACCCTAATGAAGGTGAAAAACCACAGGCAGAGGAGAAACAATCCACTAATCACAAAACAGATATTACAACGGTGTTTAGAGCGCTCAAATACAAAAATTCACTCATTCAATCACTCACAAACTCATAAGATTTAGTTCTCTTATTATTCTCAACACTATGATCTCTATGATATCTGTTTATTTGTAACTACTGTAAACAATGGAGAATAACAAGTATATATATATGTGTAGACTTAAACCTTAGCTCAAAATAACCCAAAAATGCGTAAAAGCGTAGAATCTATGTTCGAACCAAATCGTAGCGCCCCAACGTTGCCTTTCAAGTGCCATGGCGTTGCTTTCAAGCGCTGTGGCCTTATCTTTCTACCAAGTGTGGTTTTGGGTCACCACAATAACAAGCTCCACCTTGACATAAAATCCACCATAAAAGAAAGAAAAACTCTAACATGTGATTAATCAAATTCTCCACCTCTTCCACAAAGCCCCAACAGACAACTAACAAACACGAACATGAACACCAACCAAGTTCAAGCAATGTTCAAACTTAGTTGTAGGTAATGACTTAGTCATCATATCTGTAGGATTATCATGCGTACTAATTTTGCTCACAGCAATATCATCACGAGCAACATTATCACGAAAAAAGTGATAACGAACGTCAATGTGCTTTATTCTCTCATGAAACATTTGATCTTTAGTGAGAAAAATAGTACTATGACTGTCATACATCACCATAGTAGTCTGTAAGTCTTTACTGAGTTCTCCAAATAGGCCTCTCAACCAAAAAGGTTCTTTAAAAGCCTCCGTAATAGCCATATATTCAGCCTCAGTAGTAGACAAGGCAACAATAGCCTGCAAGGTAGCCTTCCAACTAATAGCACAACCACCAACTATAAACATATACCCAGTAAGCGATCTCCCCTTATCCAAGTCTTCAGCAAAATTAGAATCAACGTATCCCACAATAACATCTCTAGTCCTCCTAAAGTGCAAAAAAATATTAGTAGTACCACGCAAGTATCTGAAAATCCATTGCACTACTTTCCAGTGCTCTTTACCTAGATTAGTCATGTATCTACTAACTGCACTAACTGTATATGATAAATCTGGGTTAGAATATACCATAGCATAAATGATGGAACCGACTGCACTAGAGTACGAAGCACGTGACATCTACTCAATCTCATCATTTAACTATGGAGGTAAAGCACTTGAAAGTTTGAAATGCGCTGCTAATGGAGTGCTCACCAGTTTTACTTTTTGCATGTTGAACCTATGCAAAACCTCTTTTGATGTATCCTTTTTGACTCAGATATAGCTTACCTGCTTTTCTATTTCTCAAAATCTCCATGTCGAGAATTTTCTTGGCAGCCACGAAGTCCTTCATCTCAAACTTTTTATTGAGTTGAGCCTTTAACTTCTCAATTTTCCTTTATCCTTAGCAACAATCAACATATCATCAACATGTAAAAGCAAATAAACAAAGGACCCATCATCACCCCTCTTGAAGTAGACATAGCTATCATAACTACTCTTCTTAAACTCATGAGCGGTCATAAATGAGTCGAATCTCTTATACCACTACTTAAGAGACTGTTTCAAACCGTAAAAAAACTTTTTCAACGAGTAAACATAGTCTTCTTTACCTGTAACATTGAAACCCTTGGGTTGCAGCATGTAAATGTCTTCCTCGAGCTCTCCATGCAAAAATACAGTCTTCACATCTAATTGCTCAAGCTCAAGATCACGAGTGGCCATAATACCAAGCAAGGCTTGAATTAAGCTATGCTTAACCATAGGAGAAAAAACATCTTAAAGTCAACACCTAAAACCTGACTGTATCCTTTTGCAACTAGTCTAGCCTTATACCTAGCATCTTCAACTTTCAGTGTACCTTTTTTTTCTTTTAAATACCCATTTGCAATGAACAACTTTCTTCCCTTTGGATAACTTCACCAAATCCCTTGTGCCATTCTTATGTAGGGATTTCATCTTTTCCTGCACAACAATCATCCATTTACCAGAGTCAACTGAATTAACCACCTCTGAATAGGTAGAAGGTTTCTTATTGGACTGCCACTGATAAAGCATAAGCCACCAAGTCGGCCTCAACATACTTCTGTGGAGGCCTGACATCTCTACTCAACTTATCCTTGGCAATAGAGTACCGCGGTGATCTTGGTGGCGGTGATGGGGAAGCAATATCTCCATGACTCTCTGAACTTGGCTGGGAAGTCAAATCAGATGATGTACCTGTCTCAATCTAAAACTCCACCTGTCGGTTAGATCTCTCCTGATCAACATCACTAGATCTCGTAGTAGATGTCCCACGTAACATACTAGTATAATCAAATACAACATCTTTACTAATGATAACTTTCTTGGTTTCTGGGCACCACAACTTATAGCCTTTAACACAAGGCTTATAACTAAGAAATATGCACTTCATGGATCTAGGCTCCAACTTTCCATTGTCGACATGAGTATAAGCGAAACAACCAAAAATTCTCAAATTAGAATAATTAGCAGGTTTTCTTGGCCACATCTTTTCTAGTGTCTTCTTGTCAATGGCAATGGAAGGAGATCGATTGACTAAGTAGAAAACTGTAGAAGCAGCTTCAGCCCAAAACAACTTAGGTAGGCCAGCGTTGGAGTGCATGCAACATACCTTCTCCATCAATATTCTATTCATCCGCTCTGCCACACCATTTTGTTGTAGAGTACGTCAGACTGTTAAATCCCTCACAATTCCTTTTGATTTATAGAAGGTATTAAATTCATCTGAACAAAACTCTAAGCCATTATCAGTGTGGAGACGTTTAACTAGCTTACCGGTTTGTTTTTTTGCCATGGTCTTCCAATCTTTGAATGTACCAAGAACATCATTCTTCTGCTTCAAAAAGAATATCCATACCTTTCTAGAAAAGTCGTCTATAATAGTAAGCATGTAATTAGCACCACCATGAGAAGGAACAATAGACGGTCCTCAAAGGTCAGAATGAACATACTCAAGAATGCCCTTACCTCTATGGAAGCCTTTGCCAAAACGAACTCTCTTCTATCTTTCAAACACACAGTGCTCACAGAACTCCATCTTACCTGTATACTGTCCACTAAAAAGCCCTTTCTTGCTTAACTCTGTCATCCCAAGCTCACTTATATGCCCTAGTCGCATATGCCATAACTTAGTGACATCACTATTAGACATAGTGGATGTAGAAACTTTTGCATCACCAACAACTATAGTACCCTGCAAAACATATAAACCAATAGCTTTCTTTTCACCTTTCATTATCACAAGAGGGCCTTTACTAACTCTTAGATCTCCACCTTCACCGGTGTACTCGTACTTTTTAGCATCAAGAGTACTTGAGGAAATTAAATTCCTCTTAAGATTGGGGACATGTCTTACATCACCTAGTGTCCTCACTACACCATCATACATTTTAATTCTGACGGTACCAATGCCAGCAACCTTGCATGGGGCGTTGTTTCCCATCAAAATAGAGCCCTTAGGAACTGTCTCATATGTTGAAAACTAGTCCCGGTTGGGACACATATGAAACATACATGCAGAGTAAAAAACCCAATCCTCACAGGGTTTGGAATCACCTTCAGAAATTACCAAAAGCTCACCATCAGAAACTTCTTCAATGACACTAGCCTCACCGGTGTTCGGTTTCTTCCCCTTCTGATTATCAGCCCTCTTGTTTTTATTCTGCAACTTATAACACTCAGTTTTAATGTGCACTTTCTTCTTACATTAGTTACAGAACTTCTCCTTATTTTTGGATTTAGACCTACCTCTGTTCTCAGTCCTAAAACTTCTCTCTTGGGTTCTACCTCTAACAACTAGACCCTCTCCTTATGTTTCAGATCCAGCACTAACTGCTTCATATTTTCTTTAGAAAATAACGCCTCATAACTTCATCTAGGGTAAGAGTGTCCCGACTGTACGAGATAGTATCCCTAAATGTGGCATACGATGAATGCAGTGAACATAATAGAATTAACCCAAGGTCTTCTTCGTTATACTTAACTTCCATAGTCTCCAAATCAGACACAATCTCCCTAAACACAATCAAGTGATCCTCAAGAGATGTACCTTCAAACATTAAATGAGGGTATAGATGTTGCTTTAAATGAATTTTGCTAGTCAGACTCTTGGTCATGCATAATTGCTCCAGCTTGAGCCATAAAGCAGCAACGGTCTTCTCCTTTAGTACATCTTGCAGAATCTGATTTGACAAATGAATGTGTATTTAGGACAGAGCCTTTCGGTTCTTAAGCTATTTTTCCTTCTTCGTCCATGATGAGGGCATCTTATCGAAACCCAATAGCATATCATCAAGGTCCATTTGCGCTAGAATAGCCTGCATCTTCACTTACCATAGAAAAAACCTCGTTGTGCGATCCAGCAGTGAAATATCTAATTTCATGGCTGCCATTGCCAATCAAAGCCAAAGCTCTGATACCACTTGTTAGAATTAAAGCAATAAGCAAAAAAAAAATAGAGAGAAAAATACACACAAGATTTTACGTAGAAAAACCCTAATGAGGGTGAAAAAACCACGAGCAGCGGATAAGCAATCCACTAATCACAAAACAGATATTATAACGGTGTTTAGAGCGCTCAAATACAGAAATTCACTCACTCAATTACTTGCAAACTCACAAGATTGAGTTCTCTGTATCACTCTCAACATTATGATCTCTATGATATCTGTATTATTTGTGACTACTGTAAACAATGGAGAATAACAAGTACATATATATGTGTAGACTCAAACCCTAGCTCAAAATAACCCAAAAGCGCGTAAAAACATGGAATCTATGTTTGGACCAAATCGTAGCATTTCAGTGCTGCCTTTCAAGCGCCGCGACGTTTGTTCATAGAATTGTAGCACCGCGGCGTTACTTTCAAGCGCCGCGGTCCTGTCTTTCTGCCAAGTGTAGTTTTAGGTCACCACAATAACAGTCAAGAAGCTGTGATTTAATCCCTTTAGACTATGAGATTGAGTAGACTTGCTGAAGGAATAGAAAAGAGAAAGCAGAACCTTCAAAAAGGTTGCAAGAGACCATCGTTGATGCAAGAGAAGAAGCTGAGAACAACTGGGCATTACATGACTATGCTATACCCATGGTCACCAAAACACTTTCTAAAATAAGACGCCTTGCAATTTAAGCCAACAATTTCATGATTAGGCCGGCTATTGTTTAGATGGTGCTAGCTTGCAATTTGGCGGATTGCACAAGGATGATCCCAATGCCCATATAGCTAGCTTATTTGAAATTTTTGATACGTTTAAACACAATGGCACTTCTAATGATGCCATCAGACTGAGACGGTTCTCATTCTCACTTCGAGACAAAGCTAAAAGTTGCTAAATTATTTGCTGGCTTAAACAATTACTACTTAGGATGTTTTAGCCCAGAAGTTTCAAGCAAAATTCTTCCCGCTAGCAAAAACATCCAAGTGCAAACTTTCTACAGTACCGGGTGATATTGTAAGGGAAAAAAATCTAAGTGAGTGTATATTTGTAAAAAATAATTTAATTGGAGACAAATTTAAAAATGTATTTTGATGAATTAATTTAAAAAAAAAAACACACAAGATTCTAGTAAGAAATTGTAAAAAAAAAAAAAAAAAGGAAAGAAAAAAAAAAGAAAGAGTAGTTGGGTTGCTCAATATTGACGAGATTGTTCAGACTTTAAAAAGTATTGCACTTTCTTATATATGTAGACTATATGCTTATTTAGGCTTTCGCATGAAAATATACTTTTTGTGGTCAACACTTTAAATCTTAAGCTTTAACTTTGATCTCTTGATTGATAATCAATCCATGGCTTAATGGGATGGTTGGTATGCTAATTGCTTAAACACGTCTTTTGCGTAGATATTGTCTACTTTGACCCAAATTCTTTAAGGGGAATCCTTTATACTATTTTTTGTAGGGTCTAGTTTCAATTTTGGAATATAGTCTACACATGAAGATTTAGATGACCCTTCTTTTATTACAGGACCAACACACACGAAATTATGTGGAAGCAATCGATGTAATAATGTATTAAGGATTATTTGGTACACCGTATTGTATTGTATTGTATTATATTTTTTATATATATACAATACAATGCAATGCAATATAATACAATACGATGTGTCAAACATGTCTTAATTGTCAAAACTTTCTCTAGTGTAGATATTGTCTACCATTTTTCTATATTTATGAAATACATATTGTCCAACTTTGCTCCACCAGCTTTAAGATCTCCAAATCATTTACATATATCTCACGTGAAAGCTGAGCGGTAATGGGGCAGGGCAGGGGCGAGAAATGACTTCCCCGTCCTCCTCCACGACCCCAAAATCATCACCATCCCAGAGTCGGAATTGTCGATTCCACGTTGGGACTCTTTCCTCTTACCGACACCATTTTCCATCAATTATAACTATGCCTTTCAAAATTGTAGGAACTTAAACCAAAAAAAAAAAGTAGAAATTCATTATGAATTTAAACCAAAATTAAAGAAATTATAAAACAAGACAAATTCTAAAAATACATAAACCAATTATTAATAAGAAACACAAAAGGTCCCATCAAATGTACTAATTAAAATAAGTTAGAAAAGTTTAAAAATATGAGAACATAAACGTATATTCGCAATCGTGATGGTTTAGTTTACGGTTAAGTAATTTAATAGGTATATATAGGAAATCAATGAGTAGTGTTAGCCAACTTAGATATTAATTAATATTTACCGTTCTTTTTTTGGGTAAACAAAACCTTGAGTCATTATTCTTTTTTTTAATAAAAAACTAATTATGTTTACAAAGTTGCTATAAACATATATATACATACATATATATATATATATATATATATATATCAGAGCAGAAGAGGGTTGTACGATGCTTCCCTTGCCTCTGCCTCACAATGATATAGGAACAAGATTTTGTCTTCATCCCTAATTATTGTTCTTGATACATTCGGGGCAGATCCCCGCCGGAAAATATTTCCATTTCTACATGAAAGATTATCTACTTCATCTGCAAACCTTTTTGTTAGGCACCCTATGATTCCAATATTACATTTAGCTCTGACGTCTTACAATTTCGATATTACAATTCCAAAACTAGTCAAGTATGGAATTGGCATCGACTTGAATTACATGGTCTTCCATTTTTTTTTATTTTTTATAAACCTCTTTCAATTGATCCCACTCTCACTTAAAAAGAATGCTAATTAAAACAACTACAAAGAATCCAACAACTAATCTCTTAAGATTATCTGTGCTGTCTAACTTGAGCACCTTCACAACTTGTTTCCTTTTCCAATGGCAAACATTAGTCTAAAAGAAAATTAGATGGATTTACACGTTATCAAAGGGTTCACATGCTAAACATACAACGCATTCCTTACAACGAATGTTATAAAAATAAGAAAAAAGGATAATTATCGGCTTTCGCTCACGTAAGACTAAATTATTCCTTCAACACCTCCAACCAATGCAATCCCGTGACAGCCCACAGTAATGCCAATCTGCCAACTCTTTTCCATTCACGGGCCCTTTCCTCGGTGCCCATAATTAATTTGTGGGCTCTGGTTCTAAATCTCATGCACTTTTTTTCTTTTGTTTTTTAGGAGAGAATCAAGAATCTCGCACTAGTTATTGGGCAATTTCTCTCGGGGGGATGGAAAAAAAAAAAAAAAAACCCATAAGTGGGTATTTACCTTCCAGGTGTCAGATCTATAGAAAAATGTAAGTTTGATTAGATCTAATAGTTTTAAAACGTATACTAAGGTTCTCATTTAAGAAGTCCTCATTTATTAACCTAAAAATTTATCACTTGTCAAGTTTTCATACCAAATACAACTCTGTCAAATCCAATTTGTATTCCAAAAAGCATCTAACCGACCATAATGTCATTTCATTTAACAACATTGTTGAAATGTTTTTTGACTAATTTCTACAAGCTTTTTCATGTAAAAAAAATGCTTTAAGATACTAATTCTGCCCTAGTATCACAACTAACAAAAGGTAATCAAGATCTGTGAGACCTATTTTGTATTAGTGTTTCGTGTTAAACACTATTGGTATCACTTAACATTCATTAATCTTATTTGTATGAGTCCATTGAATGACATACCACAATATGGTTTGTTAGACATTATCCATCAAAATGACAAAATCCCCACCAAATCTTGCATAATTCGACACATCACAAGATGATTGGAAGAGGAAAAACCTCACCACAAAACCTCAACTAGGACACCCCCTAAACAGACGTTGATAATCTCTCTAATTTTTGGTGTCTATAATGGTGTCTTAACCAATCATATTATACTAAGTCATTTAATGAATACACATATTAAAACTTAGAAAATTAGTTTAAAAGGATTTCAAACTTTTAATATGACATAGTATTTATGTAACATCCTAGAAATGGGGGTGGGACATTAGGTTAAATAAGATAAATTAAACAGAGTAAATAAGCATAAAGAAAATAAACATAAAGTAAACTACTCAGCCAAAATCTCATCTGCAGTCACCATCACGTAGACACTTATTACGAAGGTGGGTAGGCAATTAAACAATAAATGATAATATTAATACAAGACAATTGAAAATCATCATTTATAGTCTAAATTAGGCTATATTACCGACATAAACGACAACAATACCGGGATAAGTAGTACAATACACATATCATACCACAGTTCTAGAGAAAATACCATTTCCACTCATGCTCCTTCCTCTTCAAACCTAGAAGGGGGGATTTTAAAACAGGAAAACGTGAGCGGAAAGCTCAGTAAGATAACTAGTCAAAAATAAATTGTTTAAAAATAACAGTCACAGTGAAAACATTATTCACAAATCATACTTACGAAAACAAATCTCAAAATCTTAACCAAATAAATAAATACTTATTTATAAGAAACTTGATAAAACACCACTGTATGGGTTTTAGGAATCGAAAAGAATATTGACATACAGTTCCTTAAATGCGTAGAAATAGCTTCAATATCAATCATGAATCATTTTTAAAAATCATTTAAGAATTAAGTTTTTGGCCAAAACAATTTATAAAAGGGGCTACCAAGGAAGGGATAGAAATATCCAACATCATTTGAAATTCAATACTGTTAGCTCTAAACAAATTTAACGTAAGCTCCATCAACATTCAAAGCCTTAATTTGCATTTAAAGTCAAAAATTTCATTAATCAAATATCATTATGTTAATTTAATTATCAGTATACCCTTTTGACTCAAAATAATCATGACACAAAATCATAATCTTTGTTGAAACATATCTAAATCATTAAGCATTGAAAACGAAGAGTAAAAATATAATTTTATATTATACAGTCAGCTTGTCGAACACTGTGGTCCAGCATACCAAACCTGCATAGTTCGGCCTATCGACTTCTTGAGTCCGGCCTATTGAACTGCTTAAATATGGCATGCCAAAGATCAAGTTCGGCCTGCCAAACTGTCGCTATTTAGAAAGTTTCAGGTCTCGGGTTTTCATCAATCCGAGTTTAAAAACTCAATCAAACTTGTTTTTCTTAATTCTCAAAGCTTAAATAACATCAAAACATGATAAAATAACAAAATAGAACACATTTAAACACTTTTCAATAAGTTTTCAAGCGAATCGAATGTTAAATCTGAATAGGAAAAATAGAAAAATATGTAAAAACTAGTTTTAAATCTCGTTTTTGTTCAAACAAAACTTGGAATTGTGGTGTTTAAGTTCCATAAACTCATATTAAAGGTTATTTAAACTCATACAAGCTTAGATTAGAAAATACATGAAAGATTCAAAATGAAAATCCAATTTAATTGGACATTTTGAAGAAAAACTTGATGATTTGAACTTGTTTCTTGGCCTCAAATCCGCGAGAATGGAGCTGAGATTGAAGTTTTTACGGAGAAAAGGAGAGGGAAGAGAGAGAATGAAATTAAAGATATAAAAAGGACTGAAGGGCCATTTTTGTAAATATGAAAAATATGTGGTACAAAAGTGTCATTTGGTATTTCAAACTAAAAATTAAATTTTTAAATAAAACAAATGCAACAAATTTTTTTTAAATGACTACAATTAACGTCAAAATTACACTTAGCACTCTTAATTTAAACTTAACATAATTAATTATACTTAAAATTCATGAATGTTACAGTTTAGACATCATTTAACACACTAAAATTGAAGAGAGGATCAAATTGGTCCTAAGCAGTCCCTCTATATAAGACCAATTATTCTCTTCCACTTCTCCAACCACGACTAGTCCTATTAGTACAGAGAGAGATCACATATACACATCAAACAAACATGGCAACACAAAGCAAGAAGCTTGTCGTCATTCTAGCATTGGTCTTGGCATTAGCAACAGTACAAAGCGTGGCCAATGGATCATCCGAGACCACGTTCACGTTGTGTGGCATGACGAAAGATGGGTTGAAGTCGTGTCAGGAGTCGGTGGACAAGTGGAACCCTCGGCCGCCGTCGGAGGCGTGTTGCACAGCCATCTCCAAGGCAGAACTCCAGTGCCTTTGCTCCCTAAAAGATTCGCCGCTCTTGAAGATGTTCAATGTCGACCCTGACCGCGCCATGGCTCTCCCTCGTATATGCAGCCCCGACGGGCCCTCTTTCCACTGCCAATAAGCATTGCAATAGACACATCGATGTCATCTTAGCACTTCGTTTGCTTGTTTGTTTGTTATTAATGTCGTCGTCGTTTGTTGTTTTTCATTTTTATTTTATTTTGTTTTGCTTTTCTGAATCGTCCAATATGCTTGTGTTCTTTACAAATTTTAGTTTGTATTACGTTGTCATGTGCTCTTTTTAAGGTTGTTATATGTTGGTTTCTTTTGTTTATGTTTGGTTTCCGGGTGTTTTTAATTTCGAGTCAAATGATGAGCAGTTTAACTTCTGTTTCTTTTTTAACTTCAGTTTCCGATCTTCCTACGTCTCACTATATCCCGCACTCTTTGCTATTTACGGGATTTTATGTGTTGGCCGTAATGGCCTAGCACTCAGACCATGTTTAATATCCACTCTCCCTTTGACACATTAGTTTTAACTATTAATTTTAACTACGGTATAAAATTCTTAACAGTTATAGTAAAAAATATAAAGTTGTTACAGTATAAAGCCCTCAATTCCAACAAAAATGGAAACACCTTATTAATTTTTCGATTTTCAATTCATATATTAATTCCTTCCACATTAGAGAGATATATATAATCCACATACTTAAAACAATATAGAGAGAGAGAGAGAGAGGGATGGTTACACCTGATACACTTAACCGCCAATACAACTGGCCAATTTGTAGTACTGAATCTTTTTGTTCGTAAAATAATTCTCTGACTGCACAAGTATATAATAATAAAAACATCGAAATACTGCTCCATGTTATGGTTCAAAAGAATGCTATATTTGTAGAAGTGCTCTACTTATAAGAAAAAAGAATGGTGTAATTGTGAAAATCACATTTATAACGAGTTTAGTTAGAAATTAATAAGCAAAAAGACAAGATTAACCTTCATTAAAAATACTACAATCTTCATAAGCAATTAAACAAACTAAATCATCATGTAACCAAATTTCAATGTTGAAAAAAAAATGAGAGAGAATTTCAAAGGAAGTTTTTCAGTAAACAAGGATGTGTAAGCTATCGGCTGACACCCATTTAAAATTATATAACTAGTGTTTACATATGTTTTCTGATATATTTTTTATTCTCTCACAAACTTTAACTTCGTGCCTACTCATATTTCATCAAACTTTAAGAATGTCTAAATTATATCTTTTAACTATACTAATAATTTAAATTTAAAAGTTTATAAAAGAAAACATTAATTACATTACTATAGAAATTTATAACTTTGTAAACTTTAAACTTTGAAAGTGGAAAAAGATCCATAAGAGGTTTGACTCATTTGAAAGAAGATGCGAAAAATTAAAAAAAAAAACGATTAATAAAAGGTAAAAGAAAAAGACCAAGAATTAAAAAAGAAAATATTTTAGCTATGGTTTTTTTTTCCTTGTTAAAAGAAAAAAGTTAGCCAATGGCCGAAATTTGGCATTTTTCTTGTTAATTTTGTCTCCCTTCTCTTCTTTTTCCTTTTTTAATATGAATCTTCAGATTAAATTAGGTTATTTTAATAGAGTGTTAATTTGTATGTGATTGTCTCTGTATTCATACATCATCTTAACCATAATTTAGCCATGTAAAAAAACTTGAGTAAAGCTAAGGGGCCATATGATGTGTAATTTCAATAAAACTTGAAAGCCATCAACAAGAATCACATTAGCTAAGTGTGGTAATTCGTGCCACCAGGTCAGTGTTCGTGTCGGGTTGAAGTTCAAACATGTAAAAAAATACCTCTACACTAATACAACTCATAACATGAATAGGTTGGGAACTCCTGACACTAACATTACCCACCTTAATACAAGTCGACACAAACACAACACACCCTAACCCATGACTTATTTAACACAAGATCTTATATCAACCCGCAACTCGAAAATCAACTTGCAGATCAAATACCCATGATATTTTATAACTCTAGATTATAATTTATGCATGAAAAATACATAAAAGTAACATAAAATATATATTTTCTCAAAATTAAATAACTTTCATAATATAAACACTTCCAATTTAGTGTTAATTTATTGATACCATATATACGAGACAAAGTATTTAAAAAGAATAATAAAATAATAAGTTACAAGTTAATTTAGTATGAAATTAGTATCGAGTGGGTTGACATGAATACGACCATTGTTGGGGGGTCAATTTCGAGTTGATATAAAAATGACTTGTAGCTTCTTTTCTTGACACTAACCCGTAAAAAATCGTATTGTATCATCATGCTGTAACTCGAATTACCAGCCCTAACATTAGTTGTCAACTCATATGGTGAGGGTGCCCCTTTGCTTTTAGTTAACGAATCCATGTTAAAATGAGATATTTTTATTATGGTTTACAAAGCCTATAATTAGGTAGGTAGAAAATTTCTAAAAACTTACACAAGAGACGTTATTGTAACATGCAGATAGTCGATGGACAAAATTTCTCTTTATCCGACATATTATCAGTATAATATCAGCGTAAGACAGTAGACTATCATTGATGACATGATATTCTACCACAGATGAGAAATACAATATATAGTAGTTAGATGCTCTGTTGGCATAAAACCAACATGCCAGCCCATCCCAAGCCGAAAGAATTCCGTGCAGCCCAAAATGCAAACTTTTGAGGCG
The DNA here is from genome assembly GCA_025403435.1 of Artocarpus heterophyllus. Classification (NCBI taxonomy): domain Eukaryota; kingdom Viridiplantae; phylum Streptophyta; class Magnoliopsida; order Rosales; family Moraceae; genus Artocarpus; species Artocarpus heterophyllus. Next base: position 15,641,659 of record CM046336.1, read on the forward strand.
GAATTAACCACCAAGACCTGAGCGTGGGTCTCAAGAAGTGACTTTAGAATGTGATTTTAGCCATGTGGGAAAAAGAAGTGAGAGAACTGCCTATTTAGTGGGGACGTGGGACTGATTTGGAAACTGAAGAATAAACCCCCTCCTTAGAGATGTATAAATATGGAAGAAACAAGATAAGAATGGAGAGGCTCTGAAAAAAGAATGAATGACTGAAAAATCCGTACAAAAGAGAGCAATCCAGAGAGAATAAGGAGAAATCACTTTATTTTTTGGTGTGATAATCTTTATTTTCCTACGTTTATTCGTTTGTATATTATGTTTTGTGTTTGACCTCTAATTTTTACGATCGTCCTACGTAAGTCACTCCATGGTGAAGAGATGCCCAAAACGGTCAGCAGCCCCAATTATTTTCATGTTCAATATTTTTCTTTGTTATGTTAATTTTCTCAATTGTTTGATTGTATAGATCCTAGCTTCCACAGATGCCTTTGATAATACAACAAGATACATTAGTAGTTATAGTTTTTGTAAAAGTTTCAACTTTAAAATTTTAACTGCTATAATGTAAAGTAAAATAATGCTACAATATATAAATATTATGTGTTATAATATTTAAGTTTTAACTTCAAATTTTAATTTAATTGACAGACGCTGCCTTTGACTTTATCATCAATAACACGGTACGGAATCAACAAATGGTAATTAATGTTGTATCACCTTCAATCTAAGGGATTAACTTTTGCGCTAGATAAAAAAGTTCTGCAAAATATGTCCTCTTTTCATTGTACAATTAATGACGAATTCAAAAATTATGCCACTGCTGAATACTGAAGTTCACGTTGGCTATCTCTTCTGCTCATAGGTCCAGTCATGTCTTGCCACAAGGGTGATTGGGAAAGTCCCTAAGATAGAGTCTACATCTATAAGTTTGTTTTTTTGTGTTTTCTTTTTTCATATATTATGATGAGAAACGTGTTTTGATATTTATGTAATTAGTTGAAATTCGAGGGAGAAAATCGATATTTGCTGTTTCTAGTTGACAGCCCTACAGTGTTATGGTAAGATAGCAATGGTCTCCTACCAGCAACTACCAGGTTTTATGATAGAATACTAGTAATAGCCAACTACTAACTATGGACATATTTGGTGTATAGGGTTGGAGGAGATTGGATTAGATTAAAATTTAATGTTTTGTGGTGAAAAATTTTAAAAGACTGGATTGAATAAGCTCTTATCCAATCCATGCTTAAATCCTCATGAAAAGGGATTAGGTTATCCCTTGTTAAAACATGAGATTAAACACAACATTTGTATATTGTAAAAATTTTCAAAGACCTATTTAGAAAATTTTATAAACTTTGGGGTCATATTATAATTTTTTAAAAATTGTGGTAAAAACATAATTTTTACTTGATAGAAATATTTCTAATAATTATTAGGATGTTTGGGAAATGTAGTTTGGACTAATTTTGGTTAAAATACTGTAGCATGTGAGAGCTTTACACTACAGCTCACTTTTCTATTGATACTGTTACATGTGAGAGCTTTACAATGCAGAAACCAAAAGTTTTGGTTGACACTGAGATTACCAAACACGCTATATTTTGCACCTTTAATCTCAAAAATTATTATTTGATCCTAATTTTTAAAAATTTTTATAAAAAAACTCTTATCCAAATATCATAACACCAAACATAAAATTGGATTAGCTAAATTTAATTCTATTCTTTGTAATGCATTCCAATCTAATATTCTAAGACTATTCTATCCAATGTTCCTCTATTTTACGTATCAAAATCAACCCAAAATTATTACAATAGGATACCAAGGGTTATCAACAAAAACCATATTTTAGCATTAAGGCAAATATCTCCTGGTATACCAGAAATATTGGCTGTCATTCGTAACTGCTACGAATATCTTAATATGATACTATTAAAGATACATTTGTATTTTAAATGCATTGGAGTGAGAACTTTTTGTAGAAGAGATAATTGCACGTTATATCATACTTTTTTTTAAATATATTTATTTATGTCACATTTAAAAGAAATAGTATAACACTACTATTTATATTACTTTTTTAAATTAATTAATATGAGTTATTTAAATCTTTTATTTTTTAAACAATTCAAATAGACAAATTCTAACATTCTCTCAACTCTTTCTTCCTCTTTCTCACTCATTTATGTAAATATTTTTTTAGTGATATAATAAAGTTTAAATATGTGTGGCTTTTATGAAAAATAATTTTTCAGATATAGTATTTACTAAAATTCACCTTTTTCTAGGGAAAATCTACCCATAAATGATGAAAATACTCGAAGCCTTAGTTTTGTGATTGTTTGAGAAGCACCACCTCTACGGTATTATTTTTGAAGTTTACAATTTTTATAAAAAATTTTGAAACATATTATTTATAACAAATATAAAAATATTAATTTTTTAAATATTTTAGTTTAGAGTTAAAGAAATATATGTTACACAAGGATACGTTAACCTTTTAAAAAGTATTAATAGTATAGATAAAAAAGGTCAGAAAAAAGGTAAAATAGAATAATGGTAGTGAAAAAAACAGCAGACGTTATTTAGGATCCGTTTGTTTCATGGTTTGAATCATTTTACTACAGTATTTTCTCTCACAAAAATTTAAACATTCATTCAAATACTTTATTCAAATATTTCAATCAAACGGGCTCTTAGTCTGATAGCCGATGTGACTTTAGAAGAGCCCCACTAGAGTATAGGCCTAAGAAACCGAAGGCCCAAGCATTACTAAAACTCACAAATTACGAGGAATTAGGGTTTCCCGGACACATTGTCATTTCCCCACTTCCCAAAACCACTATATAAATACACCATGAGCCGACAGCGACAAATACTCATGTAAAGGGTAAAGACCCACTAGTTGAAGAAAGAACCGGCGAGAGTTTTTCATTCTTTTCCAAGTAAATCCCCTCTTCTCCATCTGCAAATCATACAGAACTTTCAATGTCTTTTCTTTCTTTCTTTCTTTCTTTTTTTTCCTTCCCCATTTCTTTCTCGTGATTTTGACTGTAGAACATATTAAGGAGATAGAGTTGAGTCTAAAGTGCCTTCATAATCCCAGATAAGACTCAGATCGGTGCTTATCTGATTCATGGGAGGCCAATATCAATGTCTCGGAAGTTTCGCTGATAAATGCCTATTTTCCTCTTTATTTTTAGGCGTTTACTAGTAACTTTTCCGTACATTAATAATTTCATTACTTGAAATGAAATCTCACACCAAAATTTTTTCCCCTTTCTTTTTCTAGGATATCTATTCAAATTAAATTCTTAGATATAGAGCATTATAAGTAATACCAAGTAAATTTAAGCTTCAGGTATGATTTGGTGATAAATTTTTTTTATTTTCTTGGGAAATTTATCGTTGCGTAGCACATATTGGATTTGCAGACTCATACTCTCTGTTATAACGCACAAGTCGGAAAGTACGTGCAGACTAAACATGTTAACCAATAATTAAAAAAAAAAAGTAAAAAAAATAGAGGAAGAAAACACACACACACATATATATATATATATAATATATATATATATATATATGTATGAAATTAAGCTACAAATGAAGAAAAAAAATATGTATGAAAAAAAGTAGAAAGACAGGAAATAAAATTGGAGAAAAGACTCAGAAAAGAAAAGAAAAACCTAAAAAGCAATTAAAAAAGTCTTGGTGTTTTTGAACGTGAAAAGAGCACCATAAAAACCTTGTCTCACTTTATATTAGGGGTGAACGGCGGGTGGTTTGATGATTTTTAGGCGAGTACGGTGCTGTTTTTTTGGATGACGGGTTGGCGATTAACCAACCCGCAAACCGCCCACCACATGGCGGGTGGTTTTGGTTTGGTTTTGGGTGGTTGCGGGCCGATGTGGGCGGGTTGAGACGGTTTAGACATATGCTATTGCCCAATGTAATTTTTTGGACTTTTTTTTTAGAAAGTGAAGAAAATTTGTAGAAAATATAAGATGATAATACATAAAGCATTCCCAATAAGTTTGATGCTTAAAGATAGTGACCATATTTAAAAGTACAAATTAAGAAACATAAGCATTCACTGCAACAAGAAACATCAACTACATATAAAGTGATGAACAAAGTCAAGAGTCCATAAAGATTAAAGCTTCACTGGGTTTGAAAATAATAGAATGCTACAAATGAAATGATGAACAAAGTCAAGTGTTCTTTTTCTTTTAGGGCTTTTTCTACTAACTTACTTGATTTGAATTTTGATCACTTCACAAAATAATAGGAGAATTTCAAGTTTCTAATATGTCAAGAGGCAGCCGAGCCCATGCTTGAAGTGTTGGATTGTTCAATCATCTCTAAAATAAGAACAAAATCAAATAAATAATAAGTTTTTTTAAAAAAATATATAGGCGGGCGGGTGCGGGTTGAACCGGCCCTAAAAAACTTAAAACCAAACCCGCCCACCGAATATATTGGTGGGCGGGTTGAACCAGTCCACCAGTGGGTTGCTAACGTAAACCTGTTTTTTTTAGATGAGCGGGCGTGGGCGCAGGCAGTTGACAGGTGCATGATGGTTTTTATACGGCCCTACTTTATATATATACACATAATTGCACACGTTGTATTAAGCATGTTAACAAAAGAAGGTAAAAAAAATTGTGAAGAAAAAAATAAATATATAGGAAAAAAGGACCAGAATGAGAAAAACAAACAAAATAAGAAAAAAGAGAAAGAAATGTAAAAACTAAAAGTAAAAAAATAAAAACCATCATAGCTGTCCGATCAAGTTCACGGATAGCCAGGATGAGGGCGTGAACAACACACGCCGAGGAAAGGTGACTGTTCCAACCGCCACTATGCACGCTGTCAGTGTGGGCCCTACCTCCTTTCCTCCACGCGGTACTGCATCCGCCAATAGCGCGCGTGCACTATAGGCACATCCTCCAGCGATTTCAAGCCCTATGGGTCCCGACACTTTCTCCACTCCCTTGAAACGTAGAAAGAAAAATGAAATCAACGAATTATATGCTTAAACGTGGTGGAACGTTGTAAAAAACATTTCGTCTTTTTTTGTTTTTTTGCCCTGTAGCAACATTTTGAAACCTATTCACTCTTTACATATAGGTTTAGTTACAAAAAGTCATCATGAACTATAGCCCCGTAATAGTTCGCCCTCAAATTTTAAAATATAATATCTGTTCTCACTTAAATATAAACCGTTAGTAAAAATAATTATTTTGTTAAAATTTTAACAAAAAATTAACAAATAATTTTAAAATCAAAGACATTTTGATAATCTACTTATAAAAATAACCACAAAATAAAAACTATAACAAAAATAGTCTTTATTGATTAATAAAAACAATAAAGAATCAATTAAAACCATAATATTATTTGAATCCTTTTTTTGATATACCAAAATTTTCTTTAAATGTTTATTAATTTTTTCGCACCCAAGGGGTTTTGTCATATTTTAAAAGTTATACATGTTGACAAAAAAAACAAAAATATATTTAATATAACAAAAAACAATAACACAAATATTTCAAAGAGAAAAAAACTCCAATGGTTTAATAAAAAATTCTTTAATACTTTTGAAGTTTGCACTGGCATTTATAACTTTTCAAATTTCAAAACACTTTTTTGGTGGTAAAAAAATTAATAAAATTTTGAAGAAAATATCGGTATATCGAAAAAGAGATATCCAAATGATATTATAGTTTGAAATTTTTTAATCATCAATAAGGATTATTTTTATTATAATTTTCATTTTTGTCGTTATTTTTATAAATAGATTACTAAAATAACTATAATTTTAAAATTATTTTTCAATTTTCTATTAAAATTTTAACTGAAGGACCATTTTTGTTAACGACTCATACTTCAAGAGAAATGGATGTTACATTTTAAAATTTGAGGGCAAAGTGTTATAAGAGCTATAGTTCGGTGAGAGTTTTTATAATTAATCCTTATATCCATGATAAAGATCTCAACTTAAAGAAAAAATCAATAATGATTGTACTAATTCAATAACGGAAAAAGAATTTGTTTAGGTCTAAGAAGTACATCCTATATAACCGCAAGTATAAGGTTGTCTATTTTATTAAGTCCAATACATTAAGTATATTAACCTATTTATTTATAAGTTGAAGAATTTAAGATTAAACTTAATTATTTACTATATTTACACATTTTAAACATTTTTTATTTCTAGATTTTTTGTGATTTTTGGAATTTAAATAATAAGAAATGTGATTTAAGAAAGATGAAACTTTAATAATAAGTGCAATTTAATTTAGAAAAACAGTAATTAAAACAATGCTAAGGATCAAAAGTTCTATTCTTACAATTAACTTATTTATTTTCTAGTTTTTTTAATTATTTATTAAATTGTTTAAGAATACAATATGTCGTCTTCTGTCGACAATAAATCAAGAATTACTAAACATTTAATGTATTAGTTTACGCCTATAATGCAACAAAAACACAACTTAATAAACATGTAATATTTCAATATTAATTATCTAAAATAACTTAACAAAAAAAAATTTAGCATTTACCATGCCATTCCCCATCTATGACTAATCAAGGTTTTTCCAAGCACTACTTGTGCCAGCCTATGTCTACGAAAAATCAAAACTGAATTTTGCAAGAATTTCAGCTAGGTTAATATTAAAATCACTAGCTTTTTAAAAATGATTTTTGCATTATATCTGCTTAGAAAATTGAGAAAAACAAAAATATTTAAGTTAATTTTGTCAGAATTTCCCTCTCTCTCCTCAGCTAAAAGAAATTTAGAAAGACCTATTTAAAATGACAACATTTATAATATTATTAAACATGATTTTTACAACATATTATTAAAACACTATTTTATAAAAATAACATAAAACTAAAACAAAAGAGAAAACTAACCTAAGGAAGAAAGAAAGAAAACTTTCCAAAATATGGAGGAAAGGGGTGTGGGAAATGGTTTCTTGGAGAGGTATATATAGTAAAGGAAAAGGGAACTATTTACACCATTTGTGATTTATTTATTTATTTTATTGTTTTATTTTAATTATCTGCTTATCTAGTCAGATGCAATTTAGAGTCTTTGTTATATTTCCTTTTCTTTTTTGCCACCCAACCTAGGAATCAGCAAGTTGAGCTAATTGCTTATTTATTTTTCTTTCTCTCACATGGGTTGTAGCTCATCATTGTGTTGATTCTTAGCCGAGATCATGTATAACGCAGAGTATTGGATGCACAAAAAAACAAGGAGAAAACCTAATTTGGTGGCTGAAAATTCACAAATGCGCTAGGCAGCTCTAGAGCGTTAGATGGGTCTTTGGTATGTAGATCGAATGGACGAGGGGCTGCCACACTACATCCTTTTTAAAATTTGAATTTTTATTCTTTTTTATGCATTTGATGTCTGATTTTGCCCATTTCAAGCCATTTTGCTTCATTTTTCTTCAAGTTTTTAAATCTTAAATAAAACAAACTACTAAAATTAATTATTTTACAAGCTTAATATTTACAATAATTATAAAAAATATTTGTTTTACATTAAACTACAAAACACACTCAAAATAGAAAAAAGACATAAAATTAATGGATCTTAGCGGTTTCACATAAATAAATTATTTAACACACAAGAATATTTTTAAAAATTAAAATATATTTACAAACTAAAAGCATATTTTTAAGCATTCTAAGATTAAAAATAAAATTACACATGCTTATTTATATGGTTTTAATTAATTTCTTAATTAATTATTAATTATGGTTTTAATTAATTATTAAACACAAATAAAGAATTCTAAAAATTTCTAAAAATATTATTAAACATAAAAACATATTGAAAGTACATCTTCAAACATATTTTGATACAAACACACTAAAATACTATTTATCATATAAATGCTTTAATTAAGTAGTTTAACGAGAAATATGAATAGAAAATAATGATATTTAGCTTTAAGAAATGTGCGTTTTCATAGTTATCACACCCCAACCAGCTTATTGCTGGTATCAAGCAATTAAAGCAACAAAAACAGTAAAATATACCAAAGGATTGATTTCTCAAAGTAAAACATAGGTATTATTAAAGTTTATGGTTTATTTCAAAAGCATGTCTCATATTTAAGATAGATTTTCTCGTATATGTGTGCTTTTCTATCACTAATCATTGCATGTAAATTAGATAAATATATATTAATATAGATTAATTTATTTTAATAAAATCTCATAGGTTTTATTTTCATCTATCTATCCACTAATGTAGACTAACACTAAATCAAATATCATTAAGACTTTATTAGGTTTGTAATATAAGCTAGGGTAAAAAGATAGGAATGAAGATACATTTATGGCTTAATTCACCTACAAGACACTTACATTATTCCCGAATCTTTAAAATGTCCAATCTATTTCCCAAGTTATAAACTTGAACTTGTAATAAACCTTCAGATGTCATCCACTTTATACAACTTGTTTTTTCTTTTTCAATTTTTTTATTAGCTTTTTTAATCTTTTTTTTTCCTTTTTTCCCTTTTTTTAATCTTTTTTTTTTATAATTACAAAGTAAACTAAGATTACAACATAAACATAACAGACTTTCTGAACGAATTTTCACAATAGATAGACCTTCATAACTCCACCCATCCTCCCATAATATTGGCATAAACCCAAATGTGTTTAGTAATGATCAAATACCTAAGAGTGAAAGGTAAAAAGAAAAGTGATGAATTTTATTTAATGGCTAGGCTAAAATGTGGGTAAAAAAGAAAAAGAACAATTAAGCTCAATGGGGGTGACTAGAGATATAAGTATAAACAAGTAAGCTTGAAAGACTCAAATAATCTAAAGATGACCTAAATTATTTCTTTAACCTAATGTTATCTAGGATTTCGCCTTGAAAGAGATTCAAACAAATTCTAAGATTTATAAAAATAAACCACATCTATATTAACATAAACAATCTCTAAATTAGTACAACAAATCAAAGTTAGAAATTGAGTGCTCAAATTTGAGAAAAATCACAACTTAGACATGAAGCTAACATAAGATATTAACATAAACTTAAGCAATATCTGAATTTTACCACAAGCCATAAAAATAATATAACCATGGATTTCTTCATCGGATAGAAGACACATCAAAGAAAAACAAAAACAAAGAAAACAAATATTTACAAAAAAATTTCTTTAGGTTTTCAAATTTTTCATTTTATTTTTTTATTTTTCAATTTTTAGTTTCTTTTAAAAATCAAATGCACATGCAGGCAAACACACAGCAGAATGAAATATGTTACAAATATGATTAGGACACGTATTAAGAATTCTAAAGACTCCAAAACCTAGCTATCCTAAACATGCATGCATGCACACAGCATGGAGAACAGAAGCATAAATGAAAATATATGAACACACAAAAGCTTACATTTTTGGACAAAAACAAGATGTGTCTCAAAACTGACTCCTTCACTCAGCCATGCCGACACTAAAACACAAGAATCTTAAAGTTTTATGAACAACACACTTTTTTTATTTTGTATTTTTGAAATTTTGTTTTCATTTTTGCTTGGTTTTTAAAACTAGTCCCATTAAAAACATATAAACAGACCCAAAATCAAAAGAAATTTGACAAATTTTGAAAAACACAACCCTCTTCCCTCAACCTAAATTGAACTTTATCCCCAATGTTTAATAAGATTACAAAGAAAGAGAAGCAATGCCTATATAAGAGCAATTATTAAAGACAAAAACAGACACAAACATAAATGAACATGTTGTAAGTAAAACTAAAATATTAAAGAGTTTAGAAAGAAAGATCCAAGTCTTATGGGCGTTTTCTATTGTCCTTCTTCCAATCAGAGTTGGAAGTTGTGGTATCTATCTTAGGAGTGATGACATGCATCTTTTCGAGCAATTCCTTGACAGTTGGGGCCGAGACAAAGATCTTTCTTCTCTACTCTACAACAAAGTTTTGATCCACATCATTATCCAAAAAATTAAATAAATCATCAAAAAAACCATTAACATTAAGAATACCTAAAGGTTTAGAATGAATGTCTAATAGACTCCAACGAGCAATGACAAACATCTGTTCTAAAGTTCCTAGACCTCATGGTTAGACAAGGAAAGCATCTAATTGAAAGATCATGGCTCTAATGCCCTCAAGGATGTTTAAGACTCTTTTCTCAATTCTGAGGGTTTTACCACAATGACGACCTTGAACAAGAAAACTAGGAATAATATCTAAGACTCCCCCTATTTTGGCTTTGGCTGCAATAGTTCCCATTAAGCTAAGACTACCCCTCCATACATAATATTTATCTTTTTCTTGGCCAAGACTTGACCTAACTGGACTGCAACATTTAAATAATCAGTACCCTTTCTTATACTGAAACACAAAATACACAAATGTTTTTAAAATTTTGAGATAACTGGGATTTTTTTAAAATTTTATTTCTTAATGTCTTGAAGTCTCTATTTACATTGTTTTGATTAAAAGTCTAAGTCAAACTGAGATATAATACATGATCGAGTATGATAGAAGACAAATGCATAGGTGAAAATAAATGAAGGCAGATGGACAGATGTAACACAACTGTAGAATTTTTAAAAATTTTTACCTGACAATATTATTCAACTTTTAACAAAATGGGACTAATACGAACAAAACTTACGCGATACACAAAATACCTACCAAATAAAATAATGCATCCAACAGATAAGAAAATAATATTAGAAGATAAACAGTATAAACACAATTAGTTAACAAATATTGCAATGATCACACAAAAAAAATTATTTTTCTTTTTTTTTTTAATTTTTCTGATAAAATTTTATTTGAGAATGAATAAAAACTCATGTTCATCAAAATTTGTCTTTAGAAAATTCTATTACTTAGCCATTTTGACGATTTTTCATTAAAACCAAATTCATGTCTCAAATAAATTCTCAATAATTTTTTTAAAAAAAACTGAAATGCATACAAACTAAAAATACTTTATAGATTTTGTTTAAAATAAGATGGATTGAGAGATTGTTTCCCATCTATTTTTCTTACAACCTGAACAATTAGGTCGTTTAACGTTAAATTCCATGGACGTTCTTTTTCGACATGAAATTGAGGCCAAAGTTTAGAATTTGCATAGTAGATTTTGCTAGACATGCATGCCCTAAGGTGTAAAAATGTAATATATTTTTAGAGACATTTTTATCAATAAAGAATTTATTTATTGTCATATACCAAATTGTTCTCCTTTTTATGTTCATATTTGTTGGATGTATGATAAGTAAACAAAAGTCTAATACTGTCAGTCTGAACCATTAGAATCAGGCATATGATGGACAGATTATGCGAAAGGCATGATTCTAAAGGTGACAGTCTAAATTATAAGATCTGCAATCGAGGGAATAAAGTTGGGTGCTCTATTCATTCAAAGATTGTTATGTTGTCTATATCCTTAATGGAAGATGGTTTGTCTTGGCCATCGGAGCTGGGCTTTGTGAATAGAAACATTGGTACATTGTCATAGGTGACGATGTATTGGATCGAAACATAAAGTGTAATTGATTTGGATTAATAATTTTATCTCAACAAATCAATTCACCTTAGACAATCATATGTTTTGTATCTTAATCCTAAGATGAATAGTTTGGACTGTTGTCTTGGCTTATGTCTTTTGATGTATCAAAGGGTGACATCAATAATTTATATTAGTACACATGTCGGTACATTGGAGACATGAATCTTGATAGCATAGACTTGTTAGTCATAGATATGAAATCTATAGTTCCTCTTTAGGAATCGATGATATCTTCTTATATGCGTTTTGAACATTTGAGTTAGCGACAAGTTGTGTATTCAAAATAATAAAGTCTACTTAGAAGTAAAACTTATCAATTTGAACTAACACATCCTCTACTACTCCTTTTGGAATTTTGATAGAACTATAAGCTAATTAAAGTGTGACATACATGGTCTCAAATTCACCTAAACCTAATTTCTGGTAAACAAAATAAGGCAAAAGGTTGATACTTCCACTAAGATCTAGCAATGCTTGTTCAATTTGAGTGCTTCCTATGATACAAGAAATCATGGGACAACCTAGATCTTTGAACTTTGATAGTGAATCATGTTGAGTGATGGAACCTACACCCTCAACTAAAAATGCAATCTTAATCACATTACGCTTCCTTTTTATGGTGCACAAATCTTTCAAAAACTTAGCATATGATGGGAAATATTTAATTGCATCTAAAAGTGGAATGTTAATCTTGACTTGCTTGAAAAGTTAAAAAATTTTAGAGTTTTTGCCAAACTTCTCTTTTAAAAGCAAAACTTGAGGAAAAGAAATTTTAGGAACAAATTTTCCTTTTAAAGGAACATTTTCTTTTTCATAATTTTTCTCATTACTATTAACTTTATCATCACTTCTTAAAGTTGAATTAACCTTTTGATCTTTTAAAATAATGGTTTTATCAACTGCTTTACCACTTCAAAGAGTTGTGACAAAATTAAAAGTTTTTTGTTGTGGCGAAGAACTTGAAGTGGCAACTTCACTGATAGATAGGTAATACACATGTTCAGTAGGAAATTTACCTTTTTCCTAAAAGCAAAGTGAAGAAGTGAGCTTAGAAATAGACTCTTTAATCTTATAATGTCTTGTGAAGTGTAAGTGTTGTGAACTTCCTATTTCTAAATGAATGCTTGCAATGTGTCTTCAAGAGTTTTGACTCATGAATGAAGATTTTCAGGTGATAGAAAATTTTGCGGAGGCTTTTGAAATTATGGATTTGGTGGATATTGTGGATTTTGAGGTTATTATGGAAATAGTGGACGATTTTGAGAATTTTGAGGTAGATATGGTTGTGGTTGATCATTCATCCAACTAAAATTGAGATGATTTCTCCAATATGCATTGTGTGTCCGAATGTGGAGATGGAAATGTCTTCCTAGCTGGGTCCCATTGATTTCTGTAATTCACATTTTCGTGGAACTCTCCCTTAAAACTTGGGTTTTCATAAGTCAAGTGTCCTATTATTTGGCAAACACTACGCAAAGTTTCAATTTTAGATTCCTGGACTTTCTGACGTTCTATGGGTTCAATCTTTCTAGTTAAACATGCAATCCTAGCATTTTGATCATTCTCTTGACTAAGTTAATAGGCACCTATTTGAGCATTAGCAAGATTAGACCCAACTAAGTCTTCAAAATTAATGTTACCAATATTGAGAGTTTCAGCTAAGTTATCCAAGAAATCTAACACTTCATCAGTTTCTTTATCAAGGAATTCTCCATTACATATTGTTTCCACAAACTGATGGGTTTTAAGAGTTAAACCTTCATAAAAGAAACTAATATAACACTATTTTTTTAAACCATCATGTGGACAAGAATTCAACAAATTCTTAAAATGTTGCCAACATTGAAAATAGACTTCCTTGTTTTTTGAAAAAAATTTTGAATTTGTTTCTTTAGAGCATTGATTTTATGAGTTGGAAAGAATTTTTTCAAAAACTCAGTTTGCATTTTTTGTCATGTGCCAATTGTCCTTGGTTTTAAATAAGTAAGCCAAATTTCAGCTTTATTTTTTAAAGAAAAAGGGAAAAGCTTAAGCCTAACAACTTCATTTGAAACATTTTGATCAGTGAAAGTAAACAAATGTCTTCGAACTCTCTAAGATGCAAGTATGGATTTTTAGATTCTAAGCCGTGAAAAGTTAGAAGCAAATTAATCATTCCTAGTTTGAATTTAAAATGATGAGCATTAAGAGAAAAAACAAGATGGAGTGGTTTTAGCATAATGTTTGAATAACTTAAGGATTATTAGTGTGTAGGTTGAAAGTTTAGGAGGCAAACAAAACAAAAGATTTATATATCCAAAAGAAAATTCTATTGTCACATTTCATCTTGTGGCATGTCTCACAAGAAGGCATGTGGATCGTGAGTTTGTTCTGCTCAAGACAAATAGCACTTCTGTTATTTTAAAATTGAACATTTATATGTTTTAACGAATTTTTAAATTTAGTAATTATGGCTGATAAAAGATATCATTTGAAATTACATTGCGTGTATTAGAACTCAAAATAGGACATTAAATAAATAATTTTCATATTTATTTAATATAAAATGGAACATTGTCAATTGAGAATTGCATTAAAGATGATCTTGATTCTAAAGAAATTAAAGAGCTATCAAAAAAATCTCGAATCAATTAAAAGGTTTGTGCTCTTCTTTCATATTCTAGCACATGGGAGACGTGCCTAAATCACGTCCTTTTTTAATCTTAGATTAAAAAAAAATCATTTGATGTTATTGTGTATGATTCTATATTTTAATGGTAATAATTATAGTCTTATTTTAAAATTTTTAAGCATAAGTACTTTGTAATGAGAATATTGATAGATTTACATAATCACAATTAGAAGAACTGACTATACTAAAAGTACTTGATATATGTAAAACTTTTTTATTTTGGTTGTTTATTTTTTATGTTGTCTAAGAAAAAAGTATTTCTTTTCTAAACGAAGATCCGACGTTTTTATGAATTTTTGTCGTTTTATATTTATCTTATCTTAGCTTTTTTTTTTTTTTTTTCAAAAAAAGAGAAGTTCCCAACAAATATGGATACTATGAGTAATGAAAACAAAAAAAAAGCTAAACAAACAGTGCCAAAAAGTAAAATGAATTCAAATAAAATAAATAAACAAGATCGAAGCATGAGCTATGAGAGAATACATATGTCACATATGTCATGTAGATAATTTCTGTCGTTGTTTTTAATATTAAAAATGAATCGAGTAATATAAATTACTTAGCTGACGTGAAAAAAAATGCAACCTCTTTTTCCCTTATATATGTTATAGATATAGAGTATAGATATAGATTATATATATGTATGATTTATAAGACGTTTGGGGAGTAGTTGGAATTGAAAATATAGTTTAAAAATTTAACATGTGAGAGGTTTATACTATAGTAATTTTTTGCTTTTTTATTATAGCTACTGAGAATTTTATACTCGTTATTGATTCCAACTAAGATGCCAAATATAGGCTTAAACACATAGGTCTCAAAACTTGTACCGTGGTTCCCCTTTGGTTCCAAATATTGTCAAAGCTGGAATTTTTTTTAGAAAAAATATAATAAGGAAAAAATAGAACTATTTTTTTGTTAAAAAAATAAGATAATTGTATATTTTGATATTAAATTACATAGTAAGTTGCAACGGAGACATCTGATATAGCGCCTACTGTCGTGAAGAAGCCACAACTGGTCAACCACCTAAGCCAGACCCAGTTGGCCACCCCTTGCCAGCTATCTCTTTTGGAAGTTTCCCAATTTTAGCCTATTTTGAGTTATTTTCAAATTTCAATTATGAGATCTTGTTTCTATTATCAAATAGGATTTTATTTTGAATTTTAGGATTATTTTCTACTTTTTTATTTATTTTATACATTTAAAAACCTATAAATAGGCTACATATTGTTATTTTTAGCTTTCAGTCATTAATAAAATTTTAGAGAAGTTTTCTCAATTTTTTGCTTTCTTTTATTTTTCTTTGAATCGATGTTGAACTTGCGCCTTGTTTTCCAGCATACCGCTTGAATCAACGTAGTTTAAGTTTTCTTACACTTCCACTAATACCACAGCCTTCGCCACGATCTGCCACCATGCCACCTCGTTAGCATCGTAACGAATCCCGACAGGCTGCCCATGAAACGGAGGACCTCCGACAACAACTTGCCTAACTAAGAAAAAAATGCCGCCATGCAAAGCTCATATGAACGCCCCTTCAGTCCACATTGAAAAGACCGAACCCAAATACGAGTTTGAAGCCCACGTCCCCGTGCCGCCGTGCATCGATTGTTCCTCCTCTGCTTGCCCGCCATGTTTCCTATGACAACTACCATTGGGAATCGGGTTTCAAACTCGACATTCCTGAATTCCATGGAAGCCTCTAATTTAAAGAATTTTTGGATTGGATTGGAGCTGTTGAAGAAATCCTTAAATACAAGTAGGTTCTGGAAAATAAACAAGTCTCCCTCGTCACAACCTATTTTCGAGGCCGACCCGCCACATGGTGGCAACAACTCAAGGTTTCCCGCTCTCGAGTTGGGAAAGAAAAGATTGCTTCTTGGGAAAAATTAAAGAAGTTCACATGAAACGCATTCCTTCTTTATAATTATGTGCTAATCATGTATCAACGCCTCTAGAATTTACCACAGAATAACCATACAGTAGATGAATATGCTACCAAATTTTTCCTTTTGCTTTCAAGGAATGAGATCAATAAGATCGATAAACAATTGGATTCCCGCTTCATCGAAGGACTTCAATTGTAATTGAATGTCAAAATCAATTTGGTGCCACCCTTTGGAACTGACCAACCACTGTCGCCATCGCTCGTGGCACGTCTATTGTAGTACCTTTTCCTTCTGCCTCCACCACCACCGAGCCAACTCCTAAACACCGGCGCCCCTTCACCCAGCCGTAGCCTCTGAGCTCTCTGATGTTTCTTTATAGAGAGTAGGGTCACCGTCAAACCTTTTATCCAAAATCCAAAAGATATGGGTTTTTAGTTAAGAGGTTGAGATGGAGGATCCTGAATATTTTGATGAGACTTAAGACGAATACATAAAAGATGAGGAAATAGTAAAAGAAGTCCTGAAAAAGAAAGTTTTAAGAGGTTCCAGCCTGTTGCTTATGGTGCGCCAAAGTTGTCTTACTTTTAAAGTGGCCAATGACTCTTGGTTGTGTACAAGTATTTTTCATTCTACTTGCACGGTAAATGGAAAGGTTTGTCACTTTATTATTGAGTTGGGAACTTATGAGAACATCGACTCTAAAGAAGACTTTTGGAAGCTAGCCCTAACCACAGAACACCATCTCGCTCCTCACAAGCTTGCTTGGTTGAAGCAAGGATCGGAAGTCCGATTCTTTCGTCAAACACTTGTTTCTTTCTCGATGAGAACTACATACTAGGATAAGATTTATTATAATATAGTTCCTATGGATGCATGCCACCTTCTTTTGGGTCATTCTTGGTAATATGATCGATACGTCATCCACGACGGCAAACCAACACGTACAGCTTTTGGTTTGCGAACAAGAAGATTACGCTTCTCCTATTGAAGGACCCACCTGGGTTTCTACGGCCAGCACAGCCAATTCCAAAGAACCCATCAACTGCCACAACTCAGTCGTCACATTTGACCCTTTTAAATTCTGTCCTTTTCTTCACTCGTTCCAAATTTGAAGCGCCATGCATGAAGCAGGCATAGTTTATGCTTTAGTCTTTACTCCAGCCTCCTCTACTTCTTCTCTAATTGTTTCTCCTAGAATCCATTCTCTCCTACAAGAATTTTTAGATGTGTTTTTCAAAACTCTTTCTGACGGATTGCGTCCATTGCGAGATATTCCACACCAAACTGATCTCATACCTGGTGCTACCCTTTCGTATAAGCCGCACTACCGGATGAGTCCAAGTGAACATGAGGAGCCTCGTTGACAAGTAAAAGAGTTGGTCGCAAAAGGTTATTTGCAAGAGAGCCTTAGCCTATGTGCCATTCTAGCACTTTTCATTCCAAAGAAAGATGGTTTTACGTGTAGATAGCCATAACATCAACAAGATCACGGTTCAATATCGCTTTGCAATACCTCGCCTTGATGATCTTCTTGATCAATTGAGTAGAGCTACCATCTTTACAAGTTGGATCTTAAGAGCGGATACCATCAAATCTAGATTTGAACCGAAGACTAGTAAAAAAGGGCGCTTAAGTCACGAAAAGGACTCTTTAAATGGTTAGTCATGCCTTTTGGCTCTCCTACTTTCATGTTGATGATGAATCAAGTACTACGACCATTTATTGGTAAGTTTGCAGTGGTTTACTTTGATGACCTACTAATCTATAGTGCTAATAAAGATTTACAGCTCCGACATCTTTAGGAAGTTCTTCTTGTCATGAGACAGGATAAGTTTTATGTGGCCATTAAGAAGTGTTAATTTGGCAATGACCATGTTCTCTTTCTCAGTTATGTTGTTTCGACGAATGGTTTAGCGTTGATCAAGAAAAGGTAGAGTCTATTTGTTCTTGGCTGACTCCTCACATCATGACCGAGGCTCGTAGTTTTCGTGCATTAGATTCATTCTACCGCCGATTCATTCCCCACTTTAGTAGCCTTGTAGATCCAATCATCGATTGTAATAGAGATGGGAAGTTCTCTTGGTTCCCCAACGTTGACAAAGCCTTTGAGCTCATCAAGCATAAGCTCACCACCATGCCTATCCTAGTGCTCCCTAACTTTTCTCTTACTTTCAAGTTACATTGTGATACTTTGAAAGTTGGAATTGGCACCGTTTTTAGTCAAGAAAGGCGTCTAGTAGCTTATTATGGTGAGAAGCTTTCCAATTCGTGCACTCGCTATAGCGTACATGATATGGAATTCTATGCGGTTGCTTAAGCCGTTAAGTTTTGGAGGCATTATTTGTTTCGCAACAAGTTCGTGCTCTATATTGATCATGATGCCTTAAAACATCTTGGAAGTCAAGACAAGTTTTCGGCTCGTCATTGCTCATGGATTGTTTATCTCCAACAATTCACGTTTTCCATCAAACATTAAGCAAGAATTACAAACCAAGTCACCGATGCCCTTAGCCATTGCCATTCTTTGCTTATCACTCTAAGTGTCTCTGTTTCAGGTTTTTCAACTTTTTCGGAGCTACACCTAACTGACCCATTCTTTTATCAAATTCTAGAATACGTCCAAAGCAAAAATATTCCGAGTACTTGTTGTAAGACAATTTCATTGCCTTTGCATTCCAAATTGTAGCCTACGGCTACAAATTATCAAGGAGCTTCATGGAGAAAGTCACATGGCATGAGATCGGACACTTCACCTTGTTCCCACGTCATACTTTTGGCCGACACTACGCCAGGATGTTGAGAGATTTATGGAGCATTGTTGGTGTGCCAAACTTCCAAAGGTCATGCTTCCAATGCCAATCTTTTTATGCCTTTGTCTATTCTAATGCAGCCATGGAACAATATTAGCTTCGATTTTGTTCTTGGTCTTCCTCGCACGCGAAAAGGTAATGATTCTATCTTTGTAATTATTGATTGCTTTTCAAAGATGGTTTATTTTATTCCATGCAAGCGAACCACTAATGCGGTTCAAGTGGCTTAATTGTTCTTCAAGGAGGTTTAGCCACTTCATGGTCTTCCCATTATGAAGACTGGAGCGCTCAACCATTTAGATACATTGGTGTAACTAAATGGTATACTATTTAAGGATTGTAATTTTTCCAATGGGAGATAATAGAACATAAAATAAAAATAATTGGAAAGATAGAACGGATTTTATCCTTAAGTCGATTATAAATATCTTATGGGGATATCACACATTACGATATGTCATGGATGATTAGCTTATTGAAGTTTCGTAATTTTATATAGTTCGAGAGTACTGCTCTAAGTTTTTAGTGGAGTAGTGTTAAAGTTGATAATTATAAATAATGTATCTGGAATATGTTATTTTATAATTATAGGAGCTTGATCTATATATGTCCATCAGGTCACCTTTGCTAGCTCATAATAATTCCTTTAACGATATAGCATGTTTTTCCTACCTCTTAGTAACTTATGTTAATTATTCGATTCGCTGAAATTTGATAGATTGGATTTAATAATTAATGTTGGTTTATTGGTTGAATTAATTCAAATTAATTCAAGATAAACATGTTGAATTATTAGGATAATATTTTATTTGATATATGATTATCTATATATGACTGTTTCAATTAGATAACTTCTCTATTGGTTCTTTGAATTAAAACTGAGACTCTATCTAAGATTCTCATGTAAAATAAGATATTTTGAGATTTCTAGATTATCGCTTAGTCGGCAACCCGATTACTGAGATCGGCAGGCTGATGCTAAAGTTTGATTGGCTAACCATGCGATAATCTTGTTACGTATTTTTGACACTTTTTTTATTTATCAAAAGCTGATCCAGACTCGAATTTTAAAGCTTCATTTGATAGGGATTGAGCCCAAATACGACTACTATATAAAGGGAATTATTTTTCATTGTTACTTAGATCATTTAAGAAGTATGGAGAGAGTATTTTAGTGAGAGAAACTCTAAAACTCCTAAAGAGCTATTGTTCAATATCTAGAATCTTAGCTTGTGGTTTTCTCAAGTGGTTGGAAAGAGAGTCACCAGAGAAAGAGCTGTATGACATGCGACCACCCGCATTCTAATCGTGGAGAGAAAATAACAAAAAAGACTTGATGGTTGAGGCTCTTCTAGAATGTTCTTTTCTAGTCAGAGTTTATATAGTCTTTAGTCTACTAAAGAGATATAAAAGATCTTTTATTAATTTATATATTTAGCATGTCAAACTTGTGATTTGAAAAAGGACTTTTATTTAAAAATTTTTAAAATTCTACAGCGTATCATTTTCTAACAACAAGTGCAGTCCAATCTCATTGAGAATGAAGTAGTCTTATCCAGGCTATTAATGTAGAGACATTAGATTAAAGGTATTTTATATAATGAGATTATATAAGACTAGACTATAGAAATTATGAATCTTTAATAATCGTCCACTACAAATAGAGCATTCAAATTTGTCACTATGATGACTATATATATAATGGTCTAAATCCTGAGTATTTATTACACTCCTATTTATCATATTGTGTTTTTTAACTTGCATTGTAAGATTTGTCTAAAGACATATTATAACTTAGCATCATGAAAACATGATGGAATAAATGGCTGGGAATAATATTATACAAATTAAGAATCCATTCCTTCCTTATGGAAGTTAGGAAAATAGTTATCTTGAGTGATGGTTCGAGATTTGAATAGTAAAGCATTCATTCATGATAAGATTATGAATTAACTATTCATTAGAGAATTATTAAAACTCAAAGATAAAGATAAAATAAGAGAGGTGAACAAAAAATACCTAGCTCTTATTATGAAGTATTTATGAAGGAATGACTTGTATATAATGATCATATCAATGGACTATTCTTTAATTTTCTTTGAGTAATTTTCATTATAATTTCAAGAGTACAGTTTCATGTTTTTAATGGAGTAATATTGAAACTAATATATTTGGCACATTAATTAAAGAGTTTAATTAATTATCAAACTCATTGGAGCTTGAATTATAGGTCCATGGTCCCCAATGCCACCTCCATAACACTGTATTGGATTTAATGCATAGAACGAATTATATATATTTAATTTAGAATTATTGAATTTTGAATTAATTATTTCACAATAAAGATATAAATTTGACATAGAAAAACGTTCTCTATGACATATAATATAATTTGATAAATGTTGTTTTGTTTAATGAGCATTAGTTAATTAATTAATTGAATGTATTTAATTAAATATGCTTTAAACTAATTAATTGATAATATTTGAATAATAAGATTATTTGAATATGTTTTAATTTTTATGTGTGATACATGTGTGGTGGGACCACACTTTGTCTTTTCAAACATGGACACAAAATTATAATAATCAATTAATTAATTTAAATTTTTTTTAAAATAAATATGGTTTATTTTGAATTTAAATATATATGTATTTAAATTAATTAAATATATATATATATATATATATATATATATATTCACGAGCAAGTGCAATTTGGCTTTGAACCAAATATATTATATATATATATATATATATATATATACGTACTCATGTACGTGGTTAATTAATAAAAAAAACCACATACATGGGATGTATGCAGGCTATATTCTTTTTTGAATATATATATATATATATATTTGATATATAAACTGGGAATTGTGGTGGAAAGATCTTTTAGTGGATTTCTCCACTTATTACACCACCACGCCCACTAAAGAGATTTTATCTCCTGATGTGGGCATGTAATACCCCACTTAAGGTGAGAAAATAATTTTTTTTGTTTAAAAATTAATTAAACTTATAATAATTGCTCAGTTATAAAGTGAGAAGATATCAATCTTTTCACTAATGTGATATTTTTTTGAGTATCTAGAGAAAAAAACTAAGAGTTCTTTCTCTGAAAAAAAGCTCTACTATCTCATGTGTTAGTACATAGCAAACCCATAACAGTGTGAGATTAATTTATTCTTATAGTTTGATACCCACTCATCGTTCTATTGGTGTAGAGGCTTGGATTGAAAGATCGTGGTATCAAATAAGAAAGTTAGGATAACTTGACAGGTCTTCAAAAGGTTTTTAAAACAAATTCTTCTAAGCTTTCAATGTTTAATTAAAATTATATAGCTATTCTCAATAACAAAGTTTTCAAAAAATTTTGGTTTATCAATTGATCTGTTTGTTTGCTGCGATTGTATATTTAATTTCAACAAATAGTATCAGAGTAGGTTATAGCCTATATAATTTTAATTTACATGATTTTATGTTGATAATATCAAGTTCTGGATGCATGTTTATGGACACTTTATATTTTTACAATATTTTTAATTCGTGTGATGAATAATTATTTATGGATGGACTTTTTAGTCGTCAATTATATAGTCCTTTTGGATTGTTTAATTTCATTTCATTTTGATTAGATCAAAATTAGTGCAAACCCAAAAAAGGGTGTACGCAGTTTGTAATTTTTTATTTTTTAATTTTTTCCATTAACGTGAAACACCATCACATATGATAATAAGAAAGGTCATGCAATTCACGTACACAAAGAGGATCAAAATGAAGCATCTCTCGTTTTTTTTTTTTTTTTTGAAACTGTTGAAGTTGGACTCCGATCAGGCACAGTTGCTCAGTATTGTGATTCACCGGAGCTCGGCCATGAGCCAGTAATGAGCCCAACAGCACTCGGGCTCGAGCCTTACGGCTCAGCCATGAACAGAGAGAAAAGCCTGCGGCCTTGAGTGCATCCACGGCTCCGCCTGGTGTACAAACGAGCAAGCAACAGAGTTTGACTCCGTGCCATGGCAGAGGCTCAGCCATAAGTGCAGCAATGCTTGGCCTTGCCGTCCTCGACTCAGTTTTAAGCAACTGTAGTGCTTGGTGACATCCAGCCAATGAGCTTGGCTCTCCGGTGCTCCAAAGCACTTCTCACCGGCGACGCCTGGGCTGAGCACGGCTTGAGTCAACCGATCATAACTCCAACGAAGCACCTGGCTTGGAGCACCTAATGGCGCATGGGTTTTACGTGTGCTGCACTCCTGTAGAGAAGCGCGATGAAGTAACGTGTGTCTGGCTCTCTGGCGCCGTGACGCTTCTCATTGGGCAGTGTTCGGCCAGTAGTATAGCGGCATTCCCCCTGGAGGCTACAGTTGTCAGCCATTGTTTTTTAAGCAGATTGCGCGTGGAGAAGAAGAAGCCTACTAGGTTTCTGCAAGAAAGCTATTGCACTTTTGGGCCTATTTAGGGCTGAAGCCCATCTGTTATTCTAAGTGACCTAATAGTTTTTCCACAGCAACCCACCTAATTCAGTCCACCAAAAATGAAGCTTGGAAATATGTTATTATAAGAAGACATTTGTAATTTTATTTTATTTCAATTTTTTATGGGTTGTAATATAATTATCCAAAAGAATTCGATCAAAAATCCATTATTTACTTTTATGTTATAATTTTGTGTGATGTTATGGCAACATGTTCATGCATTATAACATGTCATCTAAAAAAGTGCTCACTTATAGTCATTGTAATATGATATGCATACACTTGCATATTATTTCATATTTTATAAAGTTGTTTATAAAATGATTTAATATGTTATTAGAATTAATTTAATGAGATTAAATTAATTGAGTTGATATTATATTTGAGATTAAATTAATTGAGTTGATATTATATTTTATTTTATTTTATTATCAACCAAATCATGTGATTTTACTTTTAATAGTTAAAACTTGGTAAAATTCACATTAATTCTAAGTTGTCTAATTTTAAATTGTTTAATATTAGGTAGCTTAGATAATTCATAATTAATTAAGATTTTTTAGAAAATTTGATAATTTATCTAAGTGTAAATAGGATGGGATTCTACTAACACAAAATTATAACTAGTAATTAAAATTGGTTTTATTTGCTAGATTTATGAAATATAGGATGTTTTATAAGACAAAACAAATCATTTTAAATTAATGAGTGAGAGAACGTAATATGACACTATAACCTACGGTTTTTATTATCAGTACAACATTGTGAGATTTAGGCGGCATCTTGTGATGCTTTGATTTTGTCCTCCCTACAAAGGGTTTCCATTTAAATCAATAACAAAGTTGGCTTCCAAGATATATGATTTTGTAATGTATTTCAAAATTGACCTATCCTACCACGACAATTTAGAGTTAAGTTGTTAATATCTAAAATAGTAGATTACACTCATAAAGATATAATTAATTTGTTAATTATACCTTGACCAAAATAAATAGTTATTAATAAATGTAGAAAATATGAGATATTTTGAATATATTTATTAATTGAGAATGTCAAAATTCAATTTATAAATGATTTGACCTACCCTATAGCGGCACTTTATTTGTCAAATTGAATAGTCGTAGAATTAGTTATATATTTTATGTGTTTTTTATATGCATCATGCATCATGTTTACTATTTCAAAATATGTATTTATGATGTTTATACAACCGTTTAATTTATGTCATTTATTTATTTATTACCACAACAATGTCTAATCCAATCATTGCTATCTCTTAAATGAAAAAACATGAATATTGTACTTGTTTGCAAAAACTACAAGTTTGCTTGACGAAGGAATGTCCTCCGTCGCTTGCTACCAATGCCCTTCGTAATGTACGATAAGCATAAGATCATTGGATCGAAGCAAATAACAAGGCTCGCTGCTTCTTTTTGGTTGGCATGTCTGACATGTTTAGAATGAAGCACGAAAATATGGAGACTACTTATAAAATAATGCAGTCTCTATAAGACATGTTTAGTAGTCCTTCTAAAAAGGCACGTCATGAAGCCATAAAGGCTATGAATGCCAAAATGAAGGCAGGGGTCTCGGTCAGAGAACATGTGTTCTCAGCATGGTTAACTATCTCCATGAGGCTGAAGTAAACAGGACAGTGATAGATAAAGCCATACAGGTAGAAATGATTTTGGAAACCCTCTCCGCTGTGTCCCTTTAGTTTAAGAGCAACTATTTCATAAACTAGCAGAAATATAACATGACTAAGTTGCTTATGAGCTGCAAACTTTTGAGTCTATTTCAAAAGAAAAAACAAAAGAAGGTGAGGCAAATGCTGTTGAAGCTAATGTTCTTATTCTGCTAAAAAGAACAAAAATAATAAGAAGAAAACTGAAGGACATGTAAGTCTAAGAGTGGAGGAAAATCTAAGAGGAACAAGAACAACAACAAGAAGAAGAACTCAAAGGAAAAGAAGCCCAAAAGAAAATATTTCCACTATGGTGCATTTGGGGACTAGAAGAGAAACTATAGGAAGTATCTCCAAGAGCTATAAAAAAAAAGAAGAAAAACAACAGTAAATCAGATTTACTTGTTTTAAAAGCTTGTTTAGTTGAAAATGATACTTCACCTTAGATAGTTGATTCAAAGGCAACTAATCATGGTTGTTCTTCTTTGCAAATGCTTAGTTCTTCGAGGGAGCTTACTGACAAGGAAAAAACAATGAGAGTGGGAATGGGAGTGGTTCTTTCGACAAGAACAGTGGGACTTGTTAAACTTCATTTTCGAAATAGGTTTTTAATATTGAACAATATGTATTACAATCCTAGTTTTTGTAGAAATTTGATTCCTGTTTCTAGGCTCTTTAAACTGATGTTTAATGTTTCTTTTAATGGTAATTATACTAATATTTCTAGAAATGGTTTAGAAATTTGTTCTGCATATTTGAAAAATAGGCTTTACACTTTAAAGCCCAATGAAAAAATCACTACTCAATACCAAAATGTTCAAAGTTGAACAACCAAAACCCAAAAGGCAAAAAGTTTCTTCTGATGATGAAACATACCTATGTACCTTAGGTTAGGTCATGTTAACCTTAACGGGATTAACAGATTGGTAAAGGATAGTCCTTTAAGAGAACTAAAAGTTAGTTCCCTACCAGTTTGTGAATTTTTTCTTGAGGAAAAAATGACTAAAAGATCTTTCTCTGCAAAAGGAGAAAAGGCCAAGGAACCACTTAAACTAATACATTCTGACGTTTGTAGCCCATTAAGTGAACAAACAAGTGGTGGTTACGAATACTTCATCATATTTATTGATAATTATTCGAGGTATGAATACATGTAGCTAATGCAAAGGAAAAATGAGATTTTTGGAAAGTTTAAAAATTCCAAGTGAAAGTTGAAAAACAATTAGGAAAGTCGATGAAGACTTTTTGATCTGATTGAGGAGGGGAGTACCTTAATGCCGAATTCAAGGATTATTTGATAAAACATGGTATTCTATCATAACTCACCGCACGTGGAACACCATAACAAAATAGTGTTGCCAAGTAGAAATCAGACATTACTTGATATGATGAGATCTATGCTTAGCTACTCATTATTACGCACTTTATTTTGGAGTTATAAGCTGCAAACTACAGTATATCTTCCAAACACAATTCAATTTAAGTCTATTCCAAAAACACCCTTAGAGTTATGGAATGGTTGTAAACCTGGCATATGACATATCCGTATATAGGATGTCCAGTACATGTGCTGAAAAGAAATACCTGTAGTTGGAATTATGTTCTAAAATATGCTTATTTGTAGGATATCCAAAGGGGATAAGGGTAATCCATAAGAGAAAAAGGTATTTGTATCGACAGGCCACTTTTCTTGAGAATGATTATATGACAAACTACAAACCTTGTAGCAAAATTATACTTGAAGAATAACTTTCTAATCAGATTAGGACACAACCGACAACTATTGTTGAAGGACAAGATGAGGAGGCCATATCTCCAGATCAGGATGTCATACCGCCTCGATATGGTGGGAGGGTTGTGAGACCACCTGCTTGCTTTAGGGAAATTGGACAAGCACATGTTGCTATCTTTGAAAACGGTGAGGATAATCCATTGACATATCATCATACAATGGAAGATTCCAAGAAGAAGAAATGGCTGGAGGCTATGAACCTTGAAATGGAGTCCATATACTCCAATTCAATGTAGGAAATTATAGATCTGCCTAAAGGAAAAAAACCCCATAGGGTGCGAATGGATATACAAGAAGAAAAGAGAAGTGGATAGGAAAGTTAGAGACTTTCAAATTTAAGCTTGTGGTAAAGGGTTATACCCAAAATGAAGGAGTTGATTATGAAGAAACTTTCTTGCCCATAGCTATGCTTCAATCCATTCGGATTTTTTTATCCAATTATCTATGTTTTAATCATGAGATATGGCAAATAGATGTAAAAACTGCCTTTTTGAATGGCTATCTTAAGGAGAGCATCTATATGATATAACTAGAAGGGTTTGTGATCAATTTTCATGAGCAAAAAATGCAAAGGTCCATCTATGGACTTCAACAAGCTTCATGATCATGGAACTTAAGATTTGATGAGGTGATCAAGTCTTATGCTTTTGATCAAAATGTTGATGAACCTTGTGTATACAAGTACATCAAAGATAAGAAGGTGTTCTTAGTTCTTTATGTAGAGATATTCTACTCATTGGGAATGATGTTGGGATATTATCTAATGTAAAGAAATGGCTTGCCAACCAATTCCAAATGAAAGATTTGGGAGAGACAAGTTATGTTTTTGGAATCTAACTTATAAGAGATCACAAGACCAAACTATTGGCGCTATCTCAAGCATCATACATCGATAAGGTGTTTATCAGATTTTTGATGCAAAACTTCAAGAAAGGTAATTTACCTACACGACATGAAGTTTATCTTTCAAAAGAGCAATGTCCTAAGACACCTCAAGAGGAAGATAACATGAGACGGGTACCTTATGAATCTGCGATAGGAAGTTTAATGTATGACATACTGTGTGTAAGGCCTGACATTTGCTATGTAGTGGGTATAGTTAGTTGCTATCAATCCAACCCAAGATTAGATCATTAGATAGCAATTAAACACATTCTTAAGTATCTTAGGAGAACAAGAAACTATATACTAGTATACTCTGGTGAGAATTTGATTCTTGCTAGCTACACTAATTCTGATTTTCCAATTAGATAAAGACACAAGTAAATCTACGTCTAAGTCAGTGTTTACTCTTTGTGGTAGTGCCATAGTTTAGAAAAGCATTAAACAATTTTGTATTGCTGATTCGACTATAGAAACTGAATTTGTGGCTGCTTGTGAAGCAGCTAAAGAAGCTATTTGGCTCCATAAGTTCTTAACTGATTTGGAAGTCATTCTAGACATGGATAAACTAGTCACACTATATTGTGATAATATTGATACAGTGGCAAATTCAAAAGAACCCAGAAGCCATAAAAGGAAAGTATATATAGCAAAAATATCATTTAATCAGAGAGAGTGCATCGAGGCAATGTGAAAGTTGTGAAGATTGCGTCAAAAAGACCTTGCCAACCCTTTCACTAAGATATTACCTGCAAAGAGTTTCGAGGGACATTTGGAGGGCTTATGTAATGGCCGAGAAAATTTCATTAATAAAGCCTAATATTTTATTGAGTTTAATTAATGAATTTACTCTTAAAAATATATATTTTTCTAAAAAATTGTAATTTTTATAAAAATTACAATAAAATATGAATGAGTGGCATTAATTGCAAATTTTATGGCAGTTGTGATGCAATGTTGGATATAGTAAAATACAGATTTTATGAGTTTAATTACTCAAGAATTTGTAAATAATATCCATAGAATGAATTTTATATCACGATTAATTGTAAAATTGTCATGATTGGCCTCCAAATTGGAGATTAGATTATAAATAGGACATAGAGGTTGTCCAAACCCTAACCTGGGGTAGAAAGAAGCCGGAGCAGTATAAGAATACTGCTTAGTGAAAACACAGATACGAAAAATGTCATGATTGGCCTCCAAAAGTGAACAAAAAGTAAGCTAAATATTTTTATATAGTCTAAAGATAGAAAGTACACTGATTTGACCACAAGAGTGTAAGAAAAATACTGCGTGATAAAAAATTACACTGTATAAATTTTTGGGCCCCACAAAGTGGACACTCAACCAAATTTGATTGGGCCACCAAGCTTGAAAATGTGGCCCAATAGCATGATGAAACCTAGGGTATACTCATTGATTACCATGAGTCATCAAGTGGATAAGGAAGCATTTATGGCAAAGTTATCACAAATTTTTCATTTCTTTTCTTTCCTTCCATGTTCGGCAGCCATTGATGAACCTTTCAAAAAAATTTCTCAACCTCACACTTTGCAAAAATAACCCCAAAACAAGTTTTAGAAGCAAGCTCAAGGATTTTTCACAAGATTTAAGGTAAAATCCCAAACTTTTTAGTAAGTTCTCAAGGGATTTTTCATGGGTTAAGGGAAAAATTAATTCATGCTGTTTTTGAATGAAAATGACGCCTAAGAAGGAGTTCAAGGAGCCTTGGAAGGCTAAAAATCAAAAGAGTTTTATTTGGGTAAGTTTTGAGTTTTAAAGTTTTCAAATTTTGTAATCTTATTTTGATTTTTATTGCTTTGAACCCATGTGGGTTCTTGAGCATATATTTGATGAAATTTCATGGATATGTGATGCATGGTATGATTAAAGTTATCAAATTTTGGTTTATGGTGCAAAAAGGATAGTTTTTGTAAAAGTATTATTTTTATAATTTTGGTGTTAGACTTTGCAAAAATGCTGATTGAGCATAAAAATGATTTAAACAAAAGATGAAACAGTTTCCACAGGGGTAGATTTACAGTTTGAAAACAGATTTTCAGAAAAAAAAACCCTAGGGACTAAATTGAAAGAAAAAGTTCTTTCTCGGTAGAATTAAAAAGTGGCCAAAAACACCCCTGTGCAGTGAGATTTTGGGAAAAGTTAAAACATAAAAGTTGTAGATCTCGACGAAACTGTTAGGCATAATGGGCGGTTCGTCAAAAAACTCAATCATTTGTGAGATTTTGATTTTTCAAAGAATTTATGAAATTATGAAAAATTTTAAAAAGGGCAAAAACGTCATTTCTCAAAGGATTTTGAATATGGTACTTTGAGCAAAAATGATCTTTGAGAAAAATAGGAAATTTTAAAATAAAAAGGACAATTTTAACCTCGGGGGCAAATTTGTCAAAATTTTCAGATTAGGAGCTAAATTGTAAAATTTTATAGAAAATGGGCATAAGTGTGAAATAAAAAGGTATGAGCCACTAGGGCATTATTTTAAGGTTAATATGTGGCTATTTTTGTTAAAATAAAGAAATGACAAAGATACGAAAAGTTTATAAGAAAGCATAATTGACTCATGCATTTATTTGAATATCCATGTGGGATTTATGAGACTTACTGGGCATTAGCTTATTAAGTATTTCATGTTGTAGGTATTCTGACGAGAAGGTCAGAATAAATCTTAATGATGAGCTGGCGGACTGATGATGTGTGCAAATCGGGTATGGAGTCCGCTACTAAATGTTTTTACTGTGTACATTTTAAGTTGTTTTGAAATGAAATGTTAAAAGAAAAATGTTGTAAAAGTAAAAATAATTATGTAAATATAAGTGTGTGAAAGTACTTTGGAAGTTATTGGAATTAATGAAAGTAAATTATCTATTTCGGTTTCAAAGAAAAAAAATTCCTAAATTTTGCCTTAAGGTAAGTAAGAAAGAGTTTTATCACAGCCTGAAAAGGCGGGCTGTGACAGTTGGTATCAGAGCAAAAATCTTGCCATCCTACTGCACATCGTCGTCTACTCCATTGCCATAGCTCAAGTAAGATAGTTTGATTTTAAGTATAAGAATGTTTAGTTTTTATTTTATATGGCACTACTATGTTAATTATGATAATAAATATAGTATATGGCGGAGCCGCATCATAACTGTGACATGAAAGCTGATAGAAGAGCAAGTATTGCTTTTCAAGACGCGATGCCACTGCGATACTATGCGAGTCGGCAGCTTATGGTACTGACTGAATGGCTACACGTAGTTGGGGTGATCTTCGATGCTTGTCATACGCCACCGCACCTCTAGGTTTTATTGGCTTCTGGATTGTTGTTGAGAGAAGCACTAGTATGGTGTCTGAGGATTGAACCTGATGAGCGACCAAGGGATTGGCAAGGCTTCAGAGAACATATCCAAGCCGAATTCGCACCCTTACCCCCAGCAGATGTTATGCATGTCTAGGTGATTCTGATGCTATGGGCGGAGTGGAGACATCAATTGTACCTACGAATAGAACCAATATGGGGAAGATACGTTGGTGAGCCAGTGGATCATTATATGTTTAGGTTTCGTCATACTATGGTACCACTAATTCCACCGGAGATACCTTTACGGCGCATCTGCGACCTTGTATGGAGAGATCTTCCTGATGCAGTCCAACAATAGATGCAGTATTCAGGGAATTACCGTAGTGTTCATGATTTTTTTATGGCGGTATTACATGCAGAACAGAATGTGGCCGTGCCATTAGAGGATCCCCCAATGGATATGGAAGAGGATGATGATGATGATGATGATAGTGATGATAACATTGATGAAGAGCCTGAGCCTTTAATCGCAAGTGATGACAAGTCGATTGATTCAGATATAGAGGAAGAAGAGGACCCCGAGGAGGATTCCGAACATAGTGACATGTTGGGAGTCAAGTCAGACTAAAAAGAATTTATGAAGACTTTTGTGTAGTCTAATATACATAGATATGGGATTAGTATAGTTTTGGGCCTTGTGGCTTTTGTATATACATGTATGTCCGGCAAGTGGTATCCTTCCTGGCAATAGGGTATACGTAGCTGGAAGTGATAACTGCTCTCGAAAATGATATGAATAGTTTATGTATGAAAGGAAAGTAAGTATGTATGTTACTTATGCATGTAATGTTACGAAGAACGTAAAAAGGAAATGAAAGAGGTTCATGAAATGTATGAAGGTTAATGAAATGAAATGTATGAACGTAAATGAAATGAAATGTATGAAGCAAGATATTGAGTTCATGTAATTGTATATGTTTGCATGTATTTATGTTATTTAAATATATGCACTTATGGATTAAATACTATTAAGTTAATAGTATATGCTAACATAGTAACGAAAATATACGATAAGTATATAACGACTGATATAGATGGCGGATACACCCGAGGGCGGATGAATCTAGATTTAATGGCCATGATCATGGAACTACAATAGAAGCTCCAAGCTCAGGAACAAGAAATGCAAGGTTTACAGGAACAGTTAGCTAACCAAAATCCCGTACCCCCAGTACGTATGGACACACCACCCGCAGTACCACCACCACAACAAGCAGAACTAGTAGTCCCAACTGCTCCGGTAGCATCTACTATCGAATTTTATGAAAGATTTTGAAGGATGAAGGCCCTAGAATTTGATGGATCTATAGACCCTTTAGAGGCCGATGATTGGCTTACAGGCATAGAAAGAGTTCTAAAATTCATGGGACTTAGCAACCATGAGAAAGTCCTATGCGCTTCGTTTTCTCTCACTAAAGATGCCAGGAGATGGTGGGAGTCAGTAGAGCATAGAAGAAACGTCGACGAAATGACGTGGCCAAATTTCATGGAAGAATTTGGCAGGGCTTACTTTAATGTGGAAACCATGGTAGCTCAACAAGAAGAATTCAATAATTTCAAGCAAGGTAACATGTTTGTAGTTGATGCTGTAAGGAGGTTCAACCAGCTAGCATGGCTTTGTCCCGAGTTAGTAACCACTGATCGGGAACGAATAAGACGATTAATGAGAATGTTCAGAACCGACATTGCCCTTGTGGTTGATAGTGGAGGGCAAGCTCCCAAGGATGTGGAGGATTGCATTGAACGGGCGACCAGAGCTGAGTTCAGAATTGCCTATGATAAGGAGGAAAGAGCAAGGATTTTTAAAGCTTAGAAAGAGGAAAAAGCTTTAGCCAAGCAGAGTCCAACCATACAAGTGAAAGGACAAGGAGGCATCTCAAGCCAAAGGCCGTCCCAAAACTTTGAAACAGGACGTGGCCGCACTGTTAATAATAAAAGAAAATGAAACGTGAATAGTTCAAAGAATTCAAAGGGTCAACCTCATAAGAGGATTAATGATGGAGGGAACAACAAACCCCTTTGCAGTCAATGTGGGGAAGAGACATGCAGGGGAGTGAAAGGCCGGCACAAACAAGTGTTATATCTGCTGAAAAGAAGGGCACTACACCAGAAATTGTTTTTCTAATCCTCAAAGTCAGAACAGTCAAGCTCAGCAAAGGCCTCAGGGAAACCAATTGCATGCGGTTCAAGTTCAGGCACAGATTGAAGGCCCTAGTGTTAGCCAAGGACGACTAGAAGCTTCAAAACCAAGTGGGCGAATTTATGCCTACATAAGGAAGGAAGAAGATGCAGAAACCTTATCAGTGATGACAGGTCAATTTTCTATTGCCAACACTGATGCATATGTTTTGTTTGATTCTAGAGCAACACATTCGTTTGCATCATTTAAGTTTGCGAAACGAATAGGAAGTAAAGGAGATAGGGTAGAGCAAAACTTTAGAGTTGAACTACCCTATGGGGAGGTATTGAGTGTTGATTATTGGTTACGTCATGTACCGATAATCATTTGTCGAAGGAAATTGTATATTGATTTGATAATAATCGATATACAAGATTATGATGCCATCCTTGGAATGGACTTCCTAGGGAAATACATGGCTAAGATAACTTGTCGACACCACAAGGTTACGTTCCGACCTCACGGGAGTGAAAAGTGTCAGAACCCACCTTTTCGAGCTGTGATAAAACCTTTTCTTACTTACTTTAGGGCAAAAAATTAGAATTTTTTTTTTTCATACTACAATAATTTACATGTATTAATTTTGGTAACTCCCAAAACACTTTATATTTACATAAACATTCTTACTTTTACAAAACTGTTTATCAAACATTTCATTTCAAAATATCTTAAAATACAATACAGCGGAAACATACTACGGCGGAAACCATACCCAGTCTGCACACATCATCCGTCCGCCAGCTTATCATTACAATTTATTCTGACCTTCTCGTCAGAATGCCTACAGCATGAAAAACTTAATGAGGTAACGCCTAGTAAGTCCTATAAATCTCACATGGTCATTCAAATAAATGCATGAGTCAATTATGCTTTCTTATAAACCTTCCTTATCTTCATCATTTCTTATCTTTACTAGGGCCCAAGTGTTCATACTATTGCGCAATTTCATTTAGGTCTACGTAGCATTGTGACCATATTATATCCTTTAAACTCCCCTTGAGTAAAGAATCGGTACGACACTTTTCTTAATTTCTGGTGACATATTTACCAGTTCATTTATTATGGTTGACATACCAAGCATGATGTGAGATTCACATGTTATCCATAACACATAAATTCATAGCATAGCATAGTTCACACAAGTACCTACTTTATATACACACAGGTATTCATCATTGTACACATAGGTACATAATATGTTGTGCATACTAATATATAACATGTTATACACTCAGGTATTTTAATTGTATACACACGTGTATCCATACATGACTATACCTCTAGGTATTCATATCATTGCAAACATACAAGTTTATACTTTATTATACGCACAGGTGCACATATACATATATTTCTTTCTAAACCTACATTTCACACTATAGGTGGGAAGGGTACTTACTTGTTTTTGTGTACCGCCAATCGACTTCGATTCTCCTTTCTCCTAGACTCCTAGGATCTTGTTGGCCAATTTCAAAACTATTAGCCAATTTCTACTACATTTTGTTACAAAACATTTGTTACTTAACTAGTCGAGTTGCATAACCGTATACAACTCCAAAATTATTGGTTCTCTTATTCTTATCTTATCCTATACCATTGCCCTTTATGAAGAGCGAAATTCTTTCTAATCACTCTTTTTCCCTCTTGGGGTCGTGTTAAAACAATTCGATCTACTTGGAAGAAAAATGACGATTTTGCCCCTAGCGGGCCAACTAACTTCCCAAGCTTGGTTTCGCTCTTCTATTGAAAAAGATAACGTATTTATTTCAAAATAATACCCTAATGGGTCAGGTCTCTTTATTACCTCTCTATACCCCTTTTTTCGTAAAAACTTGCAGTTCGGTTCCTTGACTGAAAATTTTGACAATTTTGCCCCCAGGACTAAAATTTATCTCTTTATATCAAAATGTCCTATTTTTCAAAAGGAACATTTTTACTCAAAGTACCATACCTTAAATCATTTTGAAAAATAACATTTTTTTCATTTTAACATTTTTGGACAATTTAATAAATTCTTTGAAAAATCAAAATCTCGCAAACGATTGAGTTTTTCGACAAAACGCTGGAAATACCTAACAGTTTCGTCGAGATCTACAACTTTTGTATTTTAACTTTCCCCAAAATCTCACTGTACAGGGGTGTTTTTGGGCGTTTTTCAAATATGCCGAGAAAGAACATTTTCTTTCAGTTGAGTCCTTAGGGTATTTTTATAAAAACCCATTTTGAAACTATAAATCTACCCCTACATAGACCGTTCCAACCTTTGTTTGGATCATTCCCATGTCCAAACATCATTTTTCTAAAATTAACATCAAATTTACAAAAATAACAGTTTTTGCAAAATTATTATTTTACACTATAAACAAAATTTCACAAGTTAAACGTGCTATACATCACATATACATAAAATTTCATTAAATACATGCTCAAGAACCCACATGGGTTTTAAAAAAATAAAAATCAAAACAAAATTTGAAAACTTTAAAACTCAAAACTTACCCAAATAACACTCTTTTGATTTATAGCCTTCCAAGGCTCCTTGAACTCCTTCTTAGGCTTCATTTTCATGCAAAAACACAATGAATTAATTTCTCCCTTAACCCATGAAAAATCCCTTGAAAACTTGCTAAAAAGTTTGGGATTTTACCTTAAATCTTGTGAAAAATCCTTGAGCTTTGCTTATTTAGTTTGTTTGGGGTTATTTTTACAAAGTGTGGGGCTGAAAATTTTTTTTAGAGGTCTCAACAATGGCTGCTGAACATGGAGGAAAGATAGAAATGAAAAATTTGTGATAACCTTGCCATAAATGCATCCTTATCTCATTTGGTGACTCATGGTAATCCATAAGGATACCCTAGGTGTCATCATGCTATTGGGCCACATTTCTAAGCTTGGTGGCCCAATCAAATTCAGTTGAGTGTCCACTTTATGGGGCCTAAAAATTTGTACAGTGTAATTTTTTGTCACGTAGTATTTTTCTTATACTGTCGTGGTCAAGTCAGTGTACTTTCTTTCCTTAGACTGTATAAAAATATTTGACTTACTTTTCGTTCACTTTTGGAGGCTAATCATAACATTTTTCGTATCTGTGTTTTCACTTAGCAGTATTCTTATACTGCTCTGACCTCCTTTCTACCCCAGGTTAGGGTTTAGACAATCTCTATGTCCTATTTACATTCTAATCTCCCATTCGTTTATATCACAATTTTACAATTAATCGTGATATAAAATTTATTTTATGGATATTATTTACAAATTTTTGAGTAATTAAGCTCATAAAATCTATATTAGAAATATCCAATATTGCATCACAATTGCCATCAAATTTATAATCAATGTCGTTTATTCATACTTTATCGTAATTTTTTACAAAAATTATAATTTTACAAAAATTTACATTTTTAAGAGTGAATTTATTAATTAAACCTAATTAAATATTAGGTTGTATTAATGAAATTTTCTCGGTCATTACAATCTACCCCCTTAAGAATTTTCGTCCTCGAAAATCAAAACAATTCGGGGTAGCTTTTCCTCATTTCATCCTCTCGTTCCCCCGTTACTTCTTCTACTTGCTGGTTGGCCATAAAACTTTGAGGATAGATATCTTATTGTTTCTTAGTTCTTTTTCTTCTTGGGCCAGTATTTGGACTGGTTTCTCTTCATAAGACAGGTTCTCCTGTACGTCAATTTCCTCTGGCTGTAGAACATGTGAAGGATCCGGCGCGTACTTCTTTAGCATGGATACATGGAATACATTGTATACCGATGTTAGATCTGAGGGTAAGGCCAACTTATATGCTACATTGCCTACCCGTTCTAAGATTTCAAATGGTCCAATGTATCTTGGCCCAAATTTTCCTTTCTTTCTATACCTAATTACTCCTTTCATTGGTGTCATCTTCAAGAAGACCAAATCCCCTACTTGGAATTCCAGGGGTCTTTGTTGCCTATCTGCGTAACTCTTTTGTCGACCAAAGGCAGTTTCCATTCATTGACGGATTAGTTTCACATCCTCCATCGTCCTTTGGACAAAATCTGTAGTCGATAACGTCTTTTTCCCTGTTTCATACCAATGCAGTGGTGATCTACATCTTCTCCCGTAAAGAGCTTCATAAGGAGCCATTCCTATGGAAGCTTGATAACTATTATTATAAGCGAATTCAATCAACAGAAGCTTTTTGTCCCACCCTCCTTTAAAATCTAGCACATAGGCTCTTAACATATCTTCTAGAGTTTGAATGGTCCTTTTAGATTGACCATCAGTTTGAGGATGAAAAGCTATCCTAAAAGTCAGCTTCGTTCCCATTGCTCGGTGAACGCTCCTCCAAAACTTTGAAGTAAACCGACCATCTCGATCCAAAATGATAGATTTTGGAACTCCGTGGTATCTAACTATATGGGCTACATATAGTTCAGCTAGTCTTTCCATAGAACTGCTAAGTTTAATGGGTAAGAAGTGAGATAATTTTGTCAATCTATCAACGATTACCCATATAGCGTCGTGTCCACCTGTAGTTCTGGGTAGCCCGGTTACCAGATCCATAGTTATCTGATCCCACGGGAATTTCAATTTTTTGTAATTCGCCTGCTGGCTGTTGATGCTCAGCTTTCACCTTTTGGCATGTAAGACATTTGGCGACACATCTTTCAAGATGCTAAATTCTGTTTCCTTGTTCTCAAGAACCTCATTCCCAACTTTAAGTAGCGACAGATCTGCTTCTTGTCGCTCCTTCAAGTTCTCCAAGATAGTTGGTCGAAAAGACAAATGGGCCAATCTTCCAATGATTAGCTCTATTCCTGCTTCCATCAAGTCCTTCTGAAAAAGGTCTTGGCATTAACTGCATCATTGCAAGCGAAGACATTGTTCTACGACTAAGGGCATCGGCTACTCGGTTAGCCTTTCCTGGGTGATACAGAATTTCACAGTCGTAGTCTTTAACCAACTCTAGCCACCTTCGTTGTCTCATGTTGAGCTCTTTTTGCGTAAAGATATACTTCAGACTCTGATGGTCCGTATAAATTTTGCTCTTGGCTCCATACAAGTAGTGACGTCATATCTTCAATGCAAATACAACCGCCGCTAACTCTAAGTCATGCGTCGGATAATTCCTTTCATGATCCTTTAGTTGTCAGGACGCGTATGCAATCACCTTTTCATTTTGCATCAATACGGCTCCCAGTCTTGTTTTTGATGCATCGCTGTAGATCATGAACGTTCCTAGGTCCGGATCAAGTATTGTCAGCACTGGTGCACTAGTAAGTCGCCTTTTTAACTCTTTGAAACTTTCCTCACACTTCTTATTCCATTCATACTTTGCTGCTTTCCGTGTAAGTGTAGTGAGTGGTGCTGCAAGTCAGGAAAATCCTTCTACAAAACGTCGATAGTAGCCCGCTAAACCGAGGAAACTTCTGATTTCAGTTACGTTTTTCGGTATAGGCCACTTATTCACCGCTTCCAGTTTGGTGGGATCAACGGATACTCCATCCTATGTCACCACGTGTCCTAGAAAATGAACCTTCTCTAACCTAAACTTACATTTTGAGAACTTAGCGTACAATTGATGCCTTCTTAATAATTGTAGTGTGATCCTCAGATGCTCTTCATGTTCCTCTGGCGTCCTTGAATATATGAGAATATCGTCGATAAAAACAATGACGAACTTATCGAGGTATTCCTTGAAAATTTGATTCATAAGATCCATGAAGGCTGCCGGGGCATTGGTCAGTCCAAATGGCATGACGCAGAACTCGTAATGCCCATAACATATTCGGAATGCCGTCTTTGGTATATTTTCTTCTTTAACTTGAAGTTGATGATATCCTGAGCGTAGATCAATCTTTGAAAATACTGACGCTCCTTTAAGTTGATCAAACAAATCATCGATCCTTGGTAGTGGATACTTGTTCTTAATTTTGACCTTGTTCAATTCCTGGTAGTCAATACACATCTGTAACGTTCCGTCTTTCTTCTTAACAAATAAAATAGGCGCTCCCCATGGGGAATGACTTGGTCAGATGAACCCCTTGTCCAAACAATTCCTTTAATTGCACCTAAAGTTCCTTGAGTTTCCCTGGAGCAATTCGATATGGCGCCTACGAAATCGGGGCTGTGTCTGGCGTCAATTCGATCTCAAATGAAATCTTTCATTCTAGTGGCAAGCCTGACAACTCGTCAGGAAACACATCAATGAATTCCCTTATTATGGGACCATTCTCTGGTCCTAACTGAGCTTCTTGATCTTTCCTAATCAAATTCACCAGATAACTGGTGCTCCTCGTCTTTACTACTGAAATCGTTGCCTTTAGAGCTTTGGGAACTTTCCCTGAATACATAAACTTTTCACTCCCATGAGGTCGAAACGTAACCTTGTGGTGTCGATAATTTATCTTGGTCGTGTATTTCCCTAGGAAATCCATTCCTAGAATGACGCCGTAATCTTGTATATCGACTATTACCATATCAATATACAATTCCCTTCCACAAATGATTATCGGTACATGACGTAACCAATAATCAGCATTCAATACCTTGCCAGAGGGTAGTGCAACTCTAAAGGTTTGCTCTATCCTATCTCCTTTACTTCCTATTCGTTTCGCAAACTTAAATGATGCAAATGAATGTGTTGCTCCAGAATCAAACAAAACATATGCATCAGTGTGGGCAATAGAAAACTGACCTGTCACCACCGATGAGGTTCCTTCGTCTTCTTCCTTCTTCATGTAGGCATAAATTCGCCCACTTCGTTCCAGAGCTTCTAGTCGCCCTTGACTGATACTAGGGCCTTTAATCTGCGCCTGAACTTGAACTGCAAGCAATTGGTTTCCTTGAGGCCTTTGCTGAGCCTGACTGTTCTGACTTTGAGGATTAGAAAAATAATTTCTAGCATGGTGCCCTTCTTTTCTACAGATATAGCACTTGTTTGTGCCAGCCTTGCATTCCCCTACATGTCTCTTCCCACATTGACTGCAAAGGGGTTTGTTGTTCCCTCCATCATTAATCCTCTTCTGAGGTTGACCCTTTGGATTCTTTAAACTATTCACGTTCCATTTCCTCTTGTTGTTAGCAGTGCGGCCACGTTCCGCTTGAAAATTCTAGGACGGCCCTTGGCTTGAAATGCCTCCTTGTCCTTTCACTTGTACAGCTGGACTTTGTTTGGCTAAAGCTTGTTCCTCTTTCTAAGCTTTGAAAATCCTTGCTCTTTCCTCCTTATCACGAGCAATTCTGAACTCAGCTCTGGTCACTCGTTCAATACAATCCTCCACATCCTTGGGAGCTTGCCCTCCACTATCAACCACAAGGGCAATGTCGGTTCTGAACATTCTCATCAATCATCTTATTCATTTTCGATCAGTGGGCACTAACTCGGGACAAAGCCATGCTAATTGGTTAAACCTCTTTACAGCATCAGCTATGGACATGTTACCTTGCTTGAAATTATTGAATTCTTCTTGTTGGGATGCCATGGTTTCCACATTAAAGTAAACCCTACCAAATTCTTCCACAAAATCTAGCCATGACATTTTGTCAACATTTTTTCTACGCTCTACTGACTCCCACCATCTCCTGGCATCTTTAGTGAGAGAAAACGAAGCGCATAGGACTTTTTCATGGTCACTAAGTCCCATAAATTTCAAAACCCTTTCTATGCGTGTAAACCAATCGTCGGCCTCTAATGGGTCTATAGATCCATCAAATTCCAGGGCCTTCATCCTTCGAAATCTTTCATAAAATTCGGTAGTAGATGCTACCGGAGCAGCTGGGACTACTAGTTCCGCTTGCTGTGGCGGTGGTACTAGGGGTGGCGTGTCCGTATGTACTGGTGGTAAAAGATTCTGGTTAGCTAACTGTTCCCGTAAACCTTGCATTTCTTGCTCCTAATCTTGGAGCTTCCGTTGTAGTTCCATGATCGTGGCCATTAAATCCAGATTCATCGGTCCTCTCGGTGTATCCGCTATCGATATCAATCGTTATATACCTATCGTATATTTTTGTTACTATGTTAGCACATACTATTAACTTAATAGTATCTAATCCATAAGTGCATATATTTAAATAACATAAATACATGCAAACATACACAATTACATGAACTCAATATCTTGCATCATACATTTCATTTCATTTACTTTCATACATTTCATTTCATTAACCTTCATACATTTCATGAACCTCTTTCATTTACTTTTTACATTCTTCGTAACATTACATGCATAACTAACATACATACTTACTTTCCTTTCATGCATAAACTATTCATATCATTTTCGGGAACAGTTATCACTTTCGGCTACATATACCCTATTGCCGGGAAGGATACCATTTGCCGAACATACATGTATACACAAAAGCCACAAGGCCCAAAACTGTACTAATCCCATATCTATGTGCATTAGACTTCAAAAGTCTTCATTAATTCTTTTTAATCTGACTCGACTCTTGACATATCACTATGTTCGAAATCCTCCTCGGGGTCCTCTTCTTCCTCTATATCTGAATCAGTCGACTCGTCATCACTTGCGATTATAAGCTCAGGCTCTTCATCAATGTTATCATCACCATCATCATCATCATCATGATCATCATCCTCTTCCATATCCATTGGGGGATCTTCCAGGGGTGCGGCCACATTCTGTTGTGAATGTAATACCACCCTAAGAAAATCGTGAACACTAAGATAATTCCTTGGATACTGCATCTGCTGCTGGACTACATCAGGAAGATCTCTCCAAACCAAATAGCAAATTTGCCGTAAAGATATTTCGGGGGGAATCAATGGCATCATGGCTCAGCGAAACCTCAAGATATAGTGATCTACCGGCTCCCCTACATATCTTCCCTAAACCGGTTCTACACGTAAGTACAACCTGCGTTGCCAATCGGCCCACAGCATCAGAATCATTTGGATGTGCATGGCATATGCTGGGGGTAAGGGTGCGAATTCGGCTTGGATTTGTTCTCTGAAGCCTTGCCAATCCCTTGGTCGCTCATTAGGTTCAATCCTCAGCCACCATACTAAGGCTTCTATCAACAACAATCCTGAGATCAATAAAACCTGGAGGTGCGGTGGCGTATGACAGGCATCGAAGATTACCTCAACCTGCGTGTAGCCATTCGGTCAGCACCATAGGATGCCGACTCCCGTAGTATCGCGGTGGCATTGCGTCTTGAAAAGCAATACTTGCTCTTCGATCAGCTTCCATGTCATGGTTATGATGCGGCTCCGCCATATACTATATTTATTATCGTAATTAACATATCAATACCATATAAAATAGAAACTAAACATCCTTATACTTAAAATCAAGCTATCTTACTTGAGCTATGGCAATGGAGCAGACGATAATGTGCAGTAGGATGGCAAGATTTTCGCTCTAATACCAACTGTCACAACCCGCCTTTTCAGGCTGAGATAAAACTTTTTCTTACTTACTTTAGGGCAAAAATTTTGTAAATTTTTTTTTTCATACTACAATAATTTACATGTATTAATTTTGGTAACTCCCAAAACACTTTATATTTACATAAACATTCTTACTTTTACAAAGTTGTTTATCAAACATTTCGTTTCAAAATATCTTAAAATATAATACAGCGGAAACATACTGTGGTGGAAACCATACCTAGTCTGCACACATCATCCGTCCATCAACTTATCATTACGATTTATTCTGACATTCTCGTCGGAATACCTACAACATGAAAAACTTAATGACGTAACGCCTAGTAAATCCTATAAACCCCACATGGTCATTCAAATAAATGCATGAGTCAATTATGCTTTCTTATAAACCTTCCTTATCCTCATCATTCTTTTCTTTACTAGGATCTAAGTGTTC
Organism: Artocarpus heterophyllus; assembly: GCA_025403435.1. Lineage (NCBI taxonomy): Eukaryota > Viridiplantae > Streptophyta > Magnoliopsida > Rosales > Moraceae > Artocarpus > Artocarpus heterophyllus. The sequence continues at coordinate 15,684,846 of CM046336.1, forward strand.
GTATTATTGCACAATTTTATTTAGGTCTACATAACACCGTGACCATATTATATTCTTTAAACTCCCCTTGAGTCAGGAGTCGATACAATACTTTTCTTAATTTCTGGTGACATATTTACCAGTTCATTTATTATGGTTGACATACCAAGCATAATGTGATATTCATATGTTATCCAGGACACATAAATTCATAGCATAGCATAGTACACACAAGTACTTACTTTATATACACACAGGTATTCATCATTGTACACACAGGTACATAATATGTTGTGCATACTAATACATAACATGTTATACAGTCAGGTATTTTAATCATATACTCACAGGTATCCATACATGACTATACCCCTAGGTATTTATATCATTGCAAACACACAAGTTTATACTTTATTATACACACAGGTACACGTATACATATATTTCTTTCTAAACCTATATTTCACACTGTAGGTGGGAATGGTACTTACTTATTTTTGTGTACCGTCAATCGACTTCGATTCTCCTTTCTCCTAGACTCCTAGGATCTTGTTGGCCAATTTCAAAACTATTAGCCAATTTTCACTACGTTTCGTTACAAAATGTTCGTTATTTAACTAGTCGAGTTGCATAACCGTATACAACTCTGAAATTACTGGTTCTCTTATTCTTATCTTATCTTATACTATTGCTCTTTATGAAGAGTGAAATTCTTTCTAATCACTCTTTTTCCCTCTTGGGGTTGTGTTAAAACAATTCGGTCTACTCATGAGGAAAATGACAATTTTGCCCCTAGCGGGCCAACTAACTTCTCGAGCTTGGTTTCGCTCTTCTACTGAAAACGATCAAGTATTTATTTCAAAATAACACCCTAATGGGTCGGATCTCTTTATTACCTCTTTATACCCCTTTTTTTCCTAAAAATTTATAGTTCGGTCTCTTGACTGAAAATTTTGACAATTTTGCCCCTAGGACTAAAATTTATCTCTTTATATCCAAATGTCCTATTTTTCAAAAGGAACATTTTTACTCAAAGTACCATACCTTAAATCATTTTGAAAAATGACATTTTTGCCATTTTAACATTTTTCACAATTTCGTAAATTCTTTAAAAAATCAAAATCTCGCAAACGATTGAGTTTTTTGACGAACTGCTGGTAATGCCTAACAGTTTTATCAAGATCTACAACTTTCGTGTTTTAACTTTCCCTAAAATCTCAATGTACCAGGGTGTTTTTGGGCGTTTTTCAAATCTGTCACAAAGAACATTTTCTTTCAATTGAGTCCTTAGAGTATTTTTATAAAAACCCATTTTAAAACTGTAAATCTACCCCTACATAGACTGTTCCAACATTTATTTGGACCGTTCCCATGTCCAAACATCATTTTTCTAAAATTAACATCAAATTTACAAAAATAATATTTTTTGCAAAAATTGTCATTTTACACTATAAACCAAAGTTTCACAACTTAAACATGCTATGCATCACATATACATAAAATTTCATTAAATACATGCTCAAGAACCCACATAGGTTTTAAAAAAATAAAAATAAAAAAAAATTTGAAAACTTTAAAACTCAAAACTTACCAAATAACACTCTTTTGATTTCTAACCTTCCAAGGCTCCTTGAACTCCTTCTTAAGCTTCATTTTTATGCAAAAAACCATGAATTAATTTCTCTCTTAACCCATGAAAAATCCCTTTAAAACTTGCTAAAAATTTTGGGATTTTACCTTAAATCTTGTGAAAAATCCTTGAGCTTTGCTTCTTTAATTTGTTTGGGGTTATTTTTGCAAAGTGTGGGGCTGAAATTTTTTTTTAAAGGCCTCAACAATGGCTGCCGAACATGGAGGAAAGAAAGAAATGAAAAATTTGTGATAACCTTGACATAAATGCATCCTTATCTCATTTGATGACTCATGGTAATCCATAAGGATACCCTAGGTGTCATCATGCTATTGGGCCACATTTCTAAGCTTGGTGGCTCAATCAAATTCGGTTGAGTGTCTACTTTGTGGGGTCTAAAAATTTATACAGTGTAATTTTTTATCACACTGTATTTTTCCTATACTGTCGTGGTCAAATCAGTGTACTTTTTTTTCTTAGACTGGATAAAAGTATTTGACTTACTTTTCGTTCACTTTTGGAGGCCAATCATAACATTTTTTGTATCTGTATTTTTACTTAGCAGTATTCTTATACTGCTTCAGCCTCCTTTCTACCCCAGGTTAGGGTTTAGACAATCTCTATGTCCTATTTACATTCTAATCTCCCATGCATTTATATTACAATTTTACAATTAATCATGATATAAAATTCATTTTATGGATATTGTTTACAAATTTTTTAGTAATTAAACTCATAAAATCTGTATTAGAAATATCCAACATTGCATCACAATTGCCACAAAATTTGCAATCAATGCCGTTTATTCATACTTTATTGTAATTTTTTACAAAAATTATAATTTTACATTTTTAAGAGTGAATTCGTTAATTAAATCTAATTAAATATTAGGTTGTATTAATGAAATTTTCTCGGTCATTAAAAAAAGTTTGTGTATTCAGGGAAAGTTCTCAAAGCTCCTAAGGCAATGATTTCCGCAGTAAAGGCAAGGAAGATGTTGAAAAGCGGATGCACCGGTTATCTAGTGAACTTAATAAGAAAGGATAAAGAGGCTCAGTTATGACCAAAAAAGGTCCCCATTGTAAAAGAATTTATTGATGTGTTTCCCGAGGAGTTGTCAGGCTTGCCACCAAAACAAGAGATTTCATTTGAGATTGAATTGATGCACGGCACAGCCCCAATTTTGAGGGCACCATATTGAATGGCTCCAGGAGAACTCAAGGAACTTCAGGCGCAACTAAAGGAACTATTAGACAAGGGGTTCATCCGACCAAGTGATTCCCCATGGGGAGCGCCTATTTTATTTGTTAAGAATAAGGACAGAATGTTACGGATGTGTATTGACTACCGGGAACTGAACAAGGCACAATTAAGAACAAGTATCCACTTCCAAGGATCGATGATTTGTTTGATCAACTTAAAGGAGCGTCAGTATTCTCAAAGATTGATCTACACTTGGGCTATCATCAACTTCGAGTTAAAGAAGAAGATATACCAAAGATGGTGTTCCAAACACGTTATGGCCGTTACGAGTTCTGTGTCATGCCATTTGGATTGACCAATGCCCCAGCAGCCTTCATGGATCTCATGAATTGGATTTTCAAGGAATACGTCGATAAGTTCATCATCATTTTTATCAACGATATTCTCATATATTCAAGGACGCCAGAGGAACATGAAGAGCATCTGAGGATGGCACTAAAATTATTGAGAAGGCATCAATTGTACGCCAAGTTCTCAAAATGTGAGTTTTGGTTGGAGAATGTTCATTTCCTAGGACACATGGTGACACGGGATGAAGTATCCGTTGATGCCACCAAAGTGGAAGCGGTGAATAAGTGGCCTACACTGAAAAGCGTAACGAAATCAGAAGTTTCCTCGGTTTAGCGGGCTACTATCGACATTTTGTAGAAGGATTTTCCTGACTTACAGCATCACTCACTGCACTTACACGGAAAGCAGCAAAGTATGAATGGACTAAGAAATGCGAAGAAAGTTTCAAAGAGTTAAAAAGGTGACTTACAAGTGCACCAGTGCTAACAATACCTGATCTGGACCTAGGAAATTTTGTGATCTACAGCGATGCATCGAAAACGGGACTGAGAGCTGTATTGATGCAAAATGGAAAGGTGATTGCATATACATCCTGACAACTAAAGGATCATGAAAGGAATTATCCGACGCATGACTTAGAGTTAGCAGCGGTTGTATTTGCATTGAAGATATGGCGTCACTACCTGTGTGGAGCTAAGTGCGAAATTTATACGGACCATCAAAGTCTGAAGTATATCTTTACGCAAAAGGAGCTCAACATGAGACGGCGAAGGTGGCTAGAGTTGGTTAAAGATTATGACTGTGAAATTCTGTACCACCCAGGAAAGGCTAACCGAGTAGCCGATGCCCTTAGTCGTAGAACAATGTCTTCGCTTGCAAGAATGCAGTTAATGCCAAAACCTCTTCAGAAGGACTTGATGGAAGCGGGAATAGAGCTAATCACTAGAAGATTGGCCCATTTGTCCTTTTGACCAGCTATCTTGGAGAACTTAAAGGAGCGACAAGAAGCAGATCCGTCTCTACTTAAAGCTAGGAATGAGGTTCTTGAGAACAAAGAAACAGAATTTAGCATCTTGAAAGATGGCATTCTCTATTATAAGGGCATAATCTGCATCCCCAATGATGAAAAATTAAAGAAGCAAGTATTAGAAGAAGCTCATGAAGCACCATACGTGGCTTATTTAGGAGCTACTAAAATGTACCAAGATTTGAAAGAACACTATTGGTGGCACAGAATAAAGAACAATGTCACACAGTTTGTCGCCAAATGTCTTACATGCCAAAAGGTGAAAGCTAAGCATCAACGACCAGCAGATGAATTACAAAAAATTGAAATTCCAGAATAGAAATGGGACTAGATAACTATGGATCTGGTGACTAGGCTACCCAGAACTACGGGTGGACATGACGCTATATGGATAATCGTTCATAGATTGACGAAATCAACTCACTTCTTACCCATTAAACTCAGCAGTTCTATGGAAAGACTAGCTGAACTATATGTAGCCCAAATAATTAGATACCATAGAGTTCCGAAATCTATCATTTCTGATCGAGATGTGTTGGAAACAAAGTGCGCAACGGAATTTTAAAAATTTTTCATCAGAGTAATTTCCAAAACACAAGTTTGACATGTTATATGTATAAATTAAACAGATCTTACTAACCTCAGTGTGCCGAAGACCCTCCGCGATCCTTGTAGAGAAGTAACGTTCTAGAAGAGCCTCAACCAACTGGTCTTCTTTGCTATTCTCTATCCACAACCGGAGTGAGTGTGGGCTCACACGTACAGCTCTTTCACTAGTGACTCTCCTTCCAACCAACAGAGAGAACCCAAAGCTAGTGCTCGTGATTTGTGAACAAAAGCTCTCTGGGAGTTTTCAGATGCTCGCTAGAAGAGTATCACTCTTAATCTCTCAAATTGATCTGAGTAAATCATGAGACTCACTCCCTTTTTATACCTATTGGTCCTGGGGTCAGTCCATATCAGATTAGGTCTCAAAAACTCGAAACAGAATCAAATTCAGGATCAGTATCTGATAAGATCCGTGTGAAAACAGCGTAATCTTATCTCTCGCTGATCGGCAGGCCGATCAGGCCAGTTCGGCAGGCCGAACACGTCATCCGGCAGGCCGAACACCTGAGAAAAAATCTCCGCGAATCTTTTATTTTCCACCCAAGATTCTAAGGATAAAGTCTCAGTTTTGATTCCAATAACCCAATAGAGAAGTTATTTGATCAAAACAAACTTTATCAAGATAATCTCTAAGAAAATAAATCAATTCACAATAATTCTACAAGTTTATCTTGTTCTAATTTGTCCAAAATTAAAACAACCGATAAACAGACAAGAATTATCTGATCGCAATAATTCAACAAGTTTATCTTGAACTAATTTCTTACAAAATTAATTCAACCGATAAACAGACATGAATTATTTGATTCTTACAAATTTTAAACCAATCTGATAAATCCGACATAAGTCACCAATTATTGAAAAAACACGTCGTGTCGTTACAGGATTTTGTGAGCTAGCAAAGGGGACCAAAATGGACCTATAAAGTTCAAGCTCATGATAATTATGAAACCCAACATCCCAGATATACATTTCACAATTATCAACTCCAACGCTACTCCACTAAAAGCTTGGAGCTGCACTCTCGAACTTTATAGAATTACGAAGCTCGTGTAGCTAAGTCTCTATGACATATCATAGTGCATCGTATCCCCATATGATAATCCATAATCGACTTAAGGACAAGTTCTGTCTTACCTTCCCGATTATTTTTATCTTACGTTCCATTGTCTCACCATTAGAAAACTTACCATCTAAAGATAGTATACCATTCGGTTACACCTATGTATCCAAATGGTAGAGCGCTCCAGTTTTCCAATTACAGGACAACACATATAAGAGGATATCATTACTCCTAAAGAGGAGCTATGGATTCCATATCTATGAATAACAAGTCTACGCTATCAAGAGTCATGCCTCCAAGTACCAGCATGCATACCACTATAGAGATGTGGGAGTTACCCATTGGTACATCAAAAGACACAAGTCGAGACAACGGGCCCACTATTCATCTCAGGATTAAGATACAATACAAATGACTATCTAAAGTGAATCGATTTGACAAGACAGAATTATTAATCCAAATCAATTCACTCTATGTCCTGATCCAACACGTCGTCACCTATGACAACGCGCCAATGTTTCTATTCATGGAGTCCAACTCCGATGGTCAAGACAAACCATCTCCCAGTAGGGCTACAGACAACATAACAATCTTTACATGAATAAAGCGCCCAACTTTATTCCCTCGAGTGTGGATCATATGTTTTAGACCATCACCTTAAGAATCGCGTCTTCCGTATAATCATCCCATCATATGCCCAATTCTTAAGGTTTAGACTGATAGTCTCAGACTACTGTTTACTTATCATACATTCAACAAATATGAACGTAAAGAGGACAAGATTTGGTATATATAAATGAATAAATTCTTTATTGATAACAATGTCTCCAAAAACGTATTACATTTTTACTCCTTAGGGCATACATGTCTAACAATCTCCCACTTGCACTAAGTGAGTAAATACTGCAAATTTCGCATCTCCATAGCTTCCACATGCCTCTCTAAGACTCTCCCAGTAAGTGTCTTCGTAAATGAATCAGCTAAATTGTCCTCTGACGCAATCTTGCACACCGTGACATGGTCCGCCCTCAATGAAGTCCTTTATCACATGATACTTCGATCAATATGCTTACTCTTCTTGTGAAATCTTGGTTCCTTAGCATTAGCTACCGCCGCACTATTATCACAGTACAAGTGATACCGCTTTATCCATATCAGGAACTACCTCAAGATCCCCAAGGAACTTGTGGAGCCACACTACTTCTTTCGAAGCATCACTAGCTACCACATACTCGGCCTCCATCGTCGAATCTGAAGTGCAATCTTGCTTTGCACTTTTCCAACTGATGGCACCGCCACCCAGAGTAAACACAAACCCCGAAGTCGATTTCCTAGAATCCAGACAGGATTGAAAATCTAAATCAGTGTATCCTAGAGGAGTCAAGTCCTCACCCGAATACACAAGCATATACCCTCGAGTCCTTCTCGGGTACTTGAAAATATGCTTTACTGCAACCCAATGGTTCGGTCCTGGATCCGCCTGAAATCGACTTACAATCTCGACCGCATAGCTAATATCTGGTCGAGTGCAAAGCATGGCATACATGAGACTACCCACTGTTGAAGCATAAGGCACCTTCTTCATGTATTCTCTTTCTTCATAAGACTTTGGAGAGTCTTTCTTAGAAAGAGTAATTCTAGAACTAGATGGTTGCCCACCTTTCTTGGAATCCTGCATTGCAAACCTCCTGAGAATTTTATCTATGTAGCCGGCCTGTGACAAAGCTATCATTTTGTTCTTCCTAACCCGAATGATCTGGATACCAAGAACAAAATTAGCCTCACCTAAGTCCTTCATGTCAAACTGCTTGGTCAACTATAATTTGATTGATGACAACACCCCAACGTCATTGCCAATTAGCAGAATGTCATCTACATAGAGCAGTAGAAAAACCACCTTCCCATCCTTAATGTGTTTGTAAACACATGGTTCATCCACATTTTGTGAGAACCCATAAGTCTTGATCACTTGATCAAATCTTATGTTCCAAGAACGGGATGCCTGCTTAAGTCCATAAATTGACTTTAGCAGCTTACAAACCTTACCCTCTTGACCCGCGACCTTGAACCCGTCTGGTTGTTCCATATAAATGGACTCATCAAGATAGCCATTCATGAAAAGCCATCTTGACATCCATCTACCAAATCTCGTAGTCGAGAGCAGCAGCTATGGACAAGAGAATCCGGATGGACTTAAGCATGGCTACAGGCGAAAAGGTTTCCTCATAATCGATTCCTTCCTTTTACGTATAACCCTTAGCTACCAGTCTAGCCTTAAAGGTTTCGACCTTTCCATCCACTCCTCTTTTCCTCTTGTAGATCCACTTACACCCTATGGGTTTTACCCCTTCAGGAAGATCCACAAGCTCCCAGACCTGATTAGTCTCCATAGACTTCATCTCTGTATTCATGGCCTCTGTCCAGAGTCTTGAATCAACATCCTCCATTGCTTTTGCATAAGTATAAGGATCCCTGTCATGTTCATCCGGTTCAGCCAAAAAGACCTCCCCATTGAACATATACCTCTCAGGTTGGCGCCCTGATCCTCCCACTACGTCGAAGCCCCTGAGATTGTTGTTCAGGTTTGTTTGGTTTTTCTACACCGATCGGAATGGTTTCGTTCGGAACCTCCGGAGCGAACTGATCACCCCTTAACTCCTCAAGCACCACTTTGCTTCGAGGTTTAAAGTCGTCCATGTAACTCTCCTCAAGGAAAGTTGCATTAGTTGAAACCATGACTTTATTTTCCTTAGGGTTATAAAAATAACCCCCTTTAGTCCCTTTTGGATATCCTACAAACATGCAAACTTCCGAACGTGCATCCAACTTATTCGGATCCTTAAACAGGACATGAGCTGGACATCCCCATATGCGAATATGGTTTAAGGATGTCTTCCGTCTTGTCCACAACTCATGAGGAGTTTTAGGGACCGATTTTGAAGGCACATTGTTCAAAAGATAACATGCGGTTTGTAGTGCATATCCCCAAAAGGATAAAGGTAATGATGAATAACTCATCATGGACCGAATCATGTCCAACAAAGTCCTATTCCTTCTCTCTGCTATGCCATTCTGCTGCGGAGTGCCCGGCGCAGTCAAATGGGATAAAATCCCATTCTCTAACAAGTGTCCCAAGAACTCATCAGAAAGGTATTCCCCACCTCGATCAGATTGAAGTACCTTTATGGGTCTACCCAATTGTTTTTCCACTTCAGCCCGAAACTCCCTGAACTTATCATAAGTTTTGCTTTTGTGGTGCATTAGGTACACATACCCATATCTTGAGTAATCGTCAATAAAAGTGACGAAGTACTCATACCCTCCTCGTGCCCAGATGTTCATTGGTCTGCAAACATCACTATGCACAAGTTCTAGAACCCCTTCGGCCCTATTGCCCTTAGACCCGTATGGTCTTTTGGTCATTTTACCCTCCAAACAAGATTCACATTGAGGTATAGATTCCACCTTTAAGTGACTTAAAGGTCCATCCCTTACCAACCTTTGAATCCTATTCAGGTTAATATGGCCAAGGCGCAAATGCCAAAGATAAGTCTTATTAGAGTGAGAAGTTTTAAGTCTTTTCGAGTTATTATCATTTATCTCAACATTAAGCAATAAGTCTATCTTAGGTTTGATAAAATATAGATTATTTTGCATCCATCCAGAACAGATAAAAGATTTGTTTTTACGAATCACCACTTTTTCATTAAAAGATACCACGTATGAGTCTTTAAATAAAGAAGATACAGAAATTAAATTCCTTTTAAATTTAGGAACATAAAAACAGTCTCGCAAAATTAAATTCCTATAATTATCAAAATAAAGATGGACATCTCCCACTGCTTCCGCTGAGACTAAGGATCCATCGCCCATCCGAAGCGTTAAGTCTTCACGAAGTAGACTTCTCGTTTCTTTGAATCCCTGCAGAGAAACACAAACATGATTAGTTGCACCAGAATCTATGACCCAGATTGTCACTTGATTCCTCAACCAAATAAGTTTCTAAATATAGAAGATCACACCTACCGTCCCTTGGAAAGGAAGTCCTTGCAATGCTTATTTATATGCCCGACCTTACCACAGAAGAAGCACTTAAGCTTCTTTGGGTTCTTCTTCTTCTTCTTCTTGCTCTTGGTAGCAGCAGGAATAGAAGACTTCCCACTCTTGGCCCGTTGCTTCTTTCCATTCCCAGAGTTAGGATTGGAACCAGAAGCAGCTACCATATTGGCCTCACCACCAGCAGGAGACTCCCTGATCAGCAGTTCAAACTCCTGTAACTGTTTCATCAGTTCTGTTAAGGTCATATCCCGTCTATTGCTTAAATTAAAAGTAGCTCTAAACTGGAATAAATTCCTTAGACAGAGTCTCAAAGACCATAGTCATCTGAGTTTCAGCATCGATGTCGGCTCCATTGGTTTGAGCCTCAGAGAGGTAACCCATGACCAACATCATATGCTCCTTTACAGATGTCCCCTGTCTCTGTCTACAGTTTAAGAGTTTCCTGAAGCGCCCCTTGCCGCTTTGTTATGGCCTGGCCTCCAAACATGTCCTCAAGATTATCCAAGATCTGCTTCGCAGTCTCATAATCCTGATGTTGAGCCTACAGCACGTTGTTCATGCTAGCCATAACATAGCAGCGGGCCTGATCATTAGTATCTTTCCAGCGATCGTACGCTTGGAATTGCTCATTACTTGAGTCTCCCGTAGGCTCAGGAGGACAAGGAGTTGTCAGAACATATTTCAGTTTCTCAAAGGAAAGGACGATGTCCAGGTTCTGTTTCAATCATTATAGTTCTCACCGGTTAATTGGTTTTTGTCAAGTATCGATGATAAAGCGTTTTTAGACATTTTCAATCTACAATAAAGAATCATATACCAAACATAAGCAAACATATATAATAATTTAGTAAGATAACACAATCATGTAAAAACATACAAATGTGTTTATGTGTCAAAACCTTGAAAATATCACAACCTTACAACGATAATTCCCAACTCATAATTCAACAAGCTCTTAGGGGAGTCATGCTAAATTCAATCAGGAACACGGATCCCCTCCTGATTAATATATGCCATCCAGGACCCTGTATGATCCAACATATACTAATAATCGTTTCTTTGGTCATTAATTTTATTAACAGAGCTCCTAGGGGAGGTTAATAATAAAATTAACGTGAGTGTATAACCACCGCTTCAATATTTTATCCATGATTTATAATCACCACCTAGGGGTGTGCAACCATAAATCATACTAAAATACCTTATCCTTTCAGAGATCCAATCTGGTACATGATAGAAATCCCTTCCTAGGGGTCGGGACCACCATGTTCTTCCTATGGACCAACGATGGAGGCCTTAGGTCCTCTCTTTGAAAACCTTCTCCCACTCAATCTTTTGGAGTCAAGGTTTTATTTTAAAATTATGCATGAACAATTTTAATATGAGTGGCACTCCCTATTCTATATGACATGTTATCAATATACATGGTAAATCATATTATAATGCAGACAAGCAAAGCAATCAAGCAAAGCTACAAGCAAAATAATAGTAACCGTAATATTATGATTCCACCCTAGAGAATAGAAAACTAGGATTACAAGAGAATAATCGAGACATTTATCGATTCTTCATCCTTGAATCCTCAAGCTGTATCCTTCTTCATGTAATATCCATCTTCAAGTCTTCAATCCCATATGAATCAAATACATCATATTTTCGGTCATATCCAAATTTAATGTTTCTCAGAATCGTTCCAAAAATAAAATTAAAACCGCACCGAAAAAATTGCACCTTTTCTAGATACTCTACAGCTCTAGATCTGTAGGCCGATCTGGGAGATCGGCCTACCGGTCTTGCTCCATCGGCCTACCGATCTATACATCGGCCTGTTGATCTATGTAGGTTCGGCCTGCCGAACTGAAACTTCAGCCTGCCGGCAGATCACCAAATTTTCTGCCCCACTGTCGGCCTGCCGGACCATACGTCCAGCCTGCCGATCCGTGACCTCCGGCCTGCCGAACTGTGAGGTCCGGCATGCCGACCGAGCAGAAAACCCTCAATCTAGAAAATACAATTTTAATGCAATTCATCAATTTTATTTTCAACAATTCAAAAACATAAAATTAGAGACTCAGGAAATACCTGGAGGCGCCATCATCAATCTTTTAGATCCGACTTCTCGATCTGTCTTCTCCGAATAATTATTTAATTACAAAATTCTTACAAATGAAAAATTAAATAACAATTCCTAGACGAAGATGATAGTCCGCCATCTAATTACATGAAAAACCTATATACAAATTCTAACCTCTAAGGAACCATAACCGGTATTAATTAATTAATAAATAATTAAACATCGATTTAATCAATCATAATTAATTAATAAACATTCACCACATAATCCATGACAACATATACATTATATAGAAACCTAGAGTGCCATCTCTCTATAAAATTCAATTCAAGCATAGGAGAAATTAAGATCACAAAATTTATGCATATAACATGATCACAAACTTGCAAATTTATGTAAAAACCTGGCTCTGATACCAATTGTTGGAAACAAAGTGCGCAGCAGAATTTTAAAAATTTTTCATCAGAGTAATTTCCAAAACACAAGTTTGACATGTTATATGTATAAATTAGACAGATCTTACTAACCTTAGTGTGCCGAAGACCCTCCACGATCCGTGTAGAGAAGTAACGTTCCAGAAGAGCCTCAACCAACTGGTCTTCTTTGCTATTCTCTATCCACAACCGGAGTGAGTGTGGGCTCACACGTACAGCTCTTTCACCGGTGACTCTCCATCCAACCAACAGAGAGAACCCAAAGCTAGTGCTCGTGATTTGTGAACAAAAGCTCACAGGGAGTTTTCAGATGCTCGCTAGAAGAGTATCACTCTTAATCTCTAAAATTGATCTGAGTAAATCATGAGACTCACTCCCTTTTTATACCTATTGGCCTTGGGGTCAGTCCATATCAGATTAGGTCTTAAAAATTTGAAACAGGTCTTAATCTCTAATCTCCGCGAATCTTTTATTTTCCACCCGAGATTCTAAGGATAAAGTCTCAGTTTTGATTCAAATAACCCAATAAAGAAGTTACTTGATCAAAACAAACTTTATCAAGATAATCTCTAAGAAAATAAATCAATTCACAATAATTCTACAAGTTTATCTTGTTCTAATTTGTCCAAAATTAAAACAACCGATAAACAGACAAGAATTATCTGATCGCAATAATTCAACAAGTTTATCTTGAACTAATTTCTTACAAAATTAATTCAACCGATAAACAGACATGAATTATTTGATTCTTACAAATTTTAAACCAATCTGATAAATCCGACATAAGTCACCAATTATTAGAAAAGCACGCCGTGTCGTTACAGGATTTTGTGAGCTAGCAAAGGGGATCAAAATGGACCTATAAAGTTCAAGCTCATGATAATTATGAAACCCAACATCCCATATATACATTTCACAATTATCAACTCCAACGCTACTCCACCAAAAGCTTGGAGCTGCACTCTCGAACTTTATAGAATTACGAAGCTCGTGTAGCTAAGCCTCTATGACATATCATAGTGCATCGTATCCCCATATGATAATCCATAATCGACTTAAGGACAAGTTCTGTCTTACCTTCCCGATTATTTTTATCTTACGTTCCATTGTCTCACCATTAGAAAACTTACCATCTAAAGATAGTATACCATTCGGTTACACCTATGTATCCAAATGGTTGAGCGCTCCAGTTTTCCAATTACAGGACAACGCATATAAGAGGATATCATTACTCCTAAAGAGGAGCTATGGATTCCATATCTATGAATAACAAGTCTACGCTATCAAGAGTCATGCCTCCAACGCACCGGCATGCATACCACTATAGAGATGTGGGAGTCACCCATTGGTACATCAAAAGACACAAGTCGAGACAACGGGCCCACTATTCATCTCAGGATTAAGATACAATACAAATGACTGTCTAAAGTGAATCGATTTGACAAGACAGAATTATTAATCCAAATCAATTCACTTTATGTCCCGATCCAACACGTCGTCACCTATAACAACTGCGCCAATGTTTCTATTCATGGAGTCCAACTCCGATGGTCAAGATAAACCATCTCCCAGTAGGGATACAGACAACATAACAATCTTTACATAATAAAGCGCTCAACTTTATTCCCTCGATTGCGGATCATATGTTTTATACCATCACCTTAAGAATCGCGTCTTCCGCATAAGTCATCCCATCATATGCCCAATTCTTAAGGTTTAGACTGACAGTCTCAGACTACTGTTTGCTTATCATACATTCAACAAATATGAACGTAAAGAGGACAAGATTTGGTATATATAAATGAATAAATTCTTTATTGATAAAAATGTCTCCAAAAACGTATTACATTTTTACTCCTTAGGGCATACATGTCTAACAAGATGGTCGATTTACTTCAAAGTTCTGAAGGAGCGTTCACCAAGCAATGGGAACGAAGCTGACTTTTAGTACTGCTTTTCATCCTCAAATGGATGGTCAATCTAAAGGGACCATTCAAACCCTGGAAGATATGCTGAGAGCCTGTGTTCTAGATTTTAAAGGAGGATGGGATAAAAAGCTACTGTTGATCGAATTCGCTTATAATAATAGTTATCAAGCTTCCATAGGAATGGCTCCTTATGAAGCTCTTTATGGAAGAAGATGCAGATCGCCACTGAATTGGTATGAAACAGGAGAAAAGACACTATCGACTACAGATTTCATGCAAAAGACGACGGATGATGTGAAATTAATCCGTCAACAAATGGAAACTACCTTTAGTCATCAAAAGAGTTACGCAGATCGGTGACGAAGACCCCTAGAATTCCAAGTAGGGGATTTGGTCTTCTTAAAAGTGACACCGATGAAAGGAGTAATCAGGTTTGGAAAGAAAGGAAAACTTGGCCCAAGATACATTGGACCATTTGAAATCTTAGAACGGGTAGGCAATGTAGCATATAAGTTGGCCTTATCCTCTGATCTAGCATCGGTACACAACATATTCCATGTATCCATGCTAAAAAAGTACGAACCGGATCCTTCGCATGTTCTACAGCCAGAGGAAATTGACGTACAAGAGAACCTATCTTATGAAGAGAAACTAGTTCAAATACTGGCACGAAAAGAAAAAGAACTAAGGAACAAGAAGATACTTCTCGTCAAAGTTTTATGGCGCAACCAATAAGTAGAAGAAGCAACGTGGGAACGAGAGGATGAAATGAGGAAAAGCTACCTCAAATTGTTTTGATTTTCAAGGATGAAAATTCTTAAGGAGGGTAGATTGTACTGACCAAGAAAATTTCCCTAATAAAATCTAATATTTAATTGGGTTTAATTAATAAATTTACTCTTAAAAATGTATATTTTTGTAAAAAATTGTAATTTTGTAAAAATTATGATAAAATATGAATGAGTGGTATTGATTGCAAATTTTATGGCAATTGTAATTCAATGTTGGATATGGTAAAATATAGATTTTATGAGTTTAATTACTCAGGAATTTATAAATAATATCCATAGAATGAATTTTATATCACTATTAATTGTAAAATTGTGATATGAACAAATGAGATTAGAATGTAAATAGGACATAAAGGTTGTCCAAACTCTAACCTAGGGTAGAAAGGAGGCCAGAGCAGTATAAGAATACTGCTAAGTGAAAATACAGATACGGGAAATGTCATGATTGGCCTCCAAAAATGAACGAAAAGTAAGCTAAATATTTTTATACAGTCTAAGGATAGAAAGTACACTAATTTGACCACAATAGTGTAAGAAAAATACTATGTGATAAAAAATTACATTGTATAAATTTTTGGGCCCCACAAAGTGGACACCCAACCAAATTTGATTGGGCCACCAAGCTTGAAAATGTGGCCCAATAGCATGATGACACCTAGGGTATACTCATGGATTACCATGAGTCATCAAGTGGATAAGGAAGCATTTATGGCAAAGTTATCTAAAATTTTTCATTTCTTTTCTTTCCTTCCATGTTCGGCAATGACTGATGAACCTTGCAAAAAATTTTCTCAACCTCACACTTTGCAAAAATAGCCCCAAAACAAGTTTTAGAAGCAAGCTCAAGGATTTTTCACAAGATTTAAGGTAAAATCCCAAACTTTTTAGCAATTTTTTAAGGGATTTTTCATGGGTTAAGAGGGAAATTCATTCATGGTGTTTTTGCATGAAAATGAAGCCTAAGAAGGAGTTCAAGGAGCCTTGGAAGGCTAAAAATTAAAAGAGTGTTATTTGGGTAAGTTTTGAGTTTTAAAGTTTTCAAATTTTGTAATCTTATTTTGATTTTTATTGCTTTGAACCTATGTGGGTTCTTGAGCATATATTTGATGAAATTTCATAGATATGTGATGCATGGTATGATTGAAGTTATGAAATTTTGGTTTGTGGTGCAAAAAGGGTAGTTTTTGTAAAAGTATTATTTTTGTAATTTTGGTGTTAGACTTTGCAAAAATGATGATTGAGCATAAAAATGAATTAAACAAAAGATGGAATGGTTTCTACAGGGGTAGATTTACAGTTTTAAAACAGATTTTCAAAAAAAATACCCTAGGGACTAAATTGAAAGAAAAAGTTTTTTCTCGGTAGAATTGAAAAGTGGACTAAAACACCCTTGTACAGTGAGATTTTGGGAAAAGTTAAAACATAAAAGTTGTAGATCTCGATGAAACGATCAAGCATTTCGGGCAATTTGTCGAAAAACTCAATCGTTTATGAGATTTTGATTTTTCAAAGAGTTTACAAAATTATGAAAAATTTTTAAAAAGGCAAAAATGTCATTTCCCAAAGGATTTTGAATATGGTACTTTGAGCAACAATGATCCTTGAGAAAAATAGAAAATTTTGGAATAAAAAGGACAATTTTACCCTGTAATGACCGAGAAAATGTCATCAATGAAACCTATTATTTAATTAGGTTTAATTAATGAATTTATACTTTAAAATGTAAAATTTTCTAAAAATAGTAATTTTTGTGAAAATTACAATAAAATATGAATGAGCGACATTGATTGCAAATTTTATGGCATATGTAATGCAATGGTGGATATTGTAAAATACAAATTTTACGAGTTTGATGACTCAGAGATTTGTGTATAATATCCATAAAGTGAATTTCATGTCACAATTAATTTTTAAATTGTGATATAAACAAATCGATTATTAGAATGTAAATAGGATATAGAGGTTGTCTAAACCCTAACCGAGGGTAGAAAGGAGGCCACAGTAGTATAAGAATACTGCTAAATGAAAATGCAGATATGAAAAATGTCACGATTAGCCTCCAAAAGTGAACGAAAAGTAAGTTAAATATTTTTATACTGTCTAAGGATAGAAAGTACACTGAATTGACCACGACAGTATAGAAAAAATACTGTGTGGTGAAAAATTACACAGTATAAATTTT
This sequence comes from Artocarpus heterophyllus, assembly GCA_025403435.1. Classification (NCBI taxonomy): domain Eukaryota; kingdom Viridiplantae; phylum Streptophyta; class Magnoliopsida; order Rosales; family Moraceae; genus Artocarpus; species Artocarpus heterophyllus. The sequence continues at coordinate 15,702,176 of CM046336.1, forward strand.
TAATTCCATAAAGTGGACATTTGCTTGAATTCTATTGGGCCAACAAGCCATGCAATGTGGCTCAATAAGATGAGGACACCTAGGGCAGTCTAATGGATGACCATGAGTCATCAAATGTATAAGGAAGCATTTAATGCATGGTTATCACAAAATTTCATTTCCTTTCTTTTGCTCCAAGCTCCGGCAGCCATAACCAAGCTTCAAAAAAATTTTCTCAACCCCCAAACTTTGCAAAAATAACCCCAAACAAGTTTTATAAGCAAGTACAAGGATTTTTCACAAGTTTTAAGGTAAAATCCTAAACTTTTTAATGAGTTTTCAAGGGATTTTTCAAGGGTTGAAGAGAGAAATTAATCCATGGTATTTTTGTATGGAAAGGAAGCTTAGGAGGGAGTTCAAAGGGATTTTGAAGGCTTGAAACCAAAAGGGTGTTATTTTGGTAAGTTTAAAGTTTTAAAGTTTTGTAATTTTATGGATTTTATTTTGATTTCTATTCTTTCAAACCCAAGTGGGTTCTTAAGCATGTATTTGCTGAAATTTCATGCATATGTGAAGTATGGCATGTTTGAGTTGTGAAATTTTGATTTATGGTGGACAATAGTAATTTTTGCAAAAAGTATTATTTTTGTAAATTTAATGTTAGTTTTAGTAAAAGTGATGTTTGAGCAAGAGAATGTTTTGATTAAGGCATGGAATGGTTTCTGCAGGGGTAGAATTACAAGTTTGAAATGCATTTTTGTAAAAATGCCATAGGGACTAAATTGAAAGAAAAAGATTTCTCTCGGAAGAATTAAAAAATGGCCAAAAACACGGTTGTACAGTGAGATTTTGAGAAAAGTTAAAACATGAAAGTTGTAGATCTCGATGAAAATGTTAGGCACCATGAACGGTTTGTCGAAAAACTAAATCGTTTGTGAGATTTTGATTTTTCAAAGAATTTTTAAAAATTGTGAAAAATTTTAAAAGGGGCAAAAACGTCATTTCCCAAAGGGTTTTGAATATGGTACTTTGAGTAAAAATGATCCTTGAGAAAAATAGGAAATTTTGATGCAAAGAAGAAAATTTTAGTCCTGGGGACAAAATCGTCAAAATTTTTAGTTCAGGGACTAAACCGCAAAGTTTTATGAAAATGGGGCATAATTGAGAAATAAAGAGATTTGACCCACTAGGGTGTTATTTTGAAATTAGTATGTGGTTATTTTCATAAGAATAACGAAATCGAGCTCGGGTAGGTTAGTGGACCCACGAAGGGCAAAATCGTCATTTTTGTTCAAATAACCCGAACTGCTTTGAAATGTTTCCAATGGGATAAGAAAATGACTAGAAAGGTTCTTGCCTTTTGTTAGAAACAATAGGGTAAAGTTAGATAGAAATAAGAAAAACCAGTGGTTTTTAGAGTTGTACATAGTAATACAACTCAATTTATTAACTAACAGATGTTTCATATTGAAACATAGTGAAATTTAGCTAATGGCTTTGTAATTGACCAACAAGATCCTAGGAGTCTAGGAGAAGGGAAATTGAGGTTCAGTTGCCCGACATTCACATCAAGTAAGTACCCATCCCACCTACAGTATGAAATTGTAGGCTTAGAGTGTAAAATGTGTATATGTATACCTGTGTGTATATCAAGGTGTATACTTATATGTATGCAATGACATAAGTATTTATAAAAATGAAAGGGTATACTTGTGAGTATATGGAATATATATATATACCTGAGAGTATATAATGACATATACCTGAGTGTATATGATGATCTGTACTAGTGTGTATATTTTATGTTAAGTACCTGTGAGTACATTATGCTATATACCTGTGCGTATATTAATGTGTACCAGTGTGTATATTTTATGTTAAGTACCTGTGAGTACATTATGCTATATATACCTGTGTGTATATTAATGTGTACCAGTGTGTATATTTTATGTCAAGTACCTGTGAGTACATTGTGTTATATACCTGTGCGTATATTAATGTGTACCAGTGTGTATATTTTACGTTAAGTACCTGTGAGTACATTATGCTACATACCAGTGCATATATTAATGTGTACCAGTGTGTATATAAAGTATGTATCTGTGTGTACTATGTCGTACAAGAGCATTTATGTTATGTATAACATATGATCATCACTTCATGCATGGTATGATAACCATAATAAGTGAATTGGTAAACGAATCACCAAAAGTTAAGAAAAGTGTCATACCGACTCCTGACTCAATGGGAGTTTAAGGATTACAGGATGGTCACGGTGTTACGTAGACCTAAGTGCGCAATGGTATGAACACTTGGGCCCTAGTTAAAGATAAGAAATGATAATAATAAAGAAGGATTATAAGAAAGCATAATGAGATCATGCATTTTATTGAATGTGTATGTGGGTTTATATGAGACTTACTGGGTGTTAGCTCATTAAGTTTTTCATGCTATAGGTATTCCGATGAAAAGGTCAGAATGAATCGTAATGATGAGCTAACGGACGGATGATGTGTGCAGACTGGGTATGGTTTCCGCCACAGTATGCTTTCCGTTGTATGGTGTTTTAAGATATTTTGAAAGTAATGTTTGATAAGCTATATTGTAAAAGAATGATGATTATGTAAACACAAGTATATGTTTGTATTTCAAAGTTGTTAAACCAGTATATGTACAGCATTTATTAAAAAAAAATTTCCTAAATTTTTGTCCTAAAGTAAGTAAGAAAGAGTTTTATCACAACCTAAAAAAGCGGGTTGTGACAGTTGGTATCAGAGCAAAAATCTTGCCATCCTATGCACATCGTTGTCTGCTCCATTGCCATAGCTCAAGTAAGATAGTTTGATTTTAAGTATAAGAATGTGTAACGCCCCTTAATTCGGACGTCACAGATGTTGTTACATATATACGTTCGTACTTGCATAAACTTTAACATATAAATAATATCAAACTTAAACAGTACCATTGATTTTAAAAGTACTTAAACTTACACAACCAGGATCCATTCATACCTTCAATATTTTTTTTTAAACTTATCATTGTTTAGAACAACATTGTTTAACTAATTCCATATCATAATTTATTCAAATTTACTTAAATTAATCATGAACTTATTTAATAATATAGGTTTATCAAGTTGTAAAAATCAGAACTTAACAAAACATCATAACATGTCTCATTAAACATCAAATCATTTAAAACTTACTCACTCCCACAGTTCGGCAGGCCGAACTTTGGATTTCGGCAGGCCGAACATCATCGGCAGGCCGGAGTTCCCTCAACCGGCAGGCCGGCAGAGGCTTTGCAATTCGGACCAAAAATTCATCCATGTTCGGCAGGCCGAGAATTGTGATCGGCAGGCCAAACTTCTGGACTTCGGCAGGCCGGCCATAAGGTTCAACAAGCCGTCCGAGACCAATTCTCTTGGAAAACTTAAATTTTTAAACAAACCAACTTTTCGTAAAACATAGCGGAAGTTCATAATTCATTGAAAAATGATAAAATAACTTATAAAACCATAATATAAGTATTCTTAAAAACTTAATATAAAAATATGTTCAAATATATATAACTTCATTAAATCATAAAATCATTCTTCTTGGCGTGCTTCCGGTTACAATTTATCGTTCATAATGCTCACACGCCTTCCCATGTCCTCCGCCTAGTCCAGGATTCTCTTACCCTTATCTGCAACATGACATATAAAACATGATTAAGCTAATGCTTAGTAAGTACATATAATTCTCACAATTTAAAACATTTCATAAACACCATCATCATCATCATTGTCATCATATCATAAAAGTGCCTTAAGCACAATTTCATAGAACATATCTTTCGTAACGTTGACCATGTTAAAACTTATTCCATTTTTATCTTAAGGGCCCAAGTGTTGCACCATAAACATCATCATAGGCGCGCCGTCATGAGAGGAGAAGGGTAGCTAATCCCAAACCAAACATGACATCATAACATAACATTTCATAACATTGGGTGTGCAACACTTATTAGGTGATACATATATACATACTTTTCATACTTTAAAACATGTCGTCATCATACATGCATAACTTGAAATCATAAAAATCTTTCATAAGAAATCCTTTAAGGAAAATCATCATAAAAACATCATGAATATCCTTGTAAACATATCATCAAACCTTGAAAAAGGTGTCATGTTGCAGGTGAGAATGTACTTACTTTATCGTTAGCTTACTTAACCTTAACGTAATTTGGTGACGACACCGTGGTCTCATAGTGCTCATTTCTTGAGTGTTTATGCCATTTTCTATTTTAAAGATGCAATACATTAATAAATATCATGAAATATCTATTCACATAACATTCATTCATAATATACTCATGTATACATTCATCACATTTTCAAACATATCCCATAATCATTATCGTAAAATTATCATCAAAACATATATATATTTTCATCACATCCATTACAATCAATAATTCATAACCATAAACATTGTCATCACATAAACATATTATTATGATTTTTCTTTAATTATAAAAATTACCTTAAGCATATAAAAACAAACCATATATTTTAAACATATTTATCTTTTAAATAAAACGTTTTCGAATAAATACATATATTTTAATTTAATAATTCATACAAACATCTTATTTTCATGCATAAAATCATTTCATTGTCATAAAATCATATATATATATATAATATATAACATTTCATAACATAAAATACATTCATCATAATTAAACAGTAACATTACTGTGAAGGGTAGAAGACAGAAATATCCATTTTTCATAAAACTACCGAAAAGACATGAAACATGAAAAAAACAATCACACATAACACTCATGAGCATCATAATAAAAACACAAAACAAAATACAATACCTAGAGAGGATATTATAGACGAATTTGAGGAGGAGAATATCTTTTTAAATTTACCAGAAAAACCGAATTCATACCTTGAAGTTTCTTCTCGAAATTCTTGAATTTTAATCAACGAAACAAGACTTTTTCTTTCAATATTTGCAGAAAATTTTTGTGAGAGAGAGAGAGAAGCACTCGTGGAGAAGAGAAGAGGAAGAGAAAACAAAAGAGAGAGAGTCTCAGAATTTTGAGAGAGAAAACGTGAGAAAGAGAGAAAATAATAGAAAAAAGAAACGTTAAAATTTTTAACGTAATAAACACAATTGATGGGAATTCAATTCCTTTCATTAAGTCAGAAATTTTCTGACTGTTGAGGGCATGAGGCATGGGAAAAGAAGAGAAAGAAAAATGAAGGTCAAACAATCACCCACAACCTTCCATGTTTTGCCCACTTAAAATTGGAAGTCATATAAATTGACACGAATCAATGCAGGTCAAACCCCTTTAATTTCCTTAACTGATAAAATCCTTCCATTATTATGCCAATTAATCACATTAAATCGTCCAATTAATGTAATTAACTCAGCCATAATTTTGGAGAAATTTCTGCTGACTGCTCGTCAGCCATGTTCGGCCTGCCGATTTTCCCTCTTCGGCCTACCTGTTCCAGCAAGTTCGGCCTACCGATCTCGGGCAAGATGTTCGGCCTGTCGATCTTGAAAGTTTAGCCTGTCGAACTGTCCTTAATTGGCATACAATAAAACATACATACATTATTGCATCGTAAATAAACATACATTCAAAATTTTACATGAACACTAGAGCACAACGATCCCATGCAGTCGTCACCTGTCATAAAACTTGACATAAAAAGTTAGTAACATGCACATCACATATTTTATGATATAACGTAATTTATTAATAAAATTCCTTATCAACGTTACTAATTTAACGTGGTCCGTTACATAAAATAGGCGGGTGTTACAATTCTCTCCACCTTATAAAAGTTTCATCCTCGAAACTTAGAATAAATGCGGATACATAACTTTCATGTCATCTTCACGTTCCCATGTAGCTTCTTCAACTTGCTGATTTCGCCATAACACCTTGACCAATGGAATTTCTTTATTCCTCAAAGTCTTGGTTTTCCGATCGAGTATCTTTATTGGCTTTTCTTAATAACTTAAGTCTTCTTGTATCTCGATCACTTGTGGCTCAATCACATGCGTAGGGTCCGAAACATACTTTTTGAGCATGGAGACATGAAATACATCGTGCATTGCGGACATTTCAGATGGCAACTTCAGCTGAAAAGCTACTTTGCCTATTCATTTAACAACTTCATAAGGACCGATGAATCTTGGGCTTAACTTGCTTTTCTTCCCAAACCTCATAACCCCTTTCATTAGTGCAACTTTCAAAAACACATATTCGCCTACAACGAACTCTAAAGGTCTTCTTCTTTTGTTTGCATAACTCTTTTGACGGCTTTGAGCGGTCTTTATTCTTCTTCTTATCAACTTTATCATCTCAGATGTTTCATTCACAAAGTCGGTTCTTTCAGCATCTACGCTTTCCATCAACTTCTTTTCACCAGCTTCATGCCAACAGATAGGCGACCTGCATTTTCGTCCATACAGCGCTTCATATGGTGCCATCCCAATTGTCGCCTGAAAGCTGTTATTATAAGCAAACTCTGCTAACGGCAACATTTTACACCAGTTGGTCTTATAATCGAGAGAATAAGCCCGTAGCATATCTTCTAGAATCAAGTTCGTCCTCTCTATTTGGTTGTCAGTCTGAGGATGAAAAGCCATACTGAAATAAAGCCTGGTTCCCATTACAGTCTGTACACTCTTCCAAAACTTAGATGTGAACCTGCCATCACGATCTGAGATAATCGACTTGGGAATCCCATGAAGTCGTACAATCTCCTTAACATAGAGTTCCGCTAACCGTTCCATCGAGTAAGTGATCTTGATAGGAATGAAATGCACCGTCTTCATCAGCCGATCCACAACTACCCAGATTGCATCATAACCGTTCGTAGTTTTGGGTAAGCCGGTAATGAAATCCATAGCTATTTCTTCCCATTTCTATTCCGGTATTTGGATAGACTGCAGTTCACCACCAGGTCTCTGGTGTTCAGCCTTTACTTGCTGACATGTCATACATTTCTTGACATACTTTGCAACATCACGTTTCATTCCAAACCACCAGAAGTTATCCTTTAGATCATTGTACATCTTTGTTGCACCAAGATGAATAGAGTAAGGAGTGTCATGAATTTCTGCCAAGATCCTTTCCCTTAAATCATCAACATTGGGAACACATAAACGGTCCTTAAGGTACAGAGTTTCGTCATCCGCAATACGAAACTTTTGACATTTTCCTTCTTTTATTTCATGCTTGATCCTTACAAGGCTTATGTCGTCATCTTGCTTACTCTGAATTTCATCATACATCGTCGGAGCAAGAAAGAGTGCTGATAGCTGGCTTGCTATAAGTTCTAAACCGAAGTCTAGAATTTTCTTCCTTAAAGGTGGAGACATTGCTTGCATAGACAGCAACGTGGCAACTGACTTCCTACTTAAAGCATCAGCTACTCGGTTAGCTGTACTAGGATGATAAAGGATTTCACAATCATAATCCTTCACCAACTCTAGCCATCTTCGTTGTCTCATGTTTAGGTCTCTTTGCGTGAAGAAGTACTTCAGACTTTGATGATCAATGAAGATCTTACATTGGACCCGATACAAATAGTGTCTCCATATCTTCAACGCAAAAACAACTGCTGCTAACTCGAGGTCATGAGTAGGATAGTTCTTTTCGTAGTCCTTCAGTTGTCTTGAAGCATAAGCAATCACCTTTTCATTTTGCATTAATACAGCTCCCAGGCCCATCTTGGAAGCATCACTGTAGATTACGAACCCATCATTTCCCTCAGGAATTGCCAACACTGGAGCCGTCGTTAATCTTTTCTTCAGTTCTTGAAAACTCTTTTCACATGCATCCATCCATTCATACTTCTTTTCCTTTGCGAGTCAAGTTTGTGAATGGAGCTGCTATCTTGGACAAATCTTCTACGAATCTTCGATAGTAACCTGCTAGACCTAAGAAGCTCCTTATTTCACTTGTATTCATCGGTTGCTTCTAATTGAGTACTGCTTCTACTTTAGCAGGGTCCACCATAATCCCATCCTTTGAAATAACATGCCCTAAGAATGACACTTTATCAAGCCAGAACTCGCATTTGGAGAACTTAGCATATAGCTGGTGTCTTCTTAAAGTCTCCAGCACAATCCATAAATGCTCCTCATGTTCTTCTTGATTCTTAGAGTAGACAAGAATATCATCGATAAATACAACAACAAATTTATCGCGGAAATCCTTGAATACCTTGTTCATCAATTCCATAAAGGCAGCAGGTGCATTCGTCAGACCGAAAGGCATAACCAAAAATTCATGGTGACCATACCTCGACCTGAAAGCAGTCTTGGGGATATCTCCTTCTTTAATCTTCAACTGGTGATACCCTGATCGTAGATCAATCTTTGAAAACACCGATGCACCCTTAAGCTGATCAAACAAATCATCAATTCGAGGCAATGGATACTTGTTCTTGATCGTCACCTTGTTCAGCTCTCTGTAGTCGATGCAGAGTCTCATAGTGCCATCCTTCTTCTTCACAAATAAAACTGGAGCACCCCACGGTGAGTGACTTGGCCTGATAAATCCTTTGTCAAGTAGCTCCTTTAATTACGTGTGAAGCTTCTTTAATTATACCAGGGCCATTCTGTAAGGCGCTTTAGAGATTGGTTCGGTGCCTGGAGCGAGCTCAATCTCGAATTCAACTTCTCTTTCTGGCGGTAGACTCATTAGGTCATCAGGAAACACATCTTCATATTCATGAACAACATGCACATCTTCAATTCTTGTCTTTCCTTCTTGGCTTTTGTCTACAATGTTTACCAGATAGCCCATGCAGCCACTTGCTAAAAGCTTTCTTGCTTTCATTGCCGATAGAAACATGTGGGGTTTCTTTCTGGTCTCGCCAACATAAATGAATTTCTGATCACCTTCAGGATGGAAGATCACCTTTCGTTTTCGGCATTCGATTGAGGCATTATACTTACTTAGGAAATCCATCCCAAAAATCATGTCGTAGTCATGCATGTCGATCACAATGAGGTCGACGAAAAGTTCCCTATTAGAAATCCATAGGGGTATTGTACGCAAACAATGCATGGATAATATCACTTCCCCGGAGGGTAGTGTCGTAGTGAATCCCTGTCTCATAGGCTCTAAACGAACCCCTAACTTCTTAGCATGTGACATAGATACAAAAGAATGCGTGGCATCCGTATCAAAAAGAACATAAACATCATTAGATAAGCTTGTTATCTGACCTGTGACCACATTGGAGGCTTTTGCAGCCACTTGTTCTTTCGTCATGGTATAGATTCGGGCGTTTGTTGGTGGGGCTTCAAGTCTCCCTTGACTAATTAGTGGCCCTTCAAGGGAGGCTTGCATCTGATGCAGCTGGGCTCGAGGAGGAGCTCTTTGCGGGGCATTAGCATTCATCAACTTGGGGCAATTCTTTACAAAATGGTATTCACGCCCACATATGAAACATTGGTTTGTCCCCAATCGGCATTCCCCTGGATGTTTCTTTCCACATTTGGCACATGGTTGAAATCGCCTATCATTGTTATTGCGCTGACCATCATTGTGCCTCTTATTGTCTTGGCCCTGCTGTTGTCGAGGGTTGCCCTTTCTCTTATTGTTCCTCCAGTTCTGGTTGTGTTGTTGCTGTTATTGTTGTTGTTGTTGTTGTTGTTGTTGTTGTTGTTCCCGTGGGGAGGACGGTTCTGGTTGCTTGCATTGTTGGGTTGCTAGTTGGGCTGAGGCTGATTCCTTCATAACTTCGACAGATGGGACTCAGCACGTTGAGCCCTCATAACAACCTGTTCTTGGGTCCTTGGCGGACTAGCCCCATCAACAATTGCAACAATGTCTGGCCTAAGGGCTCTGATCAACCTTCTGACCCTTTCACCTTCATTCATAACCTTCCCTGGGCATAGACGAGCAAGCTGGTCAAACTTTGTCACCACATCAATGACTGTCATATCCCCCTGGCATAAGCTTTCGAACTCCACATAATGTTTCCTCGTGACATTCATATGGAAGAACTTCGTGTTGAACTCATGAACGAAGTCAGCCCATGTCATCTCTACAACATTTCTGCTCTGTTTGATGCCATCCCACCATATCCTGGCCTCCATTGTAAGACAGTACGAGGCACAAAGGACCTTCTCGTTGTCCGTGAAATCCATAAGTCGTAAGGTGGCCTCAATCGTCTTCAACCATCCTTGAGCGACTAACGGGTTGTTAGAACCCTCGAAGTCAGCTGGCTTAACTCTCTTCCATCTGACCAGAACAGGTTCCTGATAGGTTGCTCTTGGTTCAGCAGCAGAAGCTGGGACTTCGTTTACTTGTACTTGTGGCTGCGGAGGAGGATGAGGCACATCATTGCCTCGTTGTTCACCATTCTGGCCGTTGGCCCTTAATGTAGCTATTTCTCTTCGTTGATCCTCCAACTACCTTTGCAGTTCAGCAATCATCGTCATGAGTCTTTCGTTGGTCTGGGTGCAGGTCTGTATTCTTCTGTGGCCGTCCATCGTAAATTTCCTAAAATAATTAGGACTTAGAAATAATCTTTCATTTATGAGACAGGTTTTCACTACTATGTTATTAATCATTAAACATTCAAACCTTAATCTTATCATCATACTTGCATCAACACATCTAACTTAATAACATACTTACTTGGAGGACTTGGATTGACGTGTGGCGATATGAATTGTAATTGAAAAATTTGCTCTGATACCAAAGCCTATAACGCCTATTAATTTGGACGTCACAGATGTTGTTACATACATACATTTGTGCTTGCATAAACTTTAACATATAAATAATATCAAACTTAAACAGTACTATTGATTTTAAAAGTACTTGAACTTACATAACTAGGATCCATTCATACCTTCAATATTTTTTTTTAAAACTTATCATTGTTTAGAACAACATTGTTTAACTAATTCCTTATCATAATTTATTCAAATTTACTTAAATTAATCATGAACTTATTTAATAATATAGGTTTATCAAGTTGTAAAAATTAGAACTTAACAAAACATCATAACATGTCTCATTAAACATCAAATCATTTAAAACTTACTCACTCCTATAGTTCGGCAGGCCGAACTTGGGACTTCGGCAGGCCGAACATCATCGGCAGGCCGGAGTTCCCTCAACCGGCAGGCCGGCAGAGGCTTTGCAATTCGAACCAAAAATTCATCCATGTTCGGCAGGCCGAGAATTGTGACTGGCAGGCCAAACTTCTAGACTTCGACAGGCCGGCCATAAGGTTCGGCAGGCCGTCCGAGACCAATTCTCTTGGAAAACTTAAATTTTTAAACAAACCAACTTTTCGTAAAATATAGCGGAAGTTCATAATTCATTGAAAAATGATAAAATAACTTTTAAAACCATAATATAAGTATTCTTAAAAACTTAACATAAAAATATGTTCAAATATATATAACTTCATTAAATCATAAAATCATTCTTCTTGGCGTGCTTCCGGTTATAATTCATCGTTCATAATGCTCACACGCCTTCCCATGTCCTCCACCTAGTCCAGGATTCTCTTACCCTTATCTGCAACATGACATATAAAACATGATTAAGCTAATACTGAGTAAGTACATGTAATTCTCACAATTTAAAACATTTCATAAACACCATCATCATCATCATTGTCATCATATCATAAAAGTGCCTTAAGCAAAATTTCATAGAACATAACTTTCATAACGTTGGTCATGTTAAAACTTCTTCCATTTTTATCTTAAGGGCCCAAGTGTTGCACCATAAACATCATCATAGGTGCGCCATCATGAGAGGAGAAGGGTAGCTAATCCCAAACCAAACATGACATCATAACATAACATTTCATAACATTGGGTGTGCAACACTTATTAGGTGATACATATATACATACTTTTCATACTTTAAAACATGTCGTCATCATACATGCATAACTTGAAATCATAAAAATCTTTCATAAGAAATCCTTTAAGGAAAATCATCATAAAAACATCATGAATATCCTTGTAAACATATCATCAAACCTTGAAAAAGGTGTCATGTTGCAGGTGAGAATGTACTTACTTTATCGTTAGCTTACTTGACCTTAACATGATTTGGTGACGACACCGCGGTCTCGTAGTGCTCGTTTCTTGAGTGTTCATGCCATTTTCCATTTTAAAGATGCTATACATTAATACATATCATGAAATATCAATTCACATTGTTAGACATGTATTCCCTAAGGAGTAAAAATGTAATACATTTTTGGAGACATTTTTATCAATAAAGAATTTATTCATTTATATGTACCAAATCTTGTCCTCTTTACGTTCATATTTGTTGAATGTATGATAAGCAAACAGTAGTCTAAGACTGTCAGTCTAAACCTTAAGAATTGGGCATATGATGGGATGATTATGCAGTAGACACGTTTCTTAAGGTGATGGTCCAAAACATATGATCCGCAATCGAGGGAATAAAGTTGGGTGCTTTATTTATGTAAAGATTGTTATGTTGTCTATATCCCTTTTGGGAGATGGTTTGTCTTGACCATTGGAGTTGGACTTCGTGAATAGAAACATTGGTGCGTTGTCATAGGTGACGACGTGTTGGATCGGGACATAAAGTGAATTGATTTGGATTAATAATTATGTCTTGGTAAATCGATTCACTTTAGACAGTCATTTGTATTGTATCTTAATCCTGAGATGAATAGTGGGCCCGTTGTCTCGACTTGTGTCTTTTGATGTACCAATGGGTGACTCCCACATCTCTATAGTGGTATGCATACCGGTACGTTGGAGGCATGACTCTTGATAACATAGACTTGTTATTCATAGATATGGAATCCATAGCTCTTCTTTAGGAGTAATGATATCCTCTTATATGCGTTGTCCTGTAATTGAAAAACTGGAGCGCTCAACCATTTGGATACATAGGTGTAACTGAATGGTATACTATCTTTGGATGGTAAGTTTCTAATAGTGAGACAATGGAACGTAAGATAAAAATAATCGGGAAGGTAAGACAGAACTTGTCCTTAAACCGATTATAGATTATCATATGGGGATACGATGCACTATGATATGTCATGGAGACTTGGCTACACGAGCTTCGTAATTCTATAAAGTTCGAGAGTGCAGCTTCAAGCTTTTAGTGGAGTAGCGTTGGAGTTGATAATTATGAAATGTATATCTAAGATATTGGGTTTCATAATTATCATGAGCTTGAACTTTATAGGTCCATTTTAGTCCCCTTTGCTAGCTCACAAAATCCTGTAACGACACGGCGTGCTTTTCCAATAATTGGTGACTTATGTCGGATTTATCATATTGGTTTAAAATTTGTAAGAATCAAATAATTCATGTATGATTATCGGTTGAATTAATTTTGTAAGAAATTAGTTCAAGATAAACTTGTTGAATTATTGCGATCAGTTAATTCTTGTATGTTTATCAATTGTTTTAATTTTGGACAAAATTAGAACAAGATAAACTTGTAGAATTATTGTGAATTGATTTATTTTCTTAGAGATTATCTTGATAAAGTTTGTTTTGATCAGAGAACTTCTCTATTGGGTTATTTGAATCAAAAACAGAGACTTTATCCTTTAGAATCTCAGGTGGAAAATAAAAGATTCGCAGAGATTTTTTCTCGAGAGTTCGGCCTACCGAATGACGTGTTCGGCCTGTTGAACTGGCCTGTTCGGCCTGCTGATCAGTGGAGATAAGATTACGCATTTTTACGTTGATCTTATCAGATATTGATCCGAACTTGATTCTATTTCGAGTTTTGAGACCTAATCTGATATGGACTGACCCTAGGACCAATAGGTATAAAAAGGGAGTGAGTCTCATGATTTACTCAGATCAATTTGAGAGATTAAGAGTGATACTCTTCTAGTGAGCATCTGAAAACTCCCTAAGAGCTTTTGTTCACAAATCACGAGCACTAGCTTTGGGTTCTCTCTATTGGTTGGAAGGAGAGTCACCGGTGGAAGAGCTGTACGTGTGAGCCTACACTCACTCTGGTTGTGGATAGAGAATAGCAAAGAAGACCAGTTGGTTGAGGCTCTTCTAGAAACGTTACTTCTCTACACAGGTTGCGAAGGTTCTTCGGCACACTGAGGTTAGTAAGATCTGTCTAATTTATACATATAACATATCAAACTTATGTTTTGAAATTACTCTGATGAAAAAATTTTAAAATTCCGCTGCGCACTTTGTTTCAACAATTGGTATCAGAGACGAGGTTTTTACATAAATTTGCAAGTTTGTGATCATGTTATATGCATAAATTTTGTGATCTTAATCTCTCCTATGCTTGAATTGAATTTTATAGAGAGATGGCACTCTAGGTTTCTATATAATATATATGTTGTCATGGATTATGTGGTGAATGTTTATTAATTAATTATGGTTGATTAAATCATTGTTTAATTATTTATTAATTAATTAATACCGGTTATGGTTCCTTAGAGGTTAGAATGTGTATCTAGGTTTTTCATGTAATTAGATGGCGGACTATCATCTCCGTCTAGGAATTGTTATTTAATTTTTAATTTGTAAGAATTTTGTAATTAAATAATTATTCAGAGAAGACGGAACGAGAAGTCGGATCTTGAAGATTGATGATGGCGCCTCCAGGTATTTCCTGAGTCTCTAATTTTATGTTTTTGAATTGTTGAAAATAAAATTGATGAATTGCATTAAAATTGTATTTTCTGGATTGAGGGTTTTCTGCTCAGTCGGCATGCCGAACCTCACAGTTCGGCAGGCCGGAGGTCACGGATCGGCAGGCCGGACGTCTAGTCCGGCAGGCCGGACGTCTAGTCCGGCAGGCCGACAGTGGGGCAAAAAATTTGGTGCTCTTTCGGCAGGCCGAACCTACATAGATCGGCAGGCCGATGTTTCAGATCGGGAGGCCGATGGAGCAAGACCGGCAAGCCCATCACCCAGATCGGCCTGCTGACCAAAAGCTGCCGGGTGTCCAGAAAAGGTGCAATTTTTTCAATGCAGTTTTAATTTTATTTTTGAGACAATTCTGGGAAACATTAAATTTGGATATGACTGGAAATATGAAGTATTCGATTCGTACGAGTTTGAAGACTTGAAGATGGATATTACATAAAGAAGGACACAGCTTGAGGATTCAAGGATGAAGAATCGATAGATGTCTCGATTATTCTCTTGTAATCTTAGTTTTCTATTCTCTAGGGTGGACCCATAATATTACGATTATTATTATTTTTGCTTGTAGCTTTGCTTGTCTGCATTATAATATGATTTACCATGTATATTGATAACATGCCATATAGAATAGGGAGTGCCGCTCATATTAAAATTGTTCATGCATAATTTTAAAATAAAACCTTGACTTCAAAAGATTGAGTGGGAGAAGGCTTTTGAAGAGAGGACCTAAGGCCTCCATCGTTGGTCCAGTAGGAAGAACATAGGTGGTCCCAACCCCTAGGAAGGGATTTCTATCATGTACCAGATTGGATCTCTTAAATGATAAGGTATTTTAGTATGATTTATGGTTGTACACCCCTAGGTGGTGATTATAAATCATGGATAAAATATTGAAACGGTGGTTATACACTCACGTTAATTTTATTATTAACCTCCCCTAGGAGCTCTGTCAATAAAATTAATGGCCAAAGAAACGATTATTAGTATATGCTAGATCATACGGGTCCTGGATGGCATATATTAATCAGGAGGGGATCCGTGTTCCTGATTGAATTTGGCATGACTCTCCTAGGAGCTTGTTGAATTCTGAGTTGGGAATTATCGTTGTAAGGTTGTGATATTTTCAAGGTTTTGACACATAAACACATTTGTATTATTTTACATGATTGTGTTATCTTACTAAATTATTATATATGTTTGCTTATGTTTGGTATATGATTCTTTATTGTAGATTGAAAATGTCTAAAAACGCTTTATCATCGATACTTGAGAAAAACCAATTAACCTGGTGAGAACTATAATGATTGGAAACTGGAACCTGGACATCGTCCTTTCCTTTGAGAAACTGAAATATGTTCTGACAACTCCTTGTCCTCCCTGAGCCTACGGGAGACTCAAGTAATGAGCAATTCCAAGCGTACGACCTCTGGAAAGATGCTAATGATCAGGCCTGCTGCTATGTTATGGCTAGCATGAACAACGTGCTGCAAGCTCAACATTAGGATTATGAGACTGCGAAGCAGATCTTGGATAATCTTGAGGATATGTTCGGAGGCCAGGCCATAACGAAGCGGCAAGGGGCGCTTTGGAAACTCTTAAACTGTAGACAGAGACCGGGGACATCTGTAAAGGAGCACATGATGTTGGTCATGGGTTACCTCGCTGAGGCTCAAACCAATGGAGCCGACATCGATGCTGAAACTCAGATGACTATGGTCTTTGAGACTCTGCCAAAGGAATTTATTCCGTTTAGAGCTACTTTTAATTTAAGCAATAGACGGGATATGACCTTGACAGAACTTATGAAACAGTTACAAGAGTTTGAACTGCTGATCAGGGAGTCTCCTGCTGGTGGTGAGGCCAATATGGTAGCTGCTTCTGGTTCCAATCCTAACTCTGGGAATGGAAAAAAGCAACAGGCCAAGAGTGGGAAGTCTTCTATTCCTCCTGCAACCAAGAGAAAGAAGAAGAAGAAGAACCCAAAGAAGCTTAAGTGTTTCTTCTGTGGCAAGGTCGGGCATATAAAGAAGCATTGCAAGGACTTCCTTTCTAAGGGAGGTAGGTGTGATCTTTTATATTTAGAAACTTATTTGGTTGAGGAATCCAGTGACATCTGGGTCATAGATTTCGGTGCAACTAATCATGTTTGTGTTTCTCTGCAGGGATTCAAAGAAACGAGAAGTCCATTTCGTGAAGACTTAAGGCTTCGGATGGGCGATGGATCCTTGGTCTCAGCAGAAGCAGTGGGAGATGTCCATCTTTATTTTGATAATTATAGGAATTTAATTTTGCGAGATTATTTTTATGTTCCTAAATTTAAAAGGAATTTAATTTCTGTATCTTATTTATTTAAAGACTCCTATGTGGTATCTTTTAATAAAAAAGTGGTGATTCGTAAAAACAAATTTTTATCTGTTCTGGATGGATGCAAAATAATCTATATTTTATCAAACCTAAGATGGACTTATTGCTTAATGCTGAGATAAATGATAATGACTCAAAAAGACTTAAAACTTCTCACTCTAATAAGACTTATCTTTGGCATTTGCGCCTTGGCCATATTAACCTGAATAGGATTCAAAGGTTGGTAAGGGATGGACCTTTAAGTCACTTAAAGGTGGAATCTATACCTCAATGTGAATCTTGTTTGGAGGGTAAAATGACCAAAAGACTGTATGGGTCTAAGGGCAATAGGGTCGAAGGGGTTCTAGAACTTGTGCATAGTGATGTTTGCGGACCAATGAACATCCGGGCACGAGGAGGGTATGAGTACTTCGTCACTTTTATTGACGATTACTCAAGATATGGGTATGTGTACCTAATGCACCACAAAAGCGAAACTTATGATAAGTTCAGGGAGCTTCGGGCTAAAGTGGAAAACAATTGGGTAGACCCATAAAGGCACTTCGATCTGATCGAGGTGGGGAATACCTTTCTGATGAGTTCTTGGGACACTTGTTAGAGAATGGGATTTTATCCTATTTGACTGTGCCGGGCACTCTGCAGCAGAATGGCGTAGCGGAGAGAAGGAATAGGACTTTGTTGGACATGATTAGGTCCATGATGAGTTATTCATCATTGCCTTTATCCTTTTGGGGATATGCACTACAAACCGCATGTTATGTTTTGAACAATGTGCCTTCAAAATCGGTCCGTAAGACTCCTCACGAGTTGTGGACAAGACGGAAGACATCTTTAAACCATATTCGCATATGGGGATGTCCAGCTCATGTCCTGTTTAATGATCCGAATTGTTGGAAGCACGTTCGAAGTTTGCGTGTTTGTAGGATATCCAAAAGGGACTAAAGGGGGTTATTTTTATAACCCTAAGGAAAATAAAGTCGTGGTTTCAACTAATGCAACTTTCCTTGAGGAGAGTTACATGGACGACTTTAAACCTCGAAGCAAAGTGGTGCTTGAGGAGTTAAGGGGTGATTCGTTCACTCCGGAGGTTCGAACGAAACCATGCCGATCGGTGTAGAAAAATCAAACAAACCTGAACAACAACCTTAGGGGCTTCGGCGTAGTGGGAGGATCGGGCGTCAACCTGAAAGGTATATGTTCAATGGGGAGGTCTTCTTGGCTGAACTGGATGAACATGACAGGGATCCTTACACTTACGTAGAAGCTGTGGAGGATATTGATTCAAAACTCTGGACAAAGGCCATGAACATAGAGATGAAGTCTATGGAGACTAATCAAGTCTGGGAGCTTATGGATCTTCCTGAAGGAGTAAAACCCATAGGGTGTAAGTGTATGTACAAGAGAAAAATAGGAGTGGATGGAAAGGCCGAAACCTTTAAGGCTAGACTGGTAGCTAAGTGTTATATGCAAAGGGAAGGAATCGATTATGAGGAAACCTTTTCGCCTGTAGCCATGCTTAAGTCCATTCCGATTCTCTTGTCCATAGCTGTCGCTCTCGATTACGAGATTTGGCATATGGATGTCAAGACGGCTTTTCTGAATGGCTATCTTGATGAGTCCATTTATATGGAACAACCAGACGGGTTCAAGGTCGCGGGTCAAGAGGGTAAGGTTTGCAAGCTGCTAAAGTCAATTTATGGACTTAAGCAGGCTTCTCGTTCTTGGAACATAAGATTTGATCAAGTGATCAAGACTTATGGGTTCTCACAAAACATGGATGAACCATGTGTTTACAAACACATTAAGGATGGGAATGTGGTTTTTCTACTGCTCTATGTAGATGACATTCTGCTAATTGGCAATGACGTTGGGGCATTGTCATCAGTCAAATTATGGTTGACCAAGCAGTTTGACATGAAGGACTTAGGTGAGGCTAATTTTGTTCTCGGTATCCAGATCATTCGGGATAGGAAGAACAAAATGATAGCTTTGTCACAGGCCGGCTACATAGATAAAATTCTCAGGAGGTTTGCAATGCAGGATTCCAAGAAAGGTGGGCAACCATCTAGGTCTGGAATTACTCTTTCTAAGAAAGACTCTCCAAAGTCTTATGAAGAAAGAGAATACATGAAGAAGGTGCCTTATGCTTCGGCAGTGGGTAGTCTCATGTATGCCATGCTTTGCACACGACCGGATATTAGCTATGCGGTTGGGATTGTAAGTTGATTTCAGGCAGATCCAGGACCGAACCATTGGGTTGCGGTAAAGCATATTTTCAAGTACCTGAGAAGGACTCGAGGGTATATGCTTGTGTATTCGGGTGAGGACTTGACTCCTCTAGGATACACTGATTCGGATTTTCAATCCTGTCTGGATTCTAGGAAATCAACTTCGGGGTTTGTGTTTACTCTGGGTGGCGGTGCCATCAGTTGGAGAAGTGCGAAGCAAGATTGCACTTCGGATTCAACGATGGAGGCTGAATATGTGGCGGCTAGTGATGCTTCGAAAGAAGCAGTGTGGCTCCGCAAGTTCCTTGGGGATCTTGAGGTAGTTCCTGGTATGGATAAAGCGGTATCACTGTACTGTGATAACAGTGCGGTGGTAGCTAATGCTAAGGAATCAAGATTTTACAAGAAGGGTAAGCATATTGATCGAAAGTATCATGTGATAAAGGACTTCATTGAGGGCGGGCATGTCACTGGTGTGCAAGATCGCGTCAGAGGACAATTTAGCTGATCTATTTACGAAGACACTTACTGGAAGAGTCTTTGAGAGGCATGAGGAAGCTATGGGGATGCGAAATTTTTGTATTTACTCACTTAGTGCAAGTGCGAGATTGTTAGACATGTATGCCCTAAGGAGTAAAAATGTAATACATTTTTGGAGACATTTTTATCAATAAAGAATTTATTCATTTATATGTACCAAATCCTGTCCTTTTTATGTTCACATTTGTTGAATGTATGATAAGCAAACAGTAGTCTGAGACTGTTAGTCTAAACCTTAAGAATTGGGCATATGATGGGATGAATATGCGGTAGACACGATTCTTAAGGTGATGGTCTAAAACATATGATCCGCAATCAAGGGAATAAAGTTGGGCGCTTTATTCATGTAAAGATTGTTATGTTGTCTATATCCCTTTTGGGAGATGGTTTGTCTTGACCATTGGAGTTGGACTCCATGAATAGAAACATTGGTGCGTTGTCATAGGTGATGACGTGTTGGATTGGGATATAAAGTGAATTGATTTGGATTAATAATTCTGTCTTGGCAAATCGATTCACTTTAGACAGTCATTTGTATTGTATCATAATCCTAAGATGAATAGTGGGCCCGTTGTCTCGACTTGTGTCTTTTGATGTACCAATGGGTGACTCCCACATCTCTATAGTGGTATGCATACCGGTACATTGGAGGCATAACTCTTGATAACCTAGACTTATTATTCATAGATACAGAATCCATAGCTCTTCTTTAGGAGTAATGATATCCTCTTATATGTGTTATCCTGTAATTGGAAAACTGGAGCGCTCAACCATTTGGATACATAGGTGTAACTGAATGGTATACTATCTTTGGATGGTAAGTTTTCTAATGGTGAGACAATGGAATGTAAGATAAAAATAATCGGGAAGGTAAGACAAAACTTGTCCTTAAGCCGATTATGGATTATCATATGGGGATACGATGCACTATGATATATCATGGAGACTTGGCTACACGAGCTTCGTAATTCTATAAAGTTCGAGAGTGCAGCTCCAAGCTTTTAGTGGAGTAGCGTTGGAGTTGATAATTGTGAAATGTATATCTGGGATATTGGGTTTCATAATTATCATGAGCTTGAACTTTATAGGTCCATTTTAGTCCCCTTTGCTAGCTCACAAAATCCTGTAACGACACGGCGTGCTTTTCCAATAATTGGTGACTTATGTTGGATTTATCAGATTGGTTTAAAATTTGTAAGAATCAAATAATTCATGTCTGATTATCGGTTGAATTAATTTTGTAAGAAATTAGTTCAAGATGAACTTGTTGAATTATTGCGATCAGTTAATTCTTGTCTGTTTATCGGTTGTTTTAATTTTGGACAAAATTAGAACAAGATAAACTTGTAGAATTATTGTGAATTGATTTATTTTCTTAGAGATTATCTTGATAAAGTTTGTTTTGATCAGATAACTTCTCTATTGGGTTATTTGAATCAAAACTGAGACTTTATCAGATTGGCCTGTTCGGCCTGCCGATCAGAATGTTCAGCCTGCCGAATTGGCCTGTTCGGCCTGCCGATCAGAATGTTCAGCCTGCCGATCAGCGGAGATAAGATTACGCATTTTTACGCGGATCTTATCAGATATTGATCCGAACTTGATTCTATTTCGAGTTTTGAGACCTAATCTGATATGGACTGACCCTAGGACCAATAAGTATAAAAAGGGAGTGAGTCTCATGATTTACTCAGATCAATTTGAGAGATTAAGAGTGATACTCTTCTAGCGAGCATCTGAAAACTCCCTGAGAGCTTTTGTTCACAAATCACGAGCACTAGCTTTGGGTTCTCTCTATTGGTTGGAAAGAGAGTCACCGGTGGAAGAGCTGTACATGTGAGCCCACACTCACTCCGGTTGTGGATAGAGAATAGCAAAGAAGACCAGTTGGTTGAGGCTCTTCTGGAACGTTACTTCTCTACACAGGTTGCAGAGGTTCTTTAGCACACTGAGGTTAGTAAGATCTGTCTAATTTATACATATAACATGTCAAACTTATGTTTTAGAAATTACTCTGATGAAAAATTTTTTAAAATTCCGCTGCGCACTTTGTTTCCAACACACATAACATTCATTCATAATATACTCATGTATACATTCATCACATTTTCAAACATATCCTATAATCATTATCGTAAAATTATCATCAAAACATATATATATTTTCATCACATCCATTACAATCAATAATTCATAACCATAAACATTGTCATCACATAAACATATTATTATGATTTTTCTTTAATTATAAAAATTACCTTAAGCATATAAAAACAGACCATATATTTTAAACATATTTATCTTTTAAATAAAACATTTTCAAACAAATACATATATTTTAATTTAATAATTCATACAAACATCTTATTTTCATGCATAAAATCATTTCATTATCATAAAATCATATATATATATATAATATATAACATTTCATAACATAAAATACATTCATCATAATTAAACAGTAGCATTACTGTGAATGGTAGAAGACAGAAATATCCATTTTTCATACAACTACCGAAAAGACATAAAACGTGAAAAAAAAACATCACACATAACACTCATGAGCATCATAATAAAAACACAAAACAAAATACAATACCTAGAGAGGATATTGTAGACAAATTTGAGGAGGAGAATATCTTTTTAAATTGACCAGAAAAACCGAATTCATACCTTGAAGTTTCTTCTCGAAATTCTTGAATTTTAATCAACGAAACAAGACTTTTTCTTTCAATATTTGCAGAAAATTTTCGTGAGAGAGAGAGAGAGAAGCACTCGTGGAGAAGAGAAGAGGAAGAGAAAACAAAAGAGAGAGCGTCTCAGAATTTTTGAGAGAGAAAACGTGAGAATGAGAGAAAATAATAAAAAAAAGAAACGTTAAAATTTTTAACGTAATAAACACAATTGATGGGAATTCAATTCCCTTCATTAAGTCAGAAATTTTCTGACCGTTGAGGGCATGAGGCGTGGGAAAAGAAGAGAAAGAAAAAGGAAGGTCAAACAATCACCCACAACCTTCCATGTTCTACCCACTTAAAATTAGAAATCATATAAATTGACACAAGTCAATGCAGGTCAAACCCCTTTAATTTCCTTAACTGATAAAATCCTTCCATTATTATGCCAATTAATCACATTAAATCGTCCAATTAATATAATTAACTCAACTATAATTTTAGAGAAATTTCTGCTAACTGCTTGTCAACCATGTTCAGCCTGCCGATTTTCGCTCTTCGGCCTACCGGTTCCAGCAAGTTTGGCCTGCCGATCTCGAGCAAGATGTTCGGCCTGCCGATCTTGAAAGTTTGGCCTGCCGAACTGTCCTTAATTGCCATACAATAAAACATACATACATTATTGTATCATAAATAAACATACGTTTAAAATTTTACATGAACACTAGAGCACAATGATCCCATGCAGTCGTGACCTGTCACAAAACTTGACATAAAAAGTTAGTAACATGCACATCACATATCTTATCATATAACATAATTTATTAATAAAATTCGTTATCAACGTTACTAACTTAACGTGGTCCGTTATATAAAATAGGCGGGTGTTACAGAATGTTTAGTATTACTTTATATGACACTGTTATGTTAATTACGACAATAAATATAGTATATGGTAGAGCCGCATCATGATCGTGATATGGAAGCTGATCGAAGAGCCAGCATTGCTTTTCAAGATGTGATGCCACCGTCGTATTATGGGATTCAGCAGCCTGGTGCAGACCGAATAGCTTCATGCAGTTGAAGTGATTTTTAACGCTTGTCATATGCCACCGCATCTCCAGGTTTTATTGGCCTTAGGATTGTTGATGAGGGAAGCCTTAGTATGATGGTTAAGGATTGAACCTGACAAGCAACCACGGGATAGGTAAGGTTTTAGAGGACAAATTCTAGCTGAGTTGCACCCATACCATAAGCAAACGTTATTCCAGTCTAGGTGATTCTGATGTTATGGGTGGATGGGAGACATCGATTGTACCTACGAGTAGAATTAGTATAAGGAAGATACGTAGGTGAACCAGTAGATCATTACATTCTTAAATTTCACCGTACTATGGTACCACTGATTCTGCCACAATTACCCTTACAGTGCATTTATGATCTAGTTTTGAGAGATCTTCCCAATGTGGTCCAGCAGCAAATGCAGTATCCGGGAAATTACCTTAGTATCTATGATTCTCTTATGGCGGCATTACATGAAGACCAGAATGTAGCCGCGCCATTAGAAGATCCACCAATAGGTATGGATGATGATGATGATGATGATGCTGACGACGACGATGATGATGATGATAATAATGATAACATTGATGAAGAGCCAGTGCCTCTAGAGCCTATAATCGCAAGTGATGATAAGTCGACTGATTCGGATATGGAGGAAGAAGAGGAATCCTAAGGAGGCTTTCGAACATAGTGACATGTCTAGAGTCGAGTTCGACAAAAGAATTCATAAGAAAATCTTTGTGTATTATGACGTACATAGATGAGAGATTAGTACAGTTTTGGGCTTTGATGCCTTTGTATATGCATGTATGTTCGGTTAGTGGTGTCCTTCTCGGCAAGAAGGTATATGTAGCCAGAAGTGATAATTGCTCCCGGAGATGATATGAATAGTTATGTATGAAAGGAAAGTATGTATGTATGTATGTTAGTTATGCATGTAATGTTATGAAGAATGTAAAAAGGAAATGAAAGAGGTTCATGAAATGAAATGCATGAAAGTGAATGAAATGAAATGTACAAAAAGAAATGAGATGAAATGTACGAAAGGAAATGAGATGAAATGTATGAATGCTAATGAAATGAAATGTATGAAGATAAAGGAAATGAAATGTATGAAGCAAGATATTGAGTTCATGTAATTGTGTATGTTTGCATGTATTTATGTTGTTTGAATACATGCAATTATTGATTAGATACTATTAAGTTAATAGTATGTACTAACATAGTAACGAAAATATACGATAAGTATATAACGATTGATAACAAAGGCGGATATACC
The DNA here is from genome assembly GCA_025403435.1 of Artocarpus heterophyllus. Lineage (NCBI taxonomy): Eukaryota > Viridiplantae > Streptophyta > Magnoliopsida > Rosales > Moraceae > Artocarpus > Artocarpus heterophyllus. The sequence goes on from CM046336.1 coordinate 15,727,005, forward strand.
CGGAGGACCGAGGAATCCGAATTTAATGGCCATGATTATGGAATTGCAACAGAAGCTCCAAGCTCAAGAGCATGAAATGCAAGGTTTAAGGAAACAGTTAGCTAACTAGAATTCTGTATCACCAGTATGTATAGATACGCCACCCCCAGTACCGCCACCACAGCAAGCGAAACTAGTAGTCCTAGCTGTTCCGGTAGCATCCACTACCAAATTTTATGAAAGATTCCGGAGAATGAAGGCCCCAAAATTTGATGGATCTACAGACCCCTTAGAGGCCGACGATTGGCTTACAGGCATAGAAAGGGTTCTGAAATTTATGGGACTTAGCGACTATGAAAAAGTCCTATGCGCTTTGTTTTCTCTCACTAAAGATGCTAGAAGACGGTGGGAGTCGGTAGAAAGTAAAAGGAATGTAGACAAAATGACTGGGCCAAATTTCATTGAAGAATTTGGCAGGGCTTATTTTAATGTAGAAACCATGGCAGCCCAATAAGAAGAATTTAATAATTTCAAGCAAGGTAATATGTCTGTAGCTGACGCTGTAAAGAGGTTTAATCAGCTAGCACGGCTTTGTCCTGAGTTAATACCCATGATCGGGAACGAATAAGACGGTTAATGAGAATGTTCAAAACTGACATTCCCCTTGTGGTCGATATTGGAGGGCAAACTCCCAAGGATGTAAGGGATTGCATCAAACGGGTGACCAAAGTTGAGTTTAGAATTGCCCGTGATAAGGAGGAAAGAGCAAGGATTTTCAAAGCATAGAAGGAGGAGAAAGCTTTAGCCAAGCAAAGTCAAGCTGTACAAGTAAAAGGACAAGGAAGTGCTCCAAGTCAAGGGCCGTCCTAGAACGTTCAAGTGGGACGCAACTGCACTGCTAACAGCAAGAGGAAATGGAACGTGAATAATTCAAAGAATCCAAAAGGTCAACCCCATAAGAGGATTAACGATGTAGGAAACAACAAACCCCTTTGCAGTCAATGCAGGAAAAGACATGCAGGGGAATGCAAGGTTGGCACGAACAAGTGCTATATCTGTGGGAAAGAAGGGCATTATGCCAGGAATTGTTTTTCTAATTCCCAAAGTCAGAACAGTCAGAACAGTCAGGCTCAGCAGAGGTCTCAAGGAAACCAATTGCGTACAGTTCAAGTTCAGGTACAAATTGAAGGCCCTAGTGTCAGTCAAGGGCGACTAGAAGCTCTGGAACCAAGTGGGCAAATTTATGCCTACATGAAGAAGGAAGAAGATGCAGGAACCTCATTGGTGGTGACAGGTTAGTCTTCTGTTGCCAGTACTGAAGTATATATTTTATTTGACTCTGGAGCAACGCATTCATTTGCCTTGTTTAAGTTTGCTAAACGGTTAAAGAATGAATGGGATAGAATAGAACAGACTTTTAAAACTGCACTTCCCTCTGGGGAGGTATTGAGTTCTGATTATTGGTTACATCATGTACCGATAGTCATATGTGGAAAGGAATTGTATATTGATTTGATAATAATCGATATACAAGATTATGACGTCGTCCTAGGAACGAATTTCCTAGGGAAACACACAGCTAAGATTAGTCGTCGACACCGCAAGGTTACGTTTCGACCTTCCGGAAGTGAGAAGTTTGTGTATTCAGGGAAAGTTTCCCCAAAGCTCCCAAGGCGTTGACTTCAACATTAAAGGCAAGGAAAATGTTGGAAAATGGATGTACCGGTTACCTGGTGAATTTAATAAGGAAAGATAAAGAAGCTCGTTAGGACCAGAGAAAGTCCCCATAGTAAAGGAATTTATTGATGTGTTTCCGGACGAGTTGCCAGGCTTACCACTGGAACGAAAAATTTCGTTTGAAATCGAATTGACGCCCGAAACAGCCACTATTTTTAAGGTGCCATATCAAATGACTCCAGGGAAACTAAAGGAACTTCAGGTGCAACTAAAGGAAATATTGGACAAGGGGTTCATCTGACCAAGTTATTCCCCATGGGGAGCACCTATTCTATTTGTTAAGAAGAAGGATGGAATGTTATGAATGTGTATTGATTACCGAGAACTAAACAAGGTCACGATTAGGAACAAGTATCCACTTCCAAGGATCGATGATTTGTTTAATCAATTGAAAGGAGCATCAGTATTCTCAAAGATTGATCTACGCTCAAGATATCATTAACTTCGAATTAAAGAAGAAGATATACCGAGAACAGCGTTCCGAACACGTTATGGGCATTATAAGTTCTGCGTCATGCCTTTTAGACTGACCAATGCCCTAGCAGCTTTCATGGATCTCATGAATCGAAGAATACCTCGATAAGTTCGTTATTGTCTTCATCGATGATATTTTCATATACTCAAGAACGCCAGAGGAACATGAAAAGCACTTGAGGATTGCACTATAATTATTAAGAAGGCATCAATTGTATGCCAAGTTCTCAAAATGTGAGTTTTAGCTGGAGAAGGATCAATTCCACGGACACGTGGTGACACGAGAAGGAGTATCTATCGATCCTTCTGAAGTTAAGCAGTGAATAAGTGGCCTACACTAAAAAGTGTGTCAAAAATTATAAGTTTCCTTGGTTTAGTAGGCTACTATCAACGTTTTGTAGAAGGATTTTCCTGACTTGCAGCACCATTCACTGCACTTACATGAAAAGCAGCGAAGTACGAATGGATTAAGAAATGCAAAGAAAGTTTCCAAGGATTAAAAAGGGCAACTTACAAGTACACTAGCACTGACAATACCAGATCCGAACCATGGAAAGTTCGTGATCTATAGTGATGCATCAAAAGAACAGGATTGGGAGCCGTATTGATGCAAAATGGAAAAGTGATTGCTTACGCATCCCAACAGTTAAAGGATTATGAAAGGAATTATCCGACGTATGACTTAGAGTTAGCGGCGGTTGTATTTGAGTTGAAGATATAGTGTCACTACCTGTATGGAGCAAGATGTGAGATTTACACAGACCATCAAAGTCCGAAGTATATCTTCATGCAGAAAAAGCTCAACATGAGACAACGAAGGTGGCTTGAGTTGATCAAAGACTACGACTGTGAGATTTTGTATCACCCGGAAAAGGCTAATCGAGTAGCCAATGCCTTTAGTCGTAGAACAACGTCCTTGCTAGTAATGGTACAGATGATACCAAAACCTCTCCAAAAGGACTTGATGGAAGCAGGAATAGAGCTAGTCACTAGAAGATTAGCTAATTTGTCCTTTCAATTAACGATCTTAGACAACTTAAAAGAGTGACAAGAAGCAGATCCGTCGCTACTTAAAGCTAAGAACAAGGTTCTTGAGAATAAAGAAATCAAATTTAGCATCTTTGAAGATGGCATTTTATAAGGGCAGAATCTACATCCCCAATGATGAAGAATTAAAGAAGCAAGTATTAGAAGAAACTGATGAAGCACCATGTGTGGCTCATTCAAGAGCTACTAAAATGTTCCAATATTTGAAGGAACACTATTGGTGGAATGGAATGAAGAACGATATCGCATAGTGTGTTGGTAAATGCCTTACATGCCAGAAGGTGAAAGTTGAGCATCAACAACCAACAGGTGAATTACAAAAGATTGAAATCCCAGAGTGGAAATAGGATCAGATAACTATGGACCTGATAACCGGGCTACCCAAAACTATGGGTGGACATGATGCTATATGGGTAATTGTTGATAGATTGACTAAATCAACTTATATCCTACCCATTAAACTCAGCAGTTCTGTAGAACGACTAGCTGAACTATACGTAACCCAAATAGTTAGATACCATGGAGTTCTGAAGTCTATCATTTCTAATTGTGATGGTAGATTCACTTCCAAGTTTTAGAGAAGTGTTCATCAAGCGATGGGAACAAAGCTGACGTTTAGCATAGCCTTCCACCCATAAACGGACGGTCAATCAAAAAGGACCATCCAGACTTTAGAGGATATGTTAAGAGCATGTGTGCTAGATTTCAAGGGAGGATGGGATAAAAAGCTTCCTCTGATCGAATTTGTATACAACAATAGTTATTGAAGCTCCATTGGTATGGCTCCATATGAAGCTCTATATGGAAGGAGATGTAGACCACTTTTACATTGGTACAAAACCCAAGAAAAGGCGTTGTCGACCATAGATTTTGTTCATAGAACAACAGAAGATGTAAAGTTAATTCGTCAACGAATGAAAATGGCTTTTAATCGGCAAAAGAGTCATGCTAATCAACGACGGAGACCTTTGAAGTTTCAAGTAGGAGACTTGGTCTTTTTGAAGATAATGCCCATGAAAGGAAATTGTAAGATTTGGGAAGAAAGGAAAGCTCAGTCCAAGGTATATTGGACCATTTGAGATCTTGAAACGGATAGATAATGTAGTTTATAAGTTAGCCTTACCCTCTAATCTAGCATTGGTACACAACGTAATCCATGTGTCCATGCTAAAGAAGTATGTGCTAGACCCTTCACATGTTCTTCAACCAGAGGAAATTGACATACAGCAGAATCTGTCCTATGAAGGAAAAACCAGTTCAAATTCTGGCACGAGAAGAGAAGGAAGTTTTATAGCGCAACCAACTAGTAGAAGAGGCAACGTGGGAACGAGAGGATGAAATGAGGAAAGACTACCCCGAATTATTTTGATTTTCGAGGGCAAAAATTCTTAAAGGGGGTAGATTGTTATGACCGAGGAAATATCATCAATGAAACCTAATATTTAATTAGGTTTAATTAATGAATTTATTCTTTAAAATGTAAAATTTTGTAAAAATAGTAATTTTTGTGAAAATTATAATAAAATATGAATGAGCGGCATTGATTGCAAATTTTATGGCATATGTAATGGAATAGTGGATATTGTAAAATATAAATTTTATCAGCTTGATGACTCAGAGATTTATGCATAATATCCATAAAATGAATTTCATGTCACAATTAATTGTTAAATTGTGATATAAACAAATGGATGATTAGAATGTAAATAGGACATAGAGGTTGTCCAAACCCTAACCGGGGGTAGAAATGAGGCTAGAACAGTATAAGAATACTGCTAAATGAAAACACAGATACGAAAAATGTCACGATTATCCTCCAAAAGTGAACAAAAAGTAAGTTAAATATTTTTATACAGTCTAAGGATAGAAAGTACACTAAATTGACCACGACAGTATAGGAAAAATACTGTATGGTAAAAAATTACACAGTATAAATTTTTAATTCCATAAAGTGGACATTTGCTTGAATTCTACTGGGCCAACAAGCCATGCAATGTGGCCCAATAAGATGAGGACACCTAGGGTAGTCTAATGGATGACCATGAGTCATCAAATGTGATAAGGAAGCATTTAATGCATGGTTATCACAAAATTTCATTTCCTTTCTTTTGCTCCAAGCTCCGGCAGCCATAACCAAGCTTCAAAAAAAATTTCTCAGGCCCCAAACTTTGTAAAAATAACCCCAAACAAGTTTTATAAGCTAGTACAAGGATTTTCTACAAGTTTTAAGATAAAATCCTAAACTTTTTAATGAGTTTTCAAGGGATTTTTCATGGGTTGAAGAGAGAAATTAATCCATGGTATTTTTGTATGGAAAGGAAGCTTAGGAGGGAGTTCAAAGGGATTTTGAAGGCTTGAAACCAAAAGGGTGTTATTTGGTAAGTTTAAAGTTTTAAAGTTTTAAAGTTTTGTAATTTTATGGATTTTATTTTGATTTCTATTCTTTCAAACCCATGTGGGTTCTTAAGCATGTATTTGCTAAAATTTCATTCATATGTGAAGGATGGCATGTTTGAGTTGTGAAATTTTGATTTATGGTGCAAAATGATAATTTTTGCAAAAAGTGTTATTTTTGTAAATTTAATGTTAGTTTTAGTAAAAGTGATGTTTGAGCATGAGAATGTTTGATTAAGGCATGGAATGGTTTCTGCAGGGGTAGAATTGCAAGTTTGAAATGCATTTTTGTAAAAATGCCATAGGGACTAAATTGAAAGAAAAAGATTTCTCTCAGAAGAATTAAAAAATAGCCAAAAACACCCTTGGACAGTGAGATTTTGAGAAAAGTTAAAACATGAAAGCTGTAGATCTCGATGAAACTGTTAGGCATTGTGAACGGTTCATCAAAAAACTGAATCGTTTGTGAGATTTTGATTTTTCAAAGAATTTACAAAAATTGTAAAAAATTTTAAAAAGGGAAAAAATTCATTTTCCAAAGGGTTTTGAATATGGTACTTTGAGCAAAAATGATCCTTGAGAAAAATAAGAAATTTTGATGCAAAGAAGTAAATTTTAGTCCTAGGGGCAAAATCGTCAAAATTTTCAATTCAGGGACTAAATCGTAAAGTTTTATGAAAATGGGGCATAATTGAGCAATAAAGAGATTTGACCCACTAGGGTCTTATTTTGAAATTAGTATGTGGTTATTTTCATAAGAATAACGAAATCAAGCTCGAGTAGATTAGTGGACCCACGAAGGGCAAAATCCTCATTTTTGTCCAAATAACCCGAACCGCTTTGAAATGTTTCCAATGGGATAAGAAAACGACTAGAAAGGTTCCCGCCCTTCGTTAGAAACGATAGGGTAAAGTTAGATAGAAATAAGAAAAACTAGTGGTTTTTAGAGTTGTACATAGTAATACAACTCAATTTATTAACTAACGGATGTTTCATATTAAAACATAGTGAAATTTGGCTAATGGCTTTGTAATTGGCCAACAGGATCCTAGGAGTCTAGGAGAAGGGAAATCGAGGTTAAATTGCTTGACATTCGCATCAAGTAAGTACCCATCCCACATACAGTATGAAATTGTAGGCTTAGAGTGCAAAATATGTATATGTATACCTGTGTGTATATCAAGGTGTATACTTATATGTATACAATGACATAAGTATTTATAAAAATGAAAGGGTATACTTGTGAGTATATGGAATATATATATATAGACCTGAGAGTATATAATGACATATACCTGAGTGTATATGATGATCTGTACCAGTGTGTATATTTTATGTTAAGTACCTGTGAGTACATTATGCTATATATCTGTGTGTATATTAATGTGTACCAGTGTGTATATTTTATGTTAAGTACCTGTGAGTACATTATGCTATATATACCTGTGTGTATATTAATGTGTACCAGTGTGCATTTTTATATTAAGTACCCGTGAGTACATTATGTTATATACCTGTGCATATATTAATGTGTACCAGTGTGTATATTTTATGTTAAGTACCTGTGAGTACATTATGCTACATACCAGCACGTATATTAATGTGTACCAGTATGTATATAAAGTATGTATCTGTGTGTACTATGTCGTACAAGAGCATTTATGTTATGTATAACATATGATCATCACTTCATGCATGGTATGATAACCATAATAAGTGAATTGGTAAACGAATCACCAAAAGTTAAGAAAAGTGTCGTACCGACTCCTAACTCAAGGGGAGTTTAAGGATTACAGGATGGTCACGGTGTTACGCAGACCTAAGTGCGCAATGGTACGAACACTTGGGCCCTAGTTAAAGATAAGAAATGATAATGATAAAGAAGGATTATAAGAAAGCATAATGAGATCATGCATTTTATTGAATGTGTATGTGGGTTTATATGGGATTTACTGGGCGTTAGCTTATTAAGTTTTTCGTGTTGTAGGTATTCCGACGAAAAAGTCAGAATGAATCGTAATGATGAGCTGGCGGACGGATGATGTGTGCAGACTGGGTATGGTTTCCATCACAGTATGTTTTCTGTTGTATTGTGTTTTAAGATATTTTGAAAGTAATGTTTGATAAGCTATATTGTAAAAGAATGATGATTAAGTAAACACAAGTATATGTTTGTATTTCAAAGTTGTTAAACCAGTATATGTACAGTATTTATTAAAAAAAAATTCCTAAATTTTTGCCCTAAAGTAAGTAAGACAGAGTTTTATCACAGCCCAAAAAGGAGGGTTGTGACATACCCCTAGGGGCAAAATTGTCAAAATTTTCAGTTTAAGGGCTCAATTGTAAAGTTTTATATAAAATGGGCATAAGTGTGAAATAAAAGGATACAAGCCACTAGGGCATTATTTTAAGCTTAATATGTGGCTATTTTTGTTAAAATAACAAAATAAAGCTCGGGTAGATCAGTAGGCTCACGAAGGGCAAAATCGTCATTTTTTTCCAAATAACCCGAATCACTTTGAAATGTTTTCAATGGGATAAGAAGATGATTAGAAAGATTTCCGCCCTTCGTTAATGATGATAGGGTAGAGTTAGATAGAAATAAGGAAACCAATGAGTTCAAAGTTGTATACGATTATGCAACTCAACTAATTAAGTAACGAACGTTTTGTAACAAAACGTAATCAAAGCCGCTAATAGTTTTTGCAATTGGCCAACAGGATCCTAGAAGTCTAGAACAAAGGAAAATCAAGATTGATTTACGCGACACACGAAATCAAGTAAGTAACCTTCCCACTTACAGTATGAAAACGTAAGGGTAGGATGTACGTATATATACACCTGAGTATATATTACGGTGTAAACTTATGTGTTTGTTATACCTAGAGGTACAATATTGATACCTGTGAATATACGATTAAAATACCTGAGTGTATAACATGTTATGTATTAGTATGTACGATATATTATGTACATGTATGTACAATGATAAATACTTATGTGTATTAAATGTTACATACCCGTGTGTACAATGATGAATACCTATGTATATATAAAGTAAATACTTGTGTGTACTATGCTATGCAACGAATTTATGTGTTATGGATAACATGTGAACATCACATCATGCATGGTATGTCAACCATAATAAATGAACTAGTAAATATGTTACCAAAAATTAAGAAAAGTGTCGTACCGACTCCTAAATCAAGGGGAGTTTAAAGGATATAGTATGGTTACGGTGTTCGTAAACCTAAATGAAATTGCGCAATGGTACAAACACTTGGGCCCTAGTAAAGATAAGAAATGATGAAGATAAGGAAAGTTTATAAGAAAGCATAATTAACTCATGCATTTATTTGAATGTCTATGTGAGATTTATGGGACTTACTAGGTGTTATCTCATTAAGTATTTCATGCTATAGGTATTCCGATGAGAAGGTCAGAATAAATCTTAATGATGAGCTGGCAGACGAATGATGTGTGCAGATCGGGTATGGAGTCCGCTACTGAATGTTTCCGCTGTGTACATTTTAAGTTGTTTCGAAATGAAATGTTAAAAGAAAAATGTTGTAAAAGTAAAAATAATTATGTAAATATAAGTGTGTGAAGGTACTTTGGAAGTTACAGGAATCAATGAAAGTAAATTATCTATTTTGGTTTCAAAAAAAAAAATTCCTAAATTTTGCCTTAAAGTAAGTAAGAAAGAGTTTTATCACAGCCCGAAAAGGCGGGCTATGATAGCTTAGGTCTAAGAGACATGTCTCACATGCTTTAGGACAAGTGGGAGATTGTTGGGATTAATGCCCTATAAGCATTGACACAATACATGTTGTTGATAAATATATAAAGTGACATAAATTATTTTAGTTTCTTATATGCATTGTGAATACTTTAATAAACATCAAGAAAATTTCATAATTATTATGTGACTATAAATTTAGTATACAAATGTTACATGCTTAGGGATAAAATTTATAGATAATAATTTAAATAGTCTGTAATAATTAACTAAAGTTTGAGATCTTTAGTTAAATATTACAGGTGCGGTCTAATCTCATTGAGAATGAAATAGTATTATCCAGGCTATTAATGTAAAGACATTAAATTAGAGATACTTTATATAATGAGATTATATAGGACTGAACCAGATAAATTATGAATATCTAATAATCGTCTGTTACAAATAAAGCATTCAAATTTATCATTATGATGATTATATATACAACAGTCTAAAGCCCAAGTATTTTTTAAACTCCTGTTTATGACATTGTGTTTTTTGACTTGCATAATAAGATTTGTCCAAAGACAGATCATGACTTTGTATCTAGGAAACATGATGGAATAAATGGCTACAAATAATATTATATAGACAAGGAATCCATTCCTTTCTTATGGAGTTAGAAAAATAATGCTCTTGAGTGATGGTTCAAGATTTGAATAGTAGAGTTTATAATAAGATTATGAATTATTTATTGAGGACTGACTTATATGTAATTATTATATTAATAGACTATTCGCTAATTTTCTTTGAGTAATTTTTACTATAATTTCGAGAGTGCAATTTTAGGTTTTTAGTGGAGTAACACTGAAACTAATAAATTTATCATATTAATTAAAGAATTTAATTAATTTTCAAACTTACTGGATCTTAAATTATAAGTCTGTAGGTCCCCAATGTCACTTCTATAATACTGTATTGAATTTAATGCATATAATGAATTATACATATTTAATTTAAAATTATTGAATTCTTTATTAATTATTTTATACTAGAGATATTAATGTGACACAAAAAGGAGTGTTAGTTTGACAATCATTTACATAGAAATAAAAATATATTCAAATAATCTTATTATTAAAATATTATCAATTAAGTAATTAATCTTATTAATTAAGTATAATTAATTAATTAATTAACTAACACTCATTTAAATGTGACAACATTTTTCACATTATTAATTAATTTTAATGTATCAAATGTGATAATATTTTAATAATAAGATTATTTGAATAAATTTTTATTTTTATGTGTGACACACGTGTGGTGGGACCACACTTCGTTTTTTCCAACATGGACACAAAATTAACAATAATTAATTAATTTAAATTTTTTTTAAATAAATATGATTTATTTGAATTTAAATATATATGATTTATTTAAATTAATTATATATATATATATACATATATAGATTCACAAGTAAGTGCGATTTGGTTTTGAACCATATATGGATACACACACACATACGTACTCACGTGAGTGGTTAATCAATAAACAAAACACATACATAAGATGTACACAGCTATATCTTTATTGAACATATATATATATATATATATATATATATATGATATATATATATATATATAAATGTGGGAATTGTAGTGAAGGAATTTTTAATAGATTTCTATACTTATTCCACCGCATCCACTAAAGAGATTTTATCGCTTGATGTGGGCATGTAATACCCCACTTAAATTGAGAAAATAATTTTTAAAAAAAATTTAAAAATTAATTAAACTAATAACTAATTGCTCAGTTATAAAAGTGAAAATATATCAGTCTTTTCATTGATATTTTTCTAAATATCCAAAGAGAAAAACTGTTATCTCATATGTTGAGTACATAGTAGAACAAAAAAAGTGTGAGATCAATTTACTCTTACAGTTTGACGACCACTCGTTGTTCCATTAGTGTGGAGATGTGGATTGAAAGATCGTAGTGAGAAGATATCCAAAGAGAAAAACTGATATTTTTCTCTGATATCCAAAGACTGATATCTTCTCACTTATAAAAGTGAGAAGATATCAGTCTTTTCACTGATATTTTTCTAAATATCCAAAGAGAAAAACTGTTATCTCATATGTTGAGTACATAGTAGAACAAAAAAAGTGTGAGATCAATTTACTCTTACAGTTTGACGGCCACTCGTTGTTCTATTAGTTTGGAGATGTGGATTGAAAGATCGTAGTGAGAAGATATCCAAAGAGAAAAACTGATATTTTTCTCTGATATCAAAAGATTGATATCTTCTCACTTTACTCTTAGAAGATATCAGTCTTTGCACTGATATTTTTCTAAATATCCAAAGAGAAAAACTGTTATCTCATATGTTGAATACATAATAGAACAAAAAAAGTGTGAGATCAATTTACTCTTACAGTTTGACGGCCACTCATTGTTCCATTAGTGTAGAGATGTGGATTGAAAGATCGTAGTGTCAAGAAGGAAACCTAGAATATCTTGATAGGTCATCAAAAGATTTGAAATAAAATTTCTAAACTTTCAATGTTTAATTAAAATTATATAGCTATTTTTAATAGAAAATTTTTGTTTATGATCTGTTTTTTTTTGGCTGCGTTTTCCTATTTAATTCTAACAACTGCGTTTTCATATTTAATTCTAACAACAGCCATGTTATATAAGACAGACAGACAGACACATTAATATAACCAACTGAGCATGATGATCATCTCTCACGGAACAAAAATGGGAGAAGACCTCCGAAACTGAGCCTTGTTAATCTCCACATCAATCTTCTTCCCTTCTTCATGATCATCACCTTCCTTGAGAAAGTCTCCAACAATTTTCAAGCTCGGCTTCAGCACAACCTCATTCCACGCTGCCGCCTTGTCCTTCGCCACCTGCCGCCTCTCAAACACTTCGGTCGGATCGATCCGGTGCAACTCCCACCCGAGCTCGTCCCGCAGCCTCCGAATCTTCTCCAGCTGGCGCCGCACCAGCATTCGGGTGTTCAGCTTCATCTCGTCTATGCCAGACATCAACAAACCCTCCTTCTCCACATTCCTTTTCTCTTCCAGCAGCTGCTTCTCCACCAAGAAATACTTCGCCAACTCAGGAACCCCGATGGCACGGTGGATCCCACGGGAATAGTCCAGCCCCGGCTGAAAGAACTCGCGGATTTCGTCAACAAGGCCAGCCTCCACCATCTGATCGACCCGCTCATCAACGTAGTCAAAAAGAACAGGAAGCTCGACATCGAGCCAGATAAAGCAGGTGCTGTAATTGGCCCTGAAATCGCTGTCGACGAGCGCCTCAAGGTAGGAATTGGAGCCTCCGACGACGATGGGGGTGCGCCCCCGCTCGGTGATGAAGGTGATGGAGATCTTGACGTGGCGACGGAAGTCCTCAGCGGTGAATTCGGCGTCGGGGTTGGAGATGAAACCTAGGAGGTGGTGCGGGACGCCGCCGCGCTCCGACTCGCTGATCTTGTTGGTGACTATGTCGAGGCCACTGTAGAACTGGATCTTGTCGGAGTTGATGATCTCAGCAGGGAATCGGGTGGCGATGTCGACGGAGAGCTTCGACTTGCCTGCGCCGGTGGCCCCCATTATGAAAATGACTTTAGGCTTCTTGTCCATCGACATGGAGGACTTCATTGTGGTGGTGCTAATTTGATAATTAAGTCTTCTGAGACAAAAGATAAAACCGAAAGAACAAGAATATGGTAATAAATAAATGTAAGATACCATTTTATGTGAATTAGTACGTTATATAACTAGAACAATATAGGCAAGCAATTGAAAGAATGCTTGAGATGCTAATAGGGTAGACGTTGCTTGAGCTTTTTTTTTTTTTTTCAAATTTGTATTCAACGATTTATGATTTATGGAAAATATTCATTCTAAATTTTGTACTTTTTTAATTAAATGCTCAAACGGACGTTATTGTTGACTTTGAAGAGAATGAAGAGTGGAAAAAAAAAATAGTTTTTTTTTTTTTTTTTTTTTTCTTGAGTCGATGCACAAACAAAGACACACATATATATAGGGGTGAACGGCGGGCGGTTTGATGGTTTTTGGACGAGTGCGGTGCGGTTTTTTTGGATGTCGGGTTAGTGATTAACCAACCCGCAAACCGCCCACCACATGGCGGGCGGTTTTGGGTTGTTTTTAGGTGGTTGCGGGCGGGTGTGGGCGCGTTGAGGCGGTTTAGACCTATGCTATTGTCCAATGTAATTTTTTGGATCTTTTTTTTAAAAAGTGAAGAAAATTTATAGAAAATATAAGATGATAATACATAAAGCATTCTCAACAAGTTTGATGCTTAAAGACAGTGACCATATTCAAAAGTATAAATTAAGAAACATAATCATTCACTGCAACAAAAAACATCAACTACATATAAAGTGATAAATAAAGTCAAGAGTCATAAAAATTAAAGCCTATTCACTGGATTCGAAAATAATAGAATGCTACAAATGAAATGATGAACAAAGTCAAGTGTTCTTTTTCTTTTAGGGCTTTCTCTACTAATTTACTTGATTTGAATTTTGATCACTTCACAAAATAATAGGAGAATTTTCAGTTTCTAACATGTCAAGATGCAGCCGAGCCCATGCTTGAAGTGTTGGATTGTTCAATCATCTTTAAAATAAGAACAAAATCAAATAAATGATAAGTTTTTTTAAAAAAATATATAGGCGGGCGGGTGCGGGTTGAACCTGCCCTCAAAAACTTAAAACCAAACCCGTCCACCAAATATATTGGTGGGCTGGTTCAACCCGTGCCACCAGTGGGTTGCTAACGTAAACCCGCTTTTTTTGAGATGGGCGGGCTCGGACGCGGGCGATTGGCGGGTGCAGGGCGGTTTTTGTACAACCCTACATATATATCAACATAAACACAACAAATACAGGCACCTGTGAATTGAAATTATAAAAATTACTGGATTAGTCCCCAACCTTTTACAAAAGTGAGATTTTAGTCTTCAACATTTTTTATTTTTCAGTATCATTTTAGCTGTCAATGGACCTTTTTATCGATCAAACCATTAAGTTTGACTGCTAAAAAGTAAAATTACTAAATTACCTCTAAATAATTTATACATTAAAAAAATAAAGGTAAATCAAAACCATTGATTTAAAAACACCAAATCACAACCATTGGTTTGAATTTTATCCCAAAAAAATTCAAAATCAACAAAAATGAAAAGAAGGAAAAACAAAACAAAAACAAAAAAAAACCCAAAATGCTAGGCTCCCTCCCTATCGCCCACACATGCCCACCGTCCCCTCTTGTGCCGGCAACCCCACGTCCGCACCCAACCACCCCAACCCCAACCGATGACCCACCCCAAATCAGTATCAAGGCCAAGAAGTATAATACAAAAAGGAAAAAGCCTAGATGGCAAAAAGTAGCAAATAAAAAATGTATAACAGAAAGAAAAATGAGATTGAAACCCATATTCAAGTTTTTCTCAAGAGAATAGAAAACAATAGAATAATCCGAGAGGAAGAAGAAAACAAAAATCACAAAATTTATAATAAAGCATCAAATACATATCAAATTCAAAAATAGTGATCAGAAATGTAAGAGTTAAAACCTGATACCTCAGAAAATATGATCCGAGGCAAGAAGGTGATTTTTTTTATTTTTTTTTCTGGTTTTTGCAATGGAGGAGGCCGTAGGCTTAACTAGCAGCAAGAATGTGTTTTGGACACTAGAGTACACACACACATATATATAACGCTCTTCCTCATAGGTTTTTGCAAATAAAAAAAAAAAAGTTAAAGTTGAGGGAGGCAAGGATAGGATGTTAAGACATATAATGGAATGTAATATTTGCTAACTCCATTTTTAGTACTACTTTGCACAATCAAGTATCTAATACAATTGAAAACAAAATCTGTAATAAAGATTTTCCATATAGACATGCGATAAAATTACAGGAAATCTAACGGGAGAAAGGTAATTAAATGCTAAGTAGACCATATTTTAATTTAGGGTGCTTCTATTGACATCTCTATTCTACTTTTCACACACCCAACAACCCTTCATTATATTTCTTTCACCCCTCTTAAAATACCAAAAAAATTCCTACACTTAAAAAGTATTAATTTGTTTTCCTTTTATCACCCACCCACCAAATAAACTTACAATTTTTTTTCAAATATTTTTTTAGATCATATACTAATTTTTCCTTTATATAATTTTTTTATTCATTAGACCAAACTTTAGATTCTAGAAAACAAAAAAATTGGTAATAAACCGAAGAGGTTTATATATGAATTAAACAAATTGTATTTCTTTTGCTTAAAAGAGAGACAGAAAACATAGTTTTTTTATATCAAATCAAAGAATGGTTCCTTTTACTAGAGCACATGATTTGTAATTATTTATGCATCAAACAATTTTCAATCATATATATAATTATAATTAGTATAAATATAAAACAACAATAAAAAATAAGAATTAAAAAAAATAAATCCCATATTTTTTTATGGGAGACTTTTTCATTTGGAATCTATTTTTATTCTTTTGAAAAAAAAATGAATACACTAATTTCTTAAAAGAGAATATGTATGTCTTTTTAAGATAAGGTGTATATTGAGTATTTATTTAAAATACTTTCGTCCTTAAGAGTAATTTTATTAATAGTTAATACAATGTTAAATACATCTCATTAAATAAGGGTGTGTGAAAAACTAAAATGAGGGGTCAATAAACACACCCTCTTATTTAATGTTATATTGTCATTCCAAATAAGGTAAGATCTAGAGATTACAATGAACAGTACTATATATTATCTCTGATCTTATCCAATCTGATTAATTTCGAGGAAACATTATACTAATTACTTGAAAATAATTAATTACTAGGTTATTTTGCTTAATTAGAATTGGGGATTTCAACTCTTTTTTTTTTATAAAATCAAGGTGAGTTTACCATTAGACTATACATGTAATCACTTATTGTTTTCTAAATTAGTTATTTGGTTATCATTTTTTTTCTTTGGAATTGACAAAAAAATTAGTTTAGCATATTATATAGTACAGGCACGTTTATCAAACCGTGACGAAAAGTACTGAAAAAAGTAATGAGATTATAAAGGGAAGTAAAGTAATAAAAATGAGAATAAAAATTATTTATTTCATTTATTATGTCTATTTGATAGTGTAATAAGAAACAATTATCTATTTGCTATCATTTGATAGTGTAATAAGAAACATTCTTTTTTTCAGTGTTTAAATGAGGATCATACTCAATATAATTAATAAATATCTTTTTTATATCACTAAATAACTATTAATTAACAATATTTAAATTTAGATATCTATATAAATTTAAAGTGCAGGAATTGAAATTCTTTTTTCTTACTTTCTATATTATGTGAAGCCCATGAAACTTTCATTTATGTTTTACAAGAAAACACTTATTGAAAAGAAAAAAAAAATCACTTGTTACTTTTATTTGTGCTTTAATGGAAAGTAAACATGTCGTAAATATGTTACTTGCGTCCGGCATGAATTGTTTCCGCGAGACCGTGAAAAGCACGAGGTAAAAAATGAAAGGGATTTAATTTCTTATCCTTGTAGTATTAAAGTTGTATTCAATAAGGACATATTTTGTTTCCTTCTGTGATGGACTTTTAACGGCATCCTCAACCTTTTTTTTTTTTTCCTTTTAACTCTTTAGGCACCTTTCTTTAAAAAAATAAAAAATAAAAAGAGAGGCCAACATCAAGAATCACATCTCAATTAGATTAGCAGCCTCTAAAAATTGATCATGCATCAAGGTCTCAACCTGAATTTATTAATAAAATTAAAGAAGAAAATACAAAAATGGCCTTATCAAAAACCCCACTACTACTACCCCAAAGGAAAAAGAAAAAAAAAAGACTAAGAATGTCTATACTTGCAAAGTTCACATCAACAAAAGAAATAGAACATCCAACAAATATATAATTGGGTATAAACAAAATATTCCAATTAATCGATGGATCTCCAAAATCAGGGATGTTAAACATATAACATCATAAAATCGTTAACTAAAATCCGATTTATTACAACACAGTTGAATTCGAGTCTTCGACAATGAACTAAGTTATAGAATAGGAGAAAGAACCAAATAGCATATTTAGTCTAAGAATTAATAAATAATGTCATATGTTTTCAAAATGTATAATAAATACATATCATGAGAATTTGATAATAAAAACCCTAAAATATTCTTATCTCTTTCTTCTCTCCATCTCTCACCCTCCTCTCTCGCCGACATCAGCTATGGTCAAGAAATATTATATTTATATATCAACATTGTATATTCAAATAATGATAGGTCGAAAAATATTGTATTAACATGTGAGTACTATATATTTCTATGTAAATATAAAAATTTACTAGCAGCCTTGCCGAACCTGGAAAATGCCATATTGATATGTGAATATTGCATTTCCACGTAAATAAAAAAAATTTAGTAGTGGCTTCGTCGGATATCATCGGTACCGACGACGACGCTGGCAGTCGGGAAATACAGTAAATACTATATTTACATATAAATATAAAAATTTACATGTGACTTTGTGGACCAACAATGGTCGAAAAATGCAGTATTTACCTGTAAATACAGTATTTACGCATAGATACAAAAATTCACCAGCTACTTCACTAGACCACCGACAGCCAAGAAATACAATATTTATCTGTAATTTTTTTCCAATTTTGTCGATATTCTTTGAAATCAACGAGTATTTGATGCCTGTTCTTTTGGTGTTTTGTGTGAATCAATAGGTTAATAAAAATCCTATCGCTGAATCAACGAATTTTTACAGCATTCTAATTGAATCGAGGGATTTTGAAAATATATTCTTTTTTCTATTTTTTATACAATTCCGCTACATCACAAATATGGGCTCAAATAAAAAAGAGGGAAGCGAAATTCCAATCTCATATGAGTTTAAAAAAAAAAAAAAAAAAAGAAGAAGAAGAAGGAATTTACATATAATAGGTTATGTAATGAAAGGAGAGGTCGAGCGAGAGAAAATGAAGTGAAAAGAGGGAGGATGATAGAGAAAGAGAGAATAGAGTTAGACTTATAAAAGAAATTAAAACAAAGTATTTTTATTTTTTTCAATATTAAAATATTTTATATATCTAATTATAATTTAATACTTTAATTAATTTTTAATGCATGATGCATCAGCAAATCTATTAGAATTGTATGCAGAATTGGACAAATAGGCATTTTGAATTATTTTTTTATAAATTGGAGATGTGTTGGACGGTTTTGAAAAATTAGGGGACAATTTGAGTCAGAGTACATAGATCATGGAGGATTTATGAAAATAATCCCCAAAAAATTTCTTATTCAACAATGTACTAAATGCTATTTTAAAAATGAAGTTTACATTTTTCAAAAAATCACATGAAAACCAAGGAATATCGAATGCGGATTCTATATTTTAAGATCCATGCGTGCTCAATTTTCGACAAATTTGTAGAGCTCAGTCAAATTAATTATGTAATCATGAGCATGAAGATGGCTTGTAAAGGTTATAAGAGAAGCCAACCCAAAAAAAAAAAAAAAAAACCAACATGTTGATTTGAAACAAAAACTTAAAGAAAATATATTTGAAATAAAAAACCAAAATGTGTCACACATCTATTTCTATTTTTCCTTTTCTGTTCAAAACAAGCTTTTATAAATCTACTTATTTCTTAAACCATTTTATCTTTTTTTAATACATTTACTACCCGTGTTTGAGCTACAATTTGTTTGAAAATAAACACTTTAATAATAGAGGGATAAAAACTGTATCTTTAATAAATGACGATAATAACTAGACATCTAAAACTAGCACAAAATATGACAAGAATATATTCTCAAGACCTCGTGAGCCAACAGTTTATAACCTTTTTTTTTTCTTTTGCGTTAGAAACAAATTCATTAATTGAGTAATTTAAAAAAAATTAGGTTGCCGGTCATTGTAATTTATAGAGCGTCTAGGAATATAGTTAGAATCACATGTTATTATAAAAAAATTATAGTATAAAAGAGAAAATACTGCCAAAAAAAAAAGTTGGTTGGCACTGTAAATTTACAGTTCTTACAGTGTTCCCCATACACTATTAATTGTTGGACCTATGATGGAGTGCAACTATAAGACATAAAGCTTGCATTCAGATGAATTTTCATAACTTCAAATGCAATGTCATGCATAAAGAAGGTGAAAAATGTTGGGTTTGGTGCCTTAAAAGTTGTGACATTGTACATATTGTTAATAAATAAATAAAGTGACATTATTATTATTTTGGTTGCTTATATGTGTTGTGAATACATTTATAAACATCGAGAAAATTTTATGATTATTTATGTGACTATAAATTTAGCATATAAGTGTTATATGCTTAGGGATAAAATTTATAAATAATAATCTAAATAGTTCGTAATAATTAATTTAAGTTTGGGATCTTTAATTAAATATTTCAAGTACGGTCCAATCTCATTTAGAATGAAATAGTCATTGTTTGGGCTATTAATGTAGAAACATTAGATTGGAGGTACTTTATACAATGAGATTATATAGGACTGGACCAGAGAAATTATGAATCTCTAATAATCATCCGTTACAAATAGACTATTCAAATTTATCATTTTGATGGTCATATATTTGACAGTCTTAATCCTGAGTATTTATTAGACTCCTATTTATGATATTATGTTTTTTGACTTGAAAAATAGTTCTCTTGAGTGATAATTCGAGATTTAAACAGTAGAGCGCTCATTCATAATAAGATTATGAATTAACTGTTCATTAGAGAATTATTGGAACTCAAGAATAAAGAAGTAATAAGAGAGGTGAATGGATATTGAACATAGCTCTTATTATGAACTATTTATGAATGACTGACTTATATGTAATGATTATATCAATGGACTACTCGCTAATTTTCTTTGAGTAATTTTACTATAATCTCAAGAGTTCAGTTTCAGGTTTTTAGTGCAATAACATTGAAACTAATAAATTTGGCATATTAATCAAAGAGTTTAATTAATTGTTAAATTTATTGGAGCTTAAGTTATAGGTCCTCAATACCACCTCAGTAACACTATATTGGATTTACGCATAGAATGAATAATACACATTTAGTTTGAAATTATTGAATTCTGAATTAATTATTTCGCACTTAAATTATTAATGTGGCACAGAAAAATGTTCTTCGTCACACATAATGTAATGTGATAAATATTATCACATTTATCTTAGCATTAGTTAATTAATTAATTAATTTTAAAATCTATTCTTAAATAAATATAATTTATTTTTGAATTTAAATTTATATATATATATGGTTTTGAATCAAATCTTTATATTTATATATATATATTATAGAAAAACGCTAGTTTACGTTTCCTTTTAAATATATATATATATATATATATATGCGGATGGAAATGTTAAGTTTACGTTAATTTAAAAAAAACATGAAAATGTAAAATAACGTTTATAGAAATGAATTTTAATATATATATATATATATAATTTAAAAGAATCACAAATGTGATTCAGTTTAGAAAAAACAAAGAAAAAGGAAAAAAGGTAAGAATCATGTAAAATATATCCTTTCTCTATATATGTGATATGGCAGTTATTTTAAATTTGAAATTAATTGAAAAAGTACAAATGGCTTAGATATAAAAAGGGAGAGATAACAGTTATCTCAAGAGATTTTTCATTGACGTAACTCTTGAAAAACACTCAGAGAGAAAAACTGAGAGTTTTTCTTAAAAAAAAAGTCTGCTACCTTATGTGTTGAATACATAGCAGATTCAGAAAAGTGTAAAGAAAATTCATTCTTGTAGTTTGATGCCCACTCATCTTTCTATTGGTGTGGAGGCCTGGATTGGAAGATAGTTGTGTCAAAGAGAAAAGCTAGGATAGCTTGATAGCCTTCAAAAGGTTAGTAAAAATTCCCAAAGCTTTTTATTATTAATTAAAATTATATAGCTATTACAGAAAAATAAAGTTTTTAGAAAATTTTTGTTTGTCAACGATCAGTTTCTCCCACTGCATTTCATATTTTAATCCAACAAAAAAACGGCAATGCCACTTCATCTCTCTGATTGTTACACAAAAGTACATCTAAAAACAAGTTCACAATGACGCAACACTTTGTACGGTAAAAGAAATTTCTGATTAACCGAATCACCAAATGCAGCGGTTTGTCACGAGCTTACTTTCTCCAAGCTACTCGTGCGGCCTTAGCACAGTCTCAATGCTAAGTCTGTTAGACATGTATGCCCTAAGGAGTAAAAATGTAATACATTTTTGGAGACATTTTTATTAATAAAGAATTTATTCATTTATCTATATACCAAATCTTGTCCTCTTTACGTTCATATTCGTTGAATGTATGATAAGCAAACAGTAGTCTGAGACTGTCAGTCTAAACCTTAAGAATTGGGCATATGATGAGATGATTATGCGGTAGACACGATTCTTAAGGTGATGGTCTAAAACATATGATCTGCAATCGAGGGAATAAAGTTAGGTGCTTTATTCATGTAAAGATTGTTATGTTGTCTATATCCCTTTTGGGAGATGGTTTGTCTTGGCCATCGGAGTTGGACTCCGTGAATAGAAACATTGGCGCGTTGTCATAGGTGACGACGTGTTGGATCGGGACATAAAATGAATTGATTTGGATTAATAATTATGTCTTGGCAAATCGATTCACTTTAGACAGTCATTTGTATTGTATCTTAATCCTGAAATGAATAGTGGGCTCGTTGTCTCGACTTGTGTCTTTTGATGTACCAATGAGTGACTCCCACATCTCTATAGTGGTATGCATGCCGGTACGTTGGAGGCATGACTCTTGATAGCGTAGACTTGTTATTCATAGATATGTAATCCATAGCTCCTCTTTAGGAGTAATGATATCATCTTATATGCGTTGTCCTGTAATTGAAAAACTGGAACGCTCAACCATTTGGATACATAGGTGTAACCGAATGGTATACTATCTTTAGATGGTAAGTTTTCTAATGGTGAGACAATGGAACGTAAGATAAAAATAATCAGGAAGGTAAGATAGAACTTGTCCTTAAGCTGATTATGGATTATCATATGGGGATACGATGCACTATAATATGTCATGGAGACTTAGCTACACGAGCTTCATAATTCTATAAAGTTCGAGAGTGCAGCTCCAAGCTTTTAGTGGAGTAACGTTGGAGTTGATAATTGTGAAATGTATATCTGGGATATTGGGTTTCATAATTATCATGAGCTTGAACTTTATAGGTCCATTTTGGTCCCCTTTGCTAGCTCACAAAATCCTGTAACGACACGGCGTGCTTTTCCAATAATTGGTGACTTATGTCGGATTTATCAGATTGGTTTAAAATTTGTAAGAATCAAATAATTCATGTCTGTTTATCGGTTGAATTAATTTTGTAAGAAATTAGTTCAAGATAAACTTGTTGAATTATTGCGATCAGATAATTCTTGTCTGTTTATCGGTTGCTTTAATTTTGGACAAATTAGAACAAGATAAACTTATAGAATTATTGTGAATTGATTTATTTTCTTAGAGATTATCTTGATAAAGTTTGTTTTGATCAGATAACTTCTCTATTGGGTTATTTGAATCAAAACTGAGACTTTATCCTTTAGAATCTCAGGTGAAAAATAAAAGATTCGCGGAGATTTTTTCTCGGGAGTTCGGCCTGCCGGATGACGTGTTCAGCCTGCCGAACTGGCTTGATCGCCCTGCCGATCAGTGGGAGATAAGATTACGCATTTTTACGCGGATCTTATCAGATACTGATCCGAATTTGATTTTGTTTCGAGTTTTTGAGACCTAATCTGATATGGACAGACCCTAGGACCAATAGCTATAAAAAGGGAGTGAGTCTCATGATTTACTTAGATCAATTTGAGAGATTAAGAGTGATACTCTTCTAGTGAGCATCTGAAAAACTCCTTGAGAGCTTGTTCACAAATCACGAGCACTAGCTTTGGGTTCTCTCTATTGGTTGGAAGGAAAGTCACCGGTGGAAGAGCTGTACATGTGAGCCCACACTCACTCCGGTTGTGGATAAAGAATAGCAAAGAAGACCAGTTGGTTGAGGCTCTTCTGGAATGTTACTTCTCTACACAGGTTGCGGAGGTTCTTCGGCACACTGAGGTTAGTAAGATCTGTCTAATTTATACATATAACATGTCAAACTTGTGTTTTAGAAATTACTCTGATGAAAAATTTTTAAAATTCCACTGCACACTTTGTTTCCAACAATTGGTATCAGAGCCGAGGTTTTTACATAAATTTGCAAGTTTGTGATCATGTTATATGCATAAATTTTGTGATCTTAATCTCTCCTATGCTTGAATTGAATTTTATAGAGAGATGGCACTCTAGGTTTCTATATAATATATATGTTGTCATGGATTATGTGGTGAATGTTTATTAATTAATTATGGTTGATTAAATCGTTGTTTAATTATTTATTAATTAATTAATACCGGTTATGGTTCCTTAGAGGTTAGAATTTGTATCTAGGTTTTTCATGTAATTAGATGGCGGACTATCATCTCCGTTTAGGAATTGTTATTTAATTTTTAATTTGTAAAATATTTTGTAATTAAATAATTATTCAGAGAAAACGGATCGAGAAGTCGGATCTAGAAGATTGATGATGGCGTCTCGAGGTATTTTCTGAGTCTCTAATTTTATGTTTTTGAATTGTTGAAAATAAAATTGATGAATTGCATTAAAATTGTATTTTCTAGAATGTGCGTTTTCTGCTCGGTCGGCATGCTGGACCTCACAGTTCGGTAGGCCGAAGGTCACAGATCGGCAGGCCGGACGTGTGGTCTGGCAGGCCGACAGTGGGGCAAAAATTTTGGTGCTCTGCCGGCAGGCCGAACTTTCATGTTCGGCAGGCCGAACCTCCATGATCGACAGGCCGATCACCCAGATCAGTCTGCCGACCGAGAGCTGCCAGGAGTCCAGAAAAGGTGCAATTTTTTCGATGCAGTTTAAATTTTATTTTTGGGACGATTCTAAGAAACATTAAATTTGGATATGACCAGAAATATGAAGTATTTGATTCATACGGGATTGAAGACTTAAAAGATGGATATTACATGAAGAAGGATACAGCTTGAGGATTCAAGGATGAAGAATCGATAAATGTCTCGATTATTCTCTTGTAATATTAGTTTTCTATTCCCTAGGGTGGAACCATAATATTACGGTTATTATTATTCTGCTTGTAGCTTAGCTTGATTGCTTTGCTTGTCTGCATTATAATATGATTTACCATGTATATTGATAACATGTCATATAGAATAGGGAGTGCCGCTCATATTAAAATTGTTCATGCATGATTTTGAAATAAAACCTTGATTTCAAAAGATTGAGTGGGAGAAGGTTTTCGAAGAGAGGACCTAAGGCCTCCATCGTTGGTTCATAGGAAGAACATGGTGGTCCCAACCCCTAGGAAGGGATTTCTATCATGTACCAGATTGGATCTCTAAAAGGATAAGGTATTTTAGTATGATTTATGGTTGCACACCCCTAGGTGGTGATTATAAATCATGGATAAAATATTGAAACGATGGTTATACACTCACGTTAATTTTATTATTAACCTCCCCTAGGAGCTCTGTTAATAAAATTAATGGCCAAAGAAACGATTATTAGTATATGCTGGATCATACGGGTCTTGGATGGCATATATTAATCAGGAGGGGATCCGTGTTCCTGATTGAATTTGGCATGACTCCCCTAGGAGCTTGTTGAATTCTGAGTTGGGAATTATCATTGTAAGGTTGTGGTATTTTCAAGATTTTGACACATAAACACATTTGTATGATTTTACATGATTGTGTTATCTTACTAAATTATTATATATGTTTGCTTATGTTTGGTATATGATTCTTTATTGTAGATTGAAAATGTCTAAAAACACTTTATCATCGATACTTGACAAAAACCAATTAATCGGTGAGAATTATAACGATTGGAAACGGAACCTGGACATCGTCCTATCCTTTGAGAAACTGAAATATGTACTGACAACTCCTTGTCCTCCCGAGCCTACGGGAGACTCAAGTAATGAGCAATTCCAAGCGTATGACCGCTGGAAAGATGCTAATGATCAGGCCCGCTGCTATGTTATGGCTAGCATGAACAACGTGCTGCAGGCTCAACATCAGGATTATAAGACTGCGAAGTAGATCTTGGATAAACTTGAGGACATGTTTAGAGGCCAGGCCATAACAAAGCGGCAAGGGGTGCTTCGAAAACTCTTAAACTGTAGACAGAGACCGGGGACATCTGTAAAGGAGCACATGATGTTGGTCATGGGTTACCTCGCTGAGGCTCAAACCAATGGAGCCGACATCGTTGCTGAAACTCAAATGACTATGGTCTTTGAGACTCTGTCTAAGAAATTTATTCCGTTTAGAGCTACTTTTAATCTAAGCAATAGACGGGATATGACATTGACAGAACTTATGAAACAGTTACAGGAGTTTGAACTGCTGATCAGGGAGTCTCCTACTGGTGGTGAGGCCAACATGGTAGCTGCTTCTGGTTCCAATCCTAACTCTGGGAATGGAAAGAAGCAACGGGCCAAGAGTGGGAGGTCTTCTATTCCTGCTACTACCAAGAGCAAGAAGAAGAAGAAGAAGAAGAAGAAGAACCCAAAGAAGCTTAAGTGCTTCTTCTGTGGAAAGGTCGGGCATATTAAGAAGCATTGCAAGGACTTCCTTTCCAAGGGAGGTAGGTGTGATCTTCTATATTTAGAAACTTGTTTGGTTAAGGAATCTAGTGACATCTGGGTCATAGATTCCGGTGCAACTAATCATGTTTGTGTTTCTCTGCAGGGATTTAAAGAAACGAGAAGTCTACTACGTGAAGGCTTAACGCTTCGGATGGGCGATGGATCCTTGGTCTCAGCGGAAGCAGTGGGAGATGTCCATCTTTATTTTGATAATTATAGGAGTTTAATTTTGCGAGATTGTTTTTATGTTCCTAAATTTAAAAGGAATTTGATTTATGTATCTTCTTTATTTAAAGACTCCTACGTGTTATCTTTTAATGAAAAAGTGATGATTCGTAAAAACAAATCTTTTATCTGTTCTGGATGGATGCAAAATAATCTATATTTTATCAAACCTAAGATGGACTTATTGCTTAATACTGAGATAAATGATAATAACTTAAAAAGACTTAAAACTTCTCACTCTAATAAGACTTATCTTTGGCATTTGCGCCTTGGCCATATTAACCTGAATAGGATCCAAAGGTTGGTAAGGGATGGACCTTTAAGTCACTTAAAGGTGGAATCTATACCTCAATGTGAATCTTGTTTGGAGGGTAAAATGACCAAAAAACCATACGGGTCTAAAGGCAATAGGGCCGAAGGGGTTCTAGAACTTGTGCATAGTGATGTTTGCGGACTGATGAACATCCGGGCATGAGGAGGGTATGAGTACTTCGTCACTTTTATTGACGACTACTCAAGATATGGGTATTTGTACCTGATGCACCACAAAAGCAAAACTTATGACAAGTTCAGGGAGTTTCAGGCTGAAGTGGAAAAGCAATTGGGTAGACCCATAAAGGCACTTCGATCTGATCGAGGTGGGGAATACCTTTCTAATGAGTTCTTGGGACACTTGTTAGAGAATGGGATTTTATCCCATTTGATTGCGCCGGCCACTCCGCAGCAGAATAGCGTAGCGGAGAGAAGGAATAGGACTTTGTTGGACATGATTCGGTCCATGATGAGTTATTCATCGTTGCCTTTATCCTTTTGGGGATATGCACTACAAACCGCATGTTATCTTTTGAACAATGTGCCTTCAAAATTGGTCCCTAAAACTCCTCACGAGTTGTGGACAAGATGGAAGACATCCTTAAACCATATTCGCATATGGGGATGTCCGGCTCATGTCCTGTTTAAGGATCCGAATAAGTTGGAAGTACGTTCAGAAGTTTGCGTATTTGTAGGATTTCCAAAAGGGACTAAAGGGGGTTATTTTTATAACCCTAAGGAAAATAAAGTCGTGGTTTCAACTAATGCAACTTTCCTTGAGGAAAGTTACATGGATGACTTTAAACCTCAAAGCAAAGTGGTACTTGAGGAGTTAAGGGGTGATCCGTTCACTCCGGAGGTTCCGAACGAAACCATTCCGATCAATGTAGAAAAACCAAATAAACTTGAACCACAACCTCAGGGGCTTCGGCGTAGTGGGAGGATCGGGCGTCAACCTGAGAGGTATATGTTCAATGGGAAGGTCTTTTTGGCTGAACCAGATGAACATGACAGGGATCCTTATACTTACGCAGAAGCTATGGAGGATGTTGATTCAAGACTCTGGACAGAGGCCATGAACATTGAGATGAAGTCTATGGAGACTAATCGGGTCTGGGAGCTTATAGATCTTCCCGAAGGGGTAAAACCCATAGGGTGTAAGTGGATCTACAAGAGGAAAAGAGGAGTGGATGGAAAGGTTGAAACCTTTAAGGCTAGGCTGGTAGCTAAGGGTTATACGCAAAAGGAAGGAATCGATTATGAGGAAACCTTTTCGCTTGTAGCCATGCTTAAGTCCATCCGGATTCTCTTGTCCATAGCTGCCGCTCTCGACTACGAGATTTGGCAAATGGATGTCAAGATGGCTTTTTTAAATGGCTATCTTGATGAGTCCATTTATATGGAACAACCAAGCGGGTTCAAGGTCGCAGGTCAAGAGGGTAAGGTTTGTAAGCTGCTAAAGTCTATTTATGGACTTAAGCAGGCTTTTCGTTCTTGGAACATAAGATTTGATCAAGTGATCAAGACTTATGGGTTCTCACAAAATGTGGATGAGCCATGTGTTTACAAACACATTAAGGATGGGAATGTGGTTTTTCTACTGCTCTATGTAGATGACATTCTGCTAATTGGCAATGACGTTGGGGCGTTGTCATCGGTCAAATTATGGTTGACCAAGCAGTTTGACATGAAGGACTTAAGTGAGGCTAATTTTGTTCTCGGTATCCAGATTTTTTGGGATAGGAAGAACAAAATGATAGCTTTGTCTCAGGCCGACTACATAGATAAAATTCTCAAGAGGTTTGCAATGCAGGATTCCAAGAAAGGTGGGCAACCATCTAGGTCTGGAATTACTCTTTCTAAGAAAGACTCTCCAAAGTCTTATGAAGAAAGATAATACATGAAGAAGGTGCCTTATGCTTCGATAGTAGGTAGTCTCATGTATGCCATGCTTTGCACTCGACCGGATATTAGCTATGCGGTCGGCATTATAAGTCAATTTCAGGCAGATCCAGGACCGAACCATTGGGTTGAGGTAAAGCATATTTTCAAGTACCTGAGAAGGACTCGAGGGTATATGCTTGTGTATTCGGGTGAGGACTTGACTCCTCTAGGATACACTGATTCGGATTTTCAATCTTGTCTGGATTCTAGGAAATCGACTTCAGGGTTTGTGTTTACTCTGGGCGACGGTGCCATCAGTTGGAGAAGCGCGAAGCAAGATTGCACTTCGGATTCAACGATGGAGGCCGAGTATGTGGCGGCTAGTGATGCTTCGAAAGAAGCAGTGTGGCTCCACAAGTTCCTTGGGGATCTTGAGGTAGTTCCTGGTATGGATAAAGCGGTATCACTGTACTGTGATAACAGTGCGGCGGTAGCTAATGCTAAGGAACCAAGATTTCACAAGAAGAGTAAGCACATTGATCGAAAGTATCATGTGATAAAGGACTTCATTGAGGGCGGGCATGTCACGGTGTGCAAGATCGCGTCAGAGGACAATTTAGCTTATCCATTTACGAAGACACTTACTGGGAGAGTCTTCGAGAGGCATGTGGAAGCTATGGGGATGCGAAATTTGTTGTATTTACTCACTTAGTGCAAGTGGGAGATTGTTAGACATGTATACCCTAAGGAGTAAAAATGTAATACGTTTTTGGAGACATTTTTATCAATAAAGAATTTATTCATTTATCTATATACCAAATCTTGTCC
The DNA here is from genome assembly GCA_025403435.1 of Artocarpus heterophyllus. NCBI lineage: Eukaryota > Viridiplantae > Streptophyta > Magnoliopsida > Rosales > Moraceae > Artocarpus > Artocarpus heterophyllus. The sequence goes on from CM046336.1 coordinate 15,756,426, forward strand.
TCTTTACGTTCATATTCGTTGAATGTATGATAAGCAAACAGTAGTCTGAGACTGTCAGTCTAAACCTTAAGAATTGGGCATATGATGAGATGATTATGCGGTGGACACGATTCTTAAGGTGATGGTCTAAAACATATGATCCGCAATCGAGGGAATAAAGTTAGGCGCTTTATTCATGTAAAGATTTTTATGTTGTCTATATCCCTTTTGGGAGATGGTTTGTCTTGGCCATCGGAGTTGGACTCCATGAATAGAAACATTGGCGCGTTGTCATAGGTGACGACGTGTTGGATCGGGACATAAAGTGAATTGATTTCGATTTATAATTCTGTCTTGGCAAATCGATTCACTTTAGACAGTCATTTGTATTGTATCTTAATCCTGAGATGAATAGTGGGCCCGTTGTCTCGACTTGTGTCTTTTAATGTACCAATGGGTGACTCCCACATCTCTATAGTGGTATGCATGCCGGTACATTGGAGGCATGACTCTTGATAGCGTAGACTTGTTATTCATAGATATGGAATCCATAGCTCCTCTTTAGGAGTGATGATATCCTCTTATATGCGTTGTCCTGTAATTGAAAAACTGGAGCGCTCAACCATTTGGATACATAGGTGTAACCGAATGGTATACTATCTTTAGATGGTAAGTTTTCTAATGGTGAGACAATGGAACGTAAGATAAAAATAATCAGGAAGGTAAGACAGAACTTGTCCTTAAGCCGATTATGGATTATCATATGGGGATAATATGCACTCTGATATGTCATGGAGACTTAGCTACATGAGCTTCGTAATTCTATAAAGTTTGAGAGTGCAGCTCCAAGCTTTTAATGGAGTAGCGTTGGAGTTGATAATTGTGAAATGTATATCTGGGATATTGGGTTTCATAATTATCATGAGCTTGAACTTTATAGGTCCATTTTGGTCCCCTTTGCTAGCTCACAAAATCCTGTAACGACACAGCGTGCTTTTCCAATAATTGGTGACTTATGTCGGATTTATCAGATTGGTTTAAAATTTGTAGGAATCAAATAATTCATGTCTGTTTATCGGTTGAATTAATTTTGTAAGAAATTAGTTCAAGATAAACTTGTTTAATTATTGCGATCAGATAATTCTTGTCTGTTTATCGATTGTTTTAATTTTGGACAAATTAGAACATGATAAACTTATAGAATTATTGTGAATTGATTTATTTTCTTAGAGATTATCTTGATAAAGTTTGTTTTGATCAGATAACTTCTCTATTGGGTTATTTGAATCAAAACTGAGACTTTATCCTTTAGAATCTCGGGTGGAAAATAAAAGATTCGCGGAGATTTTTTCTTGGGAGTTCGGCCTGCCGGATGACGTGTTCGGCCTGCCAAACTGGGCTGATCGGCCTGCCGATCAGCGGGAGATAAGATTACGCGTTTTCACGCGGATTTTATCAGATACTGATCCGAATTTGATTATGTTTCGAGTTTTTGAGACCTAATCTGATATGGACAGACCCCAGGACCAATAGCTATAAAAAGGGAGTGAGTCTCATGATTTACTTAGATCAATTTGAGAGATTAAGAGTGATACTCTTCTAGTGAGCATCTGAAAAACTCCTTGAGAGCTTTTGTTCACAAATCACGGGCACTAGCTTTGGGTTCTCTCTATTAGTTGGAAGGAAAGTCACCGGTGGAAGAGCTGTACGTGTGAGCCCACACTCACTCCGGTTGTGGATAGAGAATAGCAAAGAAGACCAGTTGGTTGAGGCTCTTCTGGAATGTTACTTCTCTACACAGGTTGTGGAGGTTCTTCGACACACTGAGGTTAGTAAGATCTGTCTAATTTATACATATAACATGTCAAACTTGTGTTTTAGAAATTACTCTGATGAAAAAAATTTTAAAATTCCGCTGCACACTTTGTTTCCAACAAAGTCAGCCTAACTCACTCACGCTCTTACCTTGAGCACAAGGGAACGCAAGAGAGAACAAGGAGAACTTTGAAAGGAAAGTTGTATTGAGCTAAGAGAACTTTACAAGGCTTTAATTCTTGAATTTCCTTGGATGGTTTACAAATGAATGGGATGGTCCTATTTATAGGCATCCTCCCAACTAATGGACAGTCTAGATTGCATTGATCCAATGGCTACTATTTCCTATCTAGAATGTTCTAGCAAAGTGTGGAGGATATTTACAAGTATAGAGTATTCTAGAGACTTCTACACTATTCTACATTGTCCCTAAGTTCTCTTTATAGTTCTAGAGAGTTCTAGAGTAGTCTTGAGTCTTCCAGGACCTCCTAGGTTCTTCAGCATGCTTCTAGACTGTGGTGGAACCTCCTGGAATGCTGCAGAACAATGTAGATCACTCTGGTCCCTTCTAGAATCTTCTTTGGGCTATGTTTTCTCCAAAAACGCCCAAGACAAGTGAGTGGCGTCTTCGTGGCTTGGTGGGGCGTGACATTCTCCCCCACCTATGCTTGCGACGCCCTCGTCGCGTCCTCATGGTATTGTTGGATCCTGCCTTTGAACTGCCAAAGCGCTTCCTCAGTTTCCCAACTAGCCTCAGTGTCAGGCAATCCCTTCCATTTGATAAAGTACTCCCTGTAGCTTGGCTCACCTCGTCTTCGGATGACTCGATCCACTAGTATTTCATCAACCTCTTTGTCAAAGAAGGTGACCACGGCTGTGGGCACTTGATTGGAGACTCCCCTTTGCTGGATCCTCCATGTCTTCATGGTATGGTTTGAGCATACTTACGTGAAAGACTGGATGAATCTTTAGCTTGGGTGGGAGGTGGAGTTCATATGAGACCTTACCTATATGCTTGATTACCTCGAAAGGTCCTTCATACTTGCGTATTAGACCCTTATGGACCTTCCTGAATGTCTTGAACTGTTGTGGCAAAAGTTTCACTAAGACAAGGTCTCCTTCCTTAAACTCTACGCGCCTCCTCTTCTTGTCGGCCCATTTCTTCATGCGCTTCGCCGCTTTGTGCAATGCTGCCCGGGCCAATTTTGCCTCCTCATGCCATGACTTAGCAAATTTGAATGCAGCAGGGCTCTTCCCTTTATAGCGAGTGGCAAAGGAAAGAGAGATTGTTGGTTGTTGTCCCATGACGATCTCAAAAGGACTCTTGTTGGTAGCCTCACTTTGTTGCAAGTTGTAGGAAAATTGTGCAACATCTAAAAGCTTGGCCCAGTCCCGTTGGTTGGCACTTACATAGTGCCGCAAGTAGAGCTCCAACAAAGCATTGATACGTTCTGTTTGGTCGTTGCTTTGGGGATGGAAGCTTGTTGAGAAGTTCAAGTCCGACCCTAGCATCTTGAACAGCTCCGTCCAAAACCTTCCAATAAAACAAGGGTCTCGGTCACTGATGATGCTTGTTGGAACGCCCCAAAGTTTGACTGCATTGCGTAGGAATAGTCTGGTTGTCTCCTCTGCGGTGTAGTCAGTTAGTGCTGCAATAAAAGTTGCATACTTGCTAAACCTGTCCACTACGACCATGATGCTTCCACATTCATCGGACTTTGGCAGGCAGGTGATGAAGTCTATAGAGACGCTTTCCCATGGTCTCTCTGGGATGGGTAGTGGGTTGAGCATACCTCCTGGTTGCTGTTGGACTACCTTATCTTGTTGGCAGACAAGGCAGGTTCTTACATATTCCTCGACCCCATCTCGCATGTCAGGCCAATAGTAGACAGACTTCAAGAGAGCAAGTGTGCGTTTCATACCTGGGTGGCCTGCCCATAGGGAGTCATGACACTCCTTTATTAAATCTTTCCTCAAATTGGCCCACTTTGGTACGTACATTCGGTTGCCCTTGGCGTAGAGGATGTTATCAACTAGCCAAAACCTTTGTGTTTTGCCTTCGTTCACCAAGGCGATGATACTTTGTGCCTGAGGGTCCGCCTTTAGTCCCTCCTTGATTTTGCTCAATAGTGGGCTAGTGACTTGAGAAATACTCGATAGCTCGGCCTTTTGACTCAGCGCATCAGCTACCACATTCACCTTTCCTAGCTTGTACTCCATGACATAATCGAATTCGGCCAAGAAGTCTTGCCATCTAGCTTGCTTTGGACTTAGTTTCCTTTGGGTCTGGAAGTAGCATGTTGCAATGTTGTCAGTCATTATCACGAACTTTGACCCAAGTAGATAATGGCGCCACACTCTAAGGCAATGGATGACGGTTGTCATCTCTTTCTCTTGTACTGTGTAGCGTCGCTCAGTTTCATTGAGCTTTCAGCTTTCATAAGCAATTGGGTGTCCTTCTTGCATAAGAACGCCTCCTATGGCAAAGTCTGAGGCATCTGTGTGTACCTCATATGGTTTGGTGTGATCGAGTAGGCTGAGTACGGGCTCCTCACTGATTGCTTTCTTTAGATCTTCAAAGGCCTTTTGACACTTCTCTGTCTAGTCCCATGCTGTGTTTTTCTTGAGAAGGTCTGTCAATGGAGCAGCCCTCGTCGAATAACTCTTGATAAAATGACAGTAGTAGTTTACTAGCCCAAGAAAAGATCGCAACTCATGTACTTTGGTTGGTGGCTCTCAAGTTTGGATAGCATGCACCTTGTCATCCTCCATCATTAGCTGGCCATCCTTGATCTTGTGCCCCAAGAAAACTACCCCCGGCTTGGCAAAGGAACACTTCTCCTTCTTGATGTATAGCTCGTTGTCTCGTAGCACCTTAAACACCTCTCTTAAGTGCTGCACGTGCTCTTCTAAGGTCTTGCTATACACCACTATGTCGTCCAAACAGACGACCACGAATTGATCGAGATATGGGTGGAACAACTTATTCATCAAAGTACAGAATGTAGCAGGTGCATTGGTTAGTCCAAATGGCATAACCAAGAATTCATAAGACCCGTACCCTGTAACATATGTGGTCTTTGGTTCATCTCCTTCGGCTATGCAAACTTGGTAATACCCCGAGCGAAGGTCTAACTTTGAGAAGTAGCGAGCATGACCTAGTTGATCAAACAAGCCGACAACCAGAGGAATGGGGTATTTGTTCTTTACCGTGATCTTGTTGAGAGCCCTATAGTCGATGCACATGCACAAGGAACCATCTTTCTTCTTCTGGAACAGGATTGGTGTGTCAAACAAGGCTTTGGAAGGCCTGATGCATCAAGTAACTCATTGAGTTGCTTTCTTAGTTCTGCCAATTCCGGTGGTGCCATGCGATATGCACCCATGGCTGGTGGCTTTGTCCCCGGTTCCAGCTCGATCTGATGGTCTACCTCCGTCCTTGGTGGTAGCTTCTTTGGTAACTCTACTGGTGCAATGTCCTTGAACTCCTCGAGGATAGCTGCTACCTCCTTTGGCTCGACTTCTAGTGGCCCTTGTTCTTCATTGTCATACTCCTTGAGAATAGCCAAATAGCTTTCCTCATCCCTCCGGATGCCCTTCTTAAATTGCATTGCTGAGAGCACCTTTATGTCTTGCTTTTTGGTCCTTGTTGTTGGTACCACACAAGCCTTATCACTGTCCATGATGCACATGCTGCTGGCGAATGGTACTGGGAATGCCTTGACTTGATCCAAGAATTCCAATCCCAGGACAACCCTAAAGTCATCCATTCGAACAACGAAGAAGTCCATATGTCCAGACCAACCAAGCTCCCACGCTGGTCTTAACTCCTCGGGCTATGCCGTGAATGGGTCGAGCAGCTGAATTAACTGCCTTGATGGAGCCCCCTCCACCAGTCACCTTAAGTCCTAACCTTTGGGCTTCTTTGATTGAGATAAAGTTGTGGGTCACACCTGTGTCAAGCATGGCTACCATTGGTTTTCCTCCAATGGACACGTCCACAAAGAGTAGCCCTTTGGCTTGGGTTTTGGGAGCAGATTGGATCACATTGAGTAGGTGCATGGACCCCATGTGTGCACCATTGTTGCCACCATCGGCCTTTGTCCCGTCTTGATGACTTGCAAGGAGCGAATTCAAGGCTCTTTTCTGTGGGCAATCCCTAGCCCAATGGGGACCATCACAAAGGAAGCATTTGTTGTTGTTGGACTTACTTGAACTCTTGTCTTCCTTTTGCTTGCCCTTGTCCTTGCCCCTTGAGGTGTTATCTTGGCGGTGCTCATCTTTGCGTTGGCCCTTGTCTCCCCCACCTTTGGCTTGACCACTCTTCTTGTCCTTCGGCTTGTTGGTGGACTCCTTTTGGCTTGCATAGTCAATCAGGCTTTCGGCCACAGCTATGGCAGTGGCAAGGTCTTGCACCCCACGTCGCCTTAGCTCGGTCTTGACCCATTGTTGGAGCCCATCCATAAAATTGAAGAGTGCGTCTTTGTCGGACAAATCAAGGATCTCAAGTACAAAGTTAGTAAAGTCCTTAACATAATCACGAATAGACCCTGATTGTTTAAGCCTTCGCAGACGAGCTCTAGCCTCATCCTCAGCATTCTCAGGATAAAACTGCCTTTTAAGCTCCCTTTTAAAGTCATCAAAGGTAGTCATGGTACACGTACCTTTTTTGACGTCTCCTCGTCTTCTCCTCCACCAAAGCATGGCTATGTCATTGAGATAAAGAGCCACAGACTGGATCTTGGCGTCCTCATCTGTGATGCCCATGGCTCCAAAGTATTGGTCTAGGCCCCACAAGAGGTTGTCCACTTCTTGTGCATTGCGTGATCCCCCGAAACTCTTAGGCTTTGGCACCTCAATGCGCCTAGCCTCAACAATGCTACTACTGGACCCTGTCGCCAATGCCCGCTTGCAAAGGACTAAGTCCGCACGCATATCCTCAATGCGTGCGAGTGTGCTATTCAACTCTATCTCGTGGGCTCGACGCATTTTAGTGAGCTCTCCCGCAAATTCGTCACAAACCTTCTCAATTTCAGCCCGCAAGGACTCCTTTAGTTGGAGCAACATGCCTCGGATCGCAGTGTGGATAGCGGCATCCTCCGCTTCTAGGCCATCCACCCGTTGGCTTAGGTCATCCACCTGGGCCTCCACGCCACTCACGGCCTCCTCTACCCGAGATAGGCGTGAGTCGAAACTAGAGATCACGTCCTTAGACCAACCCCACTAAGTCACGACGTTGGGGTCGACTATCTCTTCGCAGCTCTCTCTTGCGTCACCTCCACGTTAGAAGGGTTGGATCCTGTGGGCCTTTGAGCAGCACTGTTCTTAGCCATTGTCTCAGCCTGGCCTGGCTCTGATACCAACTGTCACGAGCTTACTTTCTCCAAGCTACTCATGCGGCCTTAGCACAGTCTCGATGCTAAGTCTGCCTAACTCACTCATGCTCTTACCTTGAGCACAAGGGAACACAAGAGAGAACAAGGAGAACTTTGAAAGGAAAGTTGTATTGAGCTAAGAGAACTTTACAAGGCTTTAATTCTTGAATTTCCTTGGATGGTTTACAAATGAATGGCATGGTCTTATTTATAGGCATCCTCCCAACAAATGGACGGTCTAGATTGCATTGATCCAATGGCTACTATTCCCTATCTAGAATGTTCTAGCAAAGTGTGGAGGATATTTAGAAGTATAGAGTACTCTAGAGACTTCTACACTATTCTACATTGTCCCTAAGTGCTCTTTATAGTTCTAGAGAGCTCTAGAGTAGTCTTGAGTCTTCCAGGACCTCCTAGGTTCTTCAGGACGCTTCTAGACTGTGGTGAAACTCCTGGAATGCTGCAGAATAATGTAGATCACTCTGGACCCTTCTAGAATCTTCTTTGGGCTATATTTTCTCCAAAAACACCCAAGACAAGTGAGTGGCCTCTTCGTGGCTTGGTGGGGCATGACAAGTTGCTTCCTAAACTTCGTGCCCCTTCTATGCTCACGACCATCCAGATGATCTCAATGATGTAAATTTAATGGTGGTTTAGCCACCGAGGTGAATAGAAGTGCCATCCTATATATATATATATATATATATATATATATATATATATATATATATATATATATATATATATATATATATATATATATATATTTAAATATGGGTATGGTCTTAGTAGTTATGTTTTTAATAGACTATTATTTTGATCATGTGATATGAATCTAACGATCATAACCAAGTAGATAATTAACTGAAAAAAGTATTATCACAACTTAGCGATCATTCAACGTAAAAATCTCTATAAATATAATTTGGTATGCAACTTGTTTGTAACTTCCTGCATGTCTTTTTATTTTTTTTAAAGAATAATAACTGTAGATAAAAGGTTTATAACATGGCTCTTTATTATTTCATGGCTATTCTAAATATATATATATACAAAGTCAAGAGAAAGAATCGTTTGGGCTTTCAGGAGGCTGTCATGTTGATAATGTTGGAAGAAGTGGGGGTTGGCTTTGTTATGGGGGGCGGACTTCGAGGTTGAAAGGAAGGGTTACTCTCGGCACCATATTGATGCCGTTGTGAAGTTAACGGATGGGACGGATTGGTCATCCTGATAAAGCACAAAGGTACCACTCGTGGGAATTGCTATTGTCTGAAAATGTTGGCGGTGTTGATAGGTTGCGCAATAGTATGAATGAGTTTCTGGAGTTGATGGCGTATTGCGGGCTTGTTGATTTAGGAATCGAAGGGGCCCCTCTCACTTGGAACAATGGACAACACCCGCTGAAGAATATTCAAGAGAGGCTGGATCGATGTCTTGGCGATTCTAATTGGTTGTCCTTGTTTCCTGACCACCAAGTTTTCCACACAGATTTTTACGGGTTAGACCACAGTTTTGTAGCTTGTTTCTGATAACTCAGTGGGTCAGGAAGCGATGTCGGAGGCTTCACACAGGAGGTTCTTGTTTGACTTTGATGGACTAGAGAAGAGTACCGTGACGTGGTGTTTGCCACTTGGTTCCGTGATGCTATTAACAAGCTCTATACCATACTTTGGAGAGGTGCGATAGGCTTTAAAGTCTTGGGGGATGGATACTTTTGGTTCTATATCGAGGAAGGTGAAAGCGATTCAATCAGAATTTGCATATCTCAACGAGACGGATGGGGGGATTGCTCTTAAGTCATGGATGTCATAGCTTAAAATAGATTTGGATTGGTTGTTGGCTCTAGAACAGTATTACTGGAAGCAGAGATCTTGGGCCGAGTAGCTTGAAGGGGTGATAGAAACACAAAGATTTTCCGCTCTAAGGCTTCACAAAGGAAAGCAAAATAAGATTAAGGACTTGGAGAACGCTTCAAGGGAATGGGTGACAAAGACTGAAGATGTGGTGCACTTGATTGAAGACTATTTTAATTTGATTTTCTCAACTTTAACTCTAGATAAGGTGGATATGGAAGTTGTTATTGAGGGGATTGATTATCATGTGAGGGAAGACACACAGGAGGCTTTGGATATGCCTTTCCAATGAGGTTAAGGCAACCCTTTTCTCTATAGGTGCTTAGAAGTCAACGGGCCCTAACAGTTTTCATGCAGGATTCTTCCAGAAAATTAGGACATTGTGGGGCCGGACATTTCTCGGGTATGTCTTAAACATTTTGAAGGGTAATAGGTCAGTCGGGGTATTTAATGAGACATATATATATACAGTGCTTATCCCAAAGCTTTTCTGCTAAAAAGTGTCAGACTTTCGGCCTATTAGTTTGTATAATGTTGTTACAAGGTCATTACCAAGGTGTTAGCTCATAGCCTTGAGTCTCATCTTACTCTCTTAATTTTGAACGAGTAGAGTGCCCTCATCCGGGGGCGTCTTATTACAGATAAATCATTATCGCTTTCGAAACAGTGCAAACCAGTTGGCAAAAGACAAGGAAAGTAATGGTTATATGGCTTTGAAGTTAGTCATGAGCAAAGCATATGACATGATAGAGTGGTGGTTTTTGGAGAGAATTATGTTGAAACTAGGTTCTTCTCAATCATGGGTGAGCTAGGTTATGGTTTGTATGACAACCTCGGCTTTTCTCTCTTTGTTAATGGGGTGTCACATGGGAGCGTTATTCCTAATAGGGGTCTTCAACAGGGGTGCCCTTTATCTCCATATTTGTTTCTCCTGTACATAAAAAGTATCTCTTCTTTGTTATGACGGAAGGAGGAGTTAGGTTGTTTATGTGGTATAGCTTGTGCGCATAAGGCACCAAGAATCAATCACTTGCTTTTTTACAGATGACAGCATTACTTTTGGGAGAGTAGATGAAGAAATTTGTGAAGCAGTGAAGGACGTGTTACAAAAGTATGATAAGGCTTTAGGGCAAGCGATTAATTTCCAGAATTCAATGGTAACTTTTAGTCTTAACCTAAATGCTAAACGTCAGGGTACTCTTCTCTCCTAATTGGGTTTGTTTAGCTGTGTTTCGCATGAGACTTACCTGGGTCTCCTTGCATTTGTGGGACGGAATAAGCATCGGGTTTTTAACAATATTAAGGAAAAGGTTTGGAAGAAGCTCCAGTTATGGAAGAGTAAACTCTTTTTTTTGTGAGTAGTAGAGAAGTTCTTATCAAGGCTGTTGCCATGCGATGAGTGTTTTCAAATTTCCTTCCACACTCTATGTGGATCTCCCATCCTTGGCGGCATGTTTTTGGTGGGGTGGTGGTGGTGATGAAAGGAAAATTCATGGAGTCCATTGGGAGAAGCTTTGTAGGCCTAAGGGTGAAGGTAGTATAGGTTTTCAAGACATGGACACTTTTAGTAGAGTGCTCCTCGCTTAGCAATGTTGGAGAATATTGACAAATCCGGCATCTCTTATGGCTATCTCAAAGCTAAGTATTTCCATGATGTGGACTTCTTTGTGGCAGGAGGTGGTAATAGTTTTCCTATATTTGGCGAAGCATACTATGGGGAAAGGAGCTATTGAGTAAGGGAGTTCCTTGGAGTATCAGAAATGGTAGGGTTGTTTAGTTTTCAAAGATCGATGGGTGCCCAGGCCTTTGAGTTTCCTGCCTAAAACTAAGCCTCGACAGGGCGAAGAGGATTTCTTGGTGGAAGAGCTATTAAATGAGTGGGGATGGAATATTGTAAAGGTTCGGGATGTCTTGTGGCCTGTACATCATGACTTGGTTACTAGCATTCCAATTAGAGCTTTATGCCGAGATGATTATTTGGTTTGGTATTTTGAGAAAAGAGATAAATGGTTGGTCAAATCGAACTATCATGCGGAAATGTCCGATAGATATGAGGAGAGTTGTTCGAGGTAGAGTAGCGATCATGTTTGGTGGCCTCATCTATGGAATTCCCTGATTCCTAGTAAGATCAAAATTCATGTTTGGAGCGTTTTCCATAATGCTCTTCCTACCTTTCTACAACTGTCTCAACAGGGGTCAAAGTTAGCCCGACTTGCAAGATATGTGGAGAAGAGATGGAGGACGCTGGACACATCTCATGGCTTTGCCCGAGAGATAGGGAATTGTGGGAATCTAGTGTACTCTGGGGTTTGGTTAGTCGCTTTACTGGGGGCCCAATTAGTGATCTTTGTTTCTTTATTGCCATACATGGGAAGGCTTTGGATGTAGAACTCTTCTATATGTTTCATTGGTGTTTATGGCTTGATAGATACAGGTTTGTTCATGAGGGGTGGTTGGATATCATCAACGTCTCATTGGAGAGGATTGGACGGGTGGTAGGGGATTACCACTCTTTCTCTAAAGTGCAGAGCCCTCAACGGGTTTGTGTTGCTAAACCAGATGTGAAGTGGTAGCCTCATGATTTAGGAGTTGTTCGAATCAATGTCAATGCGGCAGTTAAAACAAGATTTGGATTTTGTTGGTATTAGCATCTGCGTCCAAGATGAGACTGATGTAATTCTGGGATCGATGGCTGTAAGATTTTTCGGTAAGTTCTCTTCATGTATGGTGGTAAGGGGTTGTGGCACGTTTTGCAATTCAAGGAGGTTTTCCTAACTAGGTTGTCGAGGCGGATGCTATAAAATATGGTTCAAGCTGTTCGAAATTCGACGCCGGAACTCTTTGAAGCTTTGATTGTTGAAGGCATTCGTAAAGATATTTCTTATGCCAATAGTAGCTTCTTTTGCTGCATTCCTCATCAGGGGAATTCTAAGGCCCACTGTCTAGTAAACCATGCTTGTTTTACCCTTTTTGACGTTATTTGGATTGGTGTTTCCCCAAATTTCATCGGTGGTCTTGTACTAGCAGATTTTTTTTCTGATTAATAAAGTCACTACTTTTTTCCTAAATAAAAAAAGAGAATCGTTATTTCCATTCCATGTAGTTCAATAAATTCAACCTAAAAGTTGAATATGCTAGCTTAGTACACATAAACGAATATATAATGCATTATTAAAGAAAGTTTGTTCCAAATCCTATATTATACTAGGGGTATAGTAAACAATGTCAGATGTTTTTAAAAAGTAAGACAAATATATCTGAAAACCTAATATACCCCCAAAACAGATTTTTTTTTTTTGTTTTTTGTCCTTTCCCTCTCTTTCGTTTCCCGAAAACAAGACTTGTTTGCCCCTCCGCCCCTTTTTTCCAAATCTGTTCTCTCTCCCCTTCATTCTCTCTCCTCTGAGCTCTTCGCTATGGCTGAAGTTTGACAAGCTCCAAGTCTGCGTCACCTCCGTCGAGCTCAGAGCCACCATGTCAGTCTGTCGGCGCTGTCGAGCTCTCTCTCTCTGGTTTCTTGGATCCGAGGCCTCGCCGTTGTCGCTACACTTTGAGCTCGCGACGAAGGTGGAGCTCCGCAATCTCCTTGTCTGGAGAAGAGGACGGCAACGCAGGCGCTGTCGAAGACGACGACAAGGAGAAGCCAAAGAGGAACCATGGCTGAACCAAGTTTTTCATTTTATAGATTATCTTTTACGTCGTTGTCAAGGTCGTCTCTCTTTGATTTCTCACCTACCAAGACATATTGCTCTCAATCAAGTTCCTTCGCTAATTATGGATCCAACATATTGTTTTTGTTTCCCTGCTTAATTTGTCAAATCCTAGACTTATTTTAAAGCCAAGGCATTTGCATCATGTCAATATTTTTTGCTGAGAGAATTTATCGGATGTAATGGTGATTTATATATTGTACATTTGTATTGACATTACTATTTGTTTATGAATGAAGTTGATATCTTTGTTTTTTTTAGAGGAGTTGAGATCTTTGTTAATCCAATTCTTTTCTAGATTTCCCTCCCAAAAAATAAGAAACAAAAATGAATCTCTTATTGGTGGTGAAAATTTTTGCACATATTTCATCTCTATTTTTGTTTTCTGCTTTCCCTTCCTCGAAATCCTCACCTTTATATGTATAATGATTTTAATTGCGAGCTAAGTCTCATTGAATACATAAGTTCCTTGCAAAATGAGTTTTTTTGTTTGTGGAGATGTGATACTTAGCTTTATATGGATTGTTCTTTTGAGTTATGTTATTGTTGGATTTCCTGGATTTACCAGAAAATACAGTATTTATTGGTTGGTGATGGCAATGGAATTGTTCCGGTAAATTAGTGTAAGCATGTGTATTTATTGGTAAATATGGTTTCAAAGATAATATTGTATTTTTCAGCCACCAGCGACATCGTTAGTGCTAGTAACCTCTGATAACGTCTTGTATTTATATGAAAATACAATATTTTTTTATAAATACTGTATTTCCTAGAAGCTGACAAAATTGTCTGTAATTTTTGGAATTTACATGAAAATATTATATTTCCATGTAAATATAGTATTTTTTGCCACCGACGACGTCGTCAATGACAATGATGTCCGATAACGTTTTTAGTAAATTTTTGTATTTACATATAAATACAATGTTTACATGTTAATATGGTATTTTTTGAGTCCAACGAGGTTGTCGGTAAATTTTTGTATTTACATAAAAATCTAGTATTTACAAGTTAATACAATATCTCTCAGCTGATGGCAACATCGCTGGAGCCAATGACGCTTGATGATGTCTTGTATTTTCATTAAAAAACAGTATTTTTATGTAAATACTGCATCTTTCGGCAACGAAAATAGTTGTTAGTATTTTTTTTGTATTTACATAGAAGATTGTCTTTCTATGTAAACATAGTACTTTTTGGCCATCGACAACATCCCTAATGCGAATGATATCGGACAATGATTCCAGAAAATTTTTGTATTCACATGAAAATACAGTATTTATATATCAATACAGTTTTTTTGGGGTCCAGCGATGTTGCCTGCAAACTTTTATGTTTACATGGAAATCTAGTATTTCCATTTTAATACAATATTTCTCGATCGATGACAACGTCACCGGTAAATTTTTTCATTATTTGAAGGTTTTTTAACAACAATGGCCCCTAAACTTTGATTTCTCTCATACTTTTCTCTTTGAACTTTAAAAATTATCATTTTTCCCTCTGAACTTTTAAAACTCCTCGCTTTGCCCACTGAACTTTGAAAATCACCACTTTGCCTCCCTAAACTTTCAAAGCTCCTCACTTTGCCCCCGAAATCTCTGATTTTTCATTCAAATAAAACAGAATTAAATATATATAATTCACACATGAGTCACCTGTAAGAGCAAAAATGAGATTTTATCGCTCTTAAATAAGCTTAATTTTGTCTATTTAAATAAAAAATCAGAAATTCAGTGAGCAAAGTTGTAACGCCCCTATATGGGGGTTAACAGTTTTTAATGAGATAAAATAAAAATAAATAATAAAAGTAAAACCTTAAAATAAAATTTGCCCGGGACTTAAATGAAAACTCCCAACTCAAAAATAAAAATATAAACGACAAATAAACCACAGTTTAATGTAGCACCTTAAATTTAATAATATAAACTGTTGTCATCATCATTTTAACCCTCAACACATTATAATACAGTCACAGAAAGTAACAATTGATGCTTACATTATCATGAAGAACATTCTCAACGATTGAAGCAGTCCCAATGTAATATAGTTACATCACTTCCTCAACTATATTTCTCGTAGCCACCTCACACTTAGTGAGTCCTGAAAAGATATAAACATAAGGGTATGAGCAACACTATGCTCAGTAGAGAAAACCATTACTCACCTTTAGGTTTTTATCATTACCACATTAAAACCTGCATGGTTAATAAGTTACATCATATTCCAGATTATGAGGTTTATTATGATCACATCTTATGGATACCGTAGTTAATCATTACCAAGTGTCATAATTACACATTTATACAAATATTACCAATCATCATTGTTCCTAGGTATCCATGTTAAATTGAGTATCACTCAACTCATCGAAACCTAAATGGGCGCACTTGATCACCCTATAAACATTCCAAGGGTGTTCCGTTGAGGGGACATCAAGCCCCGAGTCCTCACCAAATCGATTCCTGTACAGTGTGTTCTGGGACTTTCAACCCAAGGAAGCGTCATCGCCTTCCCCCTACTTTACCTTTTAGGGTATTCATGCCCAAGGACGTAACCGTCGCCCTTTTCATGTCTCACAATTTCTCTATATTAAATCATTATTAATAGAGTTAATTTTCCTAACCATGCTTCTCAATTTATAACATGTGTCAATTCATTATGTTCCTCGCCGTACAATACAAGACGAGTCCATGTCATAGTTTCATATGTGATACACATATAATATCAGTTCAACATAGATATATATATATTGCGGCAAAACAATCAATTTTAATTCTATAAAAACCTCACAAAAGATGAGTAATAGAATCCCTACCTTTCAAGCTTATCAACAATCTTTTAATCCTGGAATCAGTTAACGTTAGCTCCATACTCCCTTGATCCTAAGGCGTGCATAAGGACAATTAAAACTAAAGCACAACATACAACTACATTCATAAATAAATCATGTGTAAACTTATCTTACTAGTATGCCATTAAAGCTTTTATATAAATCTCTTTTGAATACCACAGTAAACAATTTTTGTCTTAACACAATATAAAATGTGAACAAGTAATCTATATGTTTTAGTCCCTAATAAGATTCATCAATCACTTAGGATAATATTGGAAATGTTGCAAGACATTAAAGAATTAGGTGGTGAGCAAAGATGGGTTCTTGGTTCAGGTCAGCAGCTGGTATACCATAACAAACTGGCAGATTTACTAGTTTCCAATACAAAAATTGAATAATTCTTAGAAAATAAAATACAACTCCGATTTAGGTTTATGATAGCTCGTTAGAAAGCCTAGGATGCTACTTTTCAAATATGCAAACCAATTCATAAAATTCATTTTAATTTAATCTTAGAATTTCAAGAAATAACCACTGCCCATAGAGGTATTACAAAGTTTAACAATATAAATTTTCTGTCTAGGGCATATACACTTAGACTTCATACATATGCTCCAAAATAGCAACAAACATATACTGCGGTTTAAGAACGCAAATTTGAATAATCCTTTAGTATAAAAGAAAATTTATAAATGAAAGACTAAATTTGTTCATAAGATTCTAACCTCGGATTATGGTTAGTTGGAAGCTTGAAATGGCTTCAAAACAGGTTCCTTTACTTCGGTATGACTGAAATTCTTGCTCAAATGGAGGTGATGGTGGCTGATTTTTATGGCTGCCTTGAAGAAGTTCTCTAAGTATTTTGCTTCAGCAAAGAAATGAGAAGAAGAGTGTGGGAACCGTGGAAGAGAAAGGAAGAAAAGATGAAGTCTTTGAAGAGAAGTGATAGAAACAATTATAGAGGAGACATGTTGAAGCATGTCACGGAGGAAATAAAGAAAATGAGGGTCAAGAGTAGTTGGAAAATATATCCTTATGTCTCATCTAAAGACTTTAACACACATAATGCCAATATGACATTTTTGAGATTTATTAGAAGTTTTAAGGCTTTTTAGTAATCATACTAAATAAATATAGGAGAATTTTAGAAAACTTAAAAATAGATAAAAATAAATATTATAAAATAAATTTAAATGAAGCAATTTTTTTTTTATACATTAAAAATTAATTTAATTACCTCAATACCCGTTAGGAGAATAACGGGTGTCACAGCTCTACCCCCCTTAAAGAAATTTCGTCCTCGAAATTTCAATTCTAGCAATACTAGTAAAAATTTTGATTCCATTATGATTCCAATTCCGAGTCTAAACCGTTAATGTTGTTTGTTCTCCAAATTTAAGTTATCGTATCTCCACTTATTTACTTGCATAATAAATCTTACTCCTAAATCCCTCAATGAGAGTATTTCTGACAAGTTTCAACTTATAACACCGTATAATAGTCTAAGAATCTGATCAGGCATACATATTGACCATATCATGATTCCAGTCCTTCATTGTCCATGGACCGTGATTTACAATCACATTTAAGGAGATTGCCAGAGAAATTTTATATACTTCATCTTTAGGTTCCTTTTCCTTTTTGAGTAAGGAAAAGTCAAATATATTTGATTTCATACCTCAACTAATAAACTAAAACATAATCATAAAACATATATCACAAACACTTTTATTCAAAACTATACATTAAACTTACTCATAGAGATATTAAACGGAATCTCAGAGTTGCAAACATACCCGGCATATTTTTCATTAAACAGCTATCCTCATGACACAAACATTCAACCCAAATACTATACTCATATTTCATATGGAATATCCCCATAACTGACTCTGGTACTTCCACATAATATTAACAGAATATTACACATTACAAACATGATACGGATATGTTTCGAGAGTACAAGGCACTCCGTATACCAGCTATCCATATCATGCATGCTTAGAGGATACAAAAACATCGATAAACAAAAGATCGGACCTTAAGAAGGATGCGTTTCGAGAGCATCAAGTACTCCGTATCCAGCCATCCCGGCATTAGGCTCAATGAATCTAAAAGATTTAACAACGACGTACCACAAGAAACACATAATACAAGGCAAACGGTTATTCGTAACACACGAAATACGGACACACATGCCTACATGCCAAAGATAAAACAAAAAGATTACAGATGGAGATTCAAATCAATTGGCCGCTCCCGGCTTTCCCTTTCCCATTCAAGCTTGGATGTTGCAGTATCGGATTCTGGATGTATGATTTGCATTTTATCTATCAATTCCTCAGCTGTTGAAGCAGTGACAAAGATTTGTCTCTCCGATTCTGTAGTGATGTTTTCTTCCACAGCGTAATCTAGAAATTTCAAAAGACCGTCATAAAAACCCTTTACGTTCAGCAGACCCAAAGGTTTGGAATAAAAGCCCAACAATTGCCCACAAGCAACTATAAATATTTCCTCAAGAGTACCTAGACCACCAGGTAATGCTATAAAAGCATCAGAATTATAGATTATGTCTTTAAAATTTTTAGGGATACTCCTGACTCCTTCTCCCTTACCTATGGCTTCCTTACAAAGGTTTCCTTCAACTGGAATATGAGGCCAAATTCTTACATCAGTAGCGTCGCTAGACCTAGCTGCTAGTGCCATATTTACCATCATTTTTATACTACCACCCCCATAGATTATGTTAATCTTCTTGCGTGCTAGGACTTGCCCTAAGTGATTTGCAGCTTCTAAATAAGCTTTATCTTTTTCAAAGCTGGAACCACAAAAGACACAGACATTCTTTATTTTCTTCGTGGACTGGGAGGTAGACATATTTGGTTTATAGAAGTGGTTGCTTAATGTCTGCTCCACTTAGACTTCGGGTTCTACATGAGTTTTTAAAGATGAGAAATATACAAAAAGGGCTAAAGAGATAGACGAGTAGGTAATGAAAAGGTAATCCAAAGATTTAAACAAAATCTTGTGCGGATAAGAAAGTAAGATAAGGTGATTGATAGTTTACAGAAAATCTGATTCACTTTTTGAAAAAGATTAGACTCTAATTGTATAACTTTTGACAATTGAGAACAATTCGACAGAAGACCCTCATGACACAACTGTAGACTTTTTGACAAATATACACCAAGTCTAGAAATTTAATATAAACGACAAATACTGTAGAACTTTTGAAATTTGAGACACAAATCTTGAAATATCTGGATAAGCTTTTCAAAATTCAAACATATTACTGTACCGTATGTGACGTGTCTGATAAGATAATATATTTTATTATATATATATATATTTAAGAAAATCATAAATTAAATAAGATATTAACACTTACTATATCAATCTAATAATCACAATTATTTCAAACACAAAAGTAAATATTCTGAGTAAAAGAAAAACACAAACTGTTGAACATCAGCTAAAACTGCTTCAAATAAGTAAAGACTAAATAACCTTTATAGAGCAAAGACTTATTCCCCATCCAGTTTTCTTATGGCTTGACAAACAGGATCTAGAAATACCATATTCCTGAGGCGTTGTCTTTCTGTATAAAATTTAGGCCAGAGTTTAAAAATAGCTCCTTGAACATATCCACTAGGGTGACCGTGGAGAGGAGGATGGATGCTATCCAAGTTCTCCTTTGAAAGTCCATTCCTACAAAACCTTATTTTATCCTCTCTATTCGTAGACATATAACCAGGTGAAGTACATTTACCGTTACAATTTTGTCTTCCACATTTGTTACAAGTGATCACGATGGCACGAGCTCTTCTTTTCATTGCACTACGACTGGTACCTGTTCCTGGTAAACCGACATCTTGACTAAAGTCACTCGGACGGATTTTCCCCTCTATCAACATTCTCACATCACAAGGGATACCAAAACGCATAAGAATCCACAACCGAGTAATTCTAGCCTTGTATTTCTTTCTAAGAATTTTTTGGGAGAGTGATGGGAAATACTTTCTCATGTGTTGGTACTTTGGGTCCATGATGAGATGAAAGAAGAGTAAATAGAAAGGAAAAATTAAGATAGTAAATTGCAGAATCCTAGAATTCCTTCTTCTTTTAGAGAAAAAGAAGAATTTTTAATGAAAAAGAAGAGGATTTGCGATTTAGAGAGAAAATAACAAATTAAGAGAGAAAAAGTGAACTCAGAGAAATAAGCTCCTATGCACAGTAAACGTATATGTAAACAATGATTAAACCACTGTATATGACACGTATAGAAACCACGTGGGAGAGACAGTGTGAATCAAACTGATTTAAGATTTGAACTAGGCCCAAATGTTCTCAGTTGAAAATGGTCAGGTTGTTTCGGGCCTTAACACATTTAGAACGAGTTAAATAACAAACATAAAATTGAAAACCAATTCGTATGAATCTTAAACCCAATTCAAAGCCCACTATAGATAAAGTTAACTATAAACAACAAATCTAATTTAACGACAACAAGGATCTTCTTGAATGATCCAGCAACTCAAATAATTTTGTTTTAATCAAAACCTTATTGAACAATACATACACCCATATGTTATTCCTAATACTCAACATCTATCAATGGATTCATCATCATTACTACCAAGGGTTTAGAATGTGACTAACCTTGAAATCAATACGATTTACGTCTTTCAACGTAGACCATATCAATGAACAAAGACACTAGATGTTACTACTTAGGAACATCTACAATCTCCACAATTCTACTTATACAATATCGAATTTCCTCATATAACAAAATCTTGGGTAACCAAAAGATTCACTGATACACTTAAATACAATGTACGTAACGAAATATTCCAATTTTGAGATTCATGCATTCTAGACTTTACACAGTCTCAACAGACCAAAAGTCTAACATTTATCTCTCTCAAGATTCAATACCATGATTCCCAACTTATATCATATTCCTCAAATAAATAGAACTTTTAAGAAAAGATATTGACACTTATGTGTTCCATCGAATCCACACATAATCATTACTTAGGTTTGAATCAATTACGAAAAATTTGGCATATCTATGTCAAACTTTAAAATCAATAAATCAAGCCTTATATTTCTCATTGTTTTTCACGAGACAAAAGGCTCTTAAATCCTCGTATCTACACGAATTTCTCATCGTTTATACGAATTAAATATGCTTATAGATCCTAATATTATACGAATCTCTCATAAGCATTCTACTTATAAACTCATTTCATATAATTATCATTCCCTCATAACTATTAATACTTTCCTTCTATATAATTATTGTACTCATATAACCATTAGTATTTTCATTCTATGGCCTTTCCATGTTACATCCTTCTAAACTGTATAAATCAATGTGAAGGTTTATTTTGATGATGACAATGAAAATTCAGCTTCAAAACCATCTCAAAAATATATTTTTTAAAGTGGTGCTACACTCCCTAGGTTAACCGAACCTAGGCTCTGATACCAAAAATTCTGTAACGCCCCTATATGGGGGTTAACAGTTTTTAATGAGATAAAATAAAAATAAATAATAAAAGTAAAACCTTAAAATAAAATTTGCCCGGGACTTAAATGAAAACTCCCAACTCAAAAATAAAAATATAAACGACAAATAAACCACAGTTTAATGTAGCACCTTAAATTTAATAATATAAACTGTTGTCATCATCATTTTAACCCTCAACACATTATAATACAGTCACAGAAAGTAACAATTGATGCTTACATTATCATGAAGAACATTCTCAACGATTGAAGCAGTCCCAATGTAATATAGTTACATCACTTCCTCAACTATATTTCTCGTAGCCACCTCACACTTAGTGAGTCCTGAAAAGATATAAACATAAGGGTATGAGCAACACTATGCTCAGTAGAGAAAACCATTACTCACCTTTAGGTTTTTATCATTACCACATTAAAACCTGCATGGTTAATAAGTTACATCATATTCCAGATTATGAGGTTTATTATGATCACATCTTATGGATACCGTAGTTAATCATTACCAAGTGTCATAATTACACATTTATACAAATATTACCAATCATCATTGTTCCTAGGTATCCATGTTAAATTGAGTATCACTCAACTCATCGAAACCCAAATGGGCGCACTTGATCACCCTATAAACATTCCAAGGGTGTTCCGTTGAGGGGACATCAAGCCCCGAGTCCTCACCAAATCGATTCCTGTACAGTGTGTTCTGGGACTTTCAACCCAAGGAAGCGTCATCGCCTTCCCCCTACTTTACCTTTTAGGGTATTCATGCCCAAGGACGTAACCGTCGCCCTTTTCATGTCTCACAATTTCTCTATATTAAATCATTATTAATAGAGTTAATTTTCCTAACCATGCTTCTCAATTTATAACATGTGTCAATTCATTATGTTCCTCGCCGTACAATACAAGACGAGTCCATGTCATAGTTTCATATGTGATACACATATAATATCAGTTCAACATAGATATATATATATTGCGGCAAAACAATCAATTTTAATTCTATAAAAACCTCACAAAAGATGAGTAATAGAATCCCTACCTTTCAAGCTTATCAACAATCTTTTAATCCTGGAATCAGTTAACGTTAGCTCCATACTCCCTTGATCCTAAGGCGTGCATAAGGACAATTAAAACTAAAGCACAACATACAACTACATTCATAAATAAATCATGTGTAAACTTATCTTACTAGTATGCCATTAAAGCTTTTATATAAATCTCTTTTGAATACCACAGTAAACAATTTTTGTCTTAACACAATATAAAATGTGAACAAGTAATCTATATGTTTTAGTCCCTAATAAGATTCATCAATCACTTAGGATAATATTGGAAAGGTTGCAAGACATTAAAGAATTAGGTGGTGAGCAAAGATGGGTTCTTGGTTCAGGTTAGCAGCTGGTATACCATAACAAACTGGCAGATTTACTAGTTTCCAATACAAAAATTGAATAATTCTTAGAAAATAAAATACAACTCCGATTTAGGTTTATGATAGCTCGTTAGAAAGCCTAGGATGCTACTTTTCAAATATGCAAACCAATTCATAAAATTCATTTTAATTTAATCTTAGAATTTCAAGAAATAACCACTGCCCATAGAGGTATTACAAAGTTTAACAATATAAATTTTCTGTCTAGGGCATATACACTTAGACTTCATACATATGCTCCAAAATAGCAACAAACATATACTGCGGTTTAAGAACGTAAATTTGAATAATCCTTTAGTATAAAAGAAAATTTATAAATGAAAGACTAAATTTGTTCATAAGATTCTAACCTCGGATTATGGTTAGTTGGAAGCTTGAAATGGCTTCAAAACAGGTTCCTTTACTTCGGTATGACTGAAATTCTTGCTCAAATGGAGGTGATGGTGGCTGATTTTTATGGCTGCCTTGAAGAAGTTCTCTAAGTATTTTGCTTCAGCAAAGAAATGAGAAGAAGAGTGTGGGAACCGTGGAAGAGAAAGGAAGAAAAGATGAAGTCTTTGAAGAGAAGTGATAGAAACAATTATAGAGGAGACATGTTGAAGCATGTCACGGAGGAAATAAAGAAAATGAGGGTCAAGAGTAGTTGGAAAATATATCCTTATGTCTCATCTAAAGACTTTAACACACATAATGCCAATATGACATTTTTGAGATTTATTAGAAGTTCTAAGGCTTTTTAGTAATCATACTAAATAAATATAGGAGAATTTTAGAAAACTTAAAAATAGATAAAAATAAATATTATAAAATAAATTTAAATGAAGCAATTTTTTTTTTTATACATTAAAAATTAATTTAATTACCTCAATACCCGTTAGGAGAATAACGGGTGTCACAAAAGTGAGGAGTTTTGAAAGTCCAGGGGTGCAAAGTGGTGATTTTTAAAGTTTAGAAGGTAAAGTAGTCATTTTTAAAGTTTAAGGGGCAAAGTATGGAAGACCTTAAAGTTTATGGGTCATTAGTGTTAATAACCCATAGTTGAAAATACAGTATTGACATATAAATACTGTATTTCTCAGCTATCATCGGTGCGGCAAGATAGGAGGAAGAGAGATAGAGAGAAGAAAGATATAGGGGTATTTTAAGGTCCTTAATCTCAATTTTTCACAAGATAAATCCCAATTTCTTATGTATGCTATTTACTATATATTTTGAAAATAAATGACATCATGTTACATATTTGATATATGTGTATCAAACTCTTTTTTTAAGGGATGTCTTAAGTCTATTAATCATCTAAATAAGTGTGCAAAATGAATGAAAAAAAAAATATAGTGGCAAATGGCCTTGTTAAAGGCCTTTTTTAAAATAAATGGTCATACATTTTCTAAAAGAAAATTCACATAAATGCCACTTATTTTATATTCAAGTTTTATTTGTGCCATAAAATGTAAAAAGTTCTTATGCAATAAACTTAAAATGCCACAAAATAGATTAAAGGATTATTGCTCCACATGTCCCATTGAGACATTTCTATATGTCCTGGCAGGACATTAGGACACTTTCACATGTCGCGCTGGGACATATGGAAATGTGCTGCAAGACATTTCAAAAACCTCCCACTTGTCTTGCTAGTACATCTTTAGGTGTTTCTCTAGGATATTTTTGGATGTTCCTTTAATACATTTTTAGATGTCCCTCTAGGACATTTGACATATCCTTTTGGGACATTTTTCAGTGGCCTTGTGGGACTTTTTTTTTTCTTTTTTTCTCTCAAATCTTTCTATCTCTTTCCTCACCGCCTCCAGCTCATCTCCGGCACCAACTACATCACTAGCGGCCAAAAAAAAAGACTCTGTGGCAACTAGCAACACACATATTCCCAAAGACTTGGCACAAATTTGGAATTAATGGTGTGAATTGTAGCAATTAGAAAGCTCCAAAAGAAAAAATCGTCCTAGATGTTATACTTGTTTGATATGTACGCCCTAAGGAGTAAAAATGTAATAATGTAATATGTTTTTGGAGATATTTTTATCAATAAAAAATTTATTTATTATTTATATACCAAATCTTGTCCTTTTTACATTCACAATTTGTTGAATGTGTGATAAATAAACCAAAGTCTAAGACTGTCGGCCTAAACCTTTAAGAATTGGGCATATGTGGACAGATTACGCAGAAGACACGATTCTTAAGGTGACAGTGTAAATCATAAGATCCGCAATCGAGAGAATAAAGTTAGGTACTTTATTCATGCAAAGATTGTTATATTGTCTATATCCCTAACAGGAAATGGTTTGTCTTGGCCATCGGAGAAAGACTCCGTGAATAGAAACATTGGTGCATTGTCATGGGTGACGATGCATTAGATCGGGATATAAAGTGAATTGATTTGGATTAATAATTCTGTATCGACAAATCAATTCACTTTAGACAATCATGTGTATTGTATCTTAATCTTGAGATGAATAGTAAGCTCGTTCTCTTGACTTATGTCTTTTGATGTACCAAAGGGTGACATCTACATTTTATGTTGGTATGCGTGCTGGTACGTTGGAAGCATGACTCTTGATAGCGCAGACCTATTATTCATAAATATGAAATTCATAGCTCCTTTTCAGGAGTAGTTGATATCCTTTTATATGCGTTATCCTGTAATTGAAAAACTGGAGCGCTTAACCATTTGGATACATAGGTGTAACCAAATGGTATACCGTCTTTGAATAGTAAGTTTTCTGATGGTGAGATAATGGAACGTAAAATAAAAATAATCGGAAAGGTAAGACAGAATTTATCCTTAAGCTGATTAAGGATAATCCTATGGGGATATGACACATTATGATATGTCATGGAGACTTAGCTATACGGGCTTCGTAATTCTATATAGTTTAAGAGTGCAGCTCTGAGGTTTTAGTGGAGTAGCGTTAGAGTTGATAATTATGAAATGTATATCTAGGATATTGGGTTTCATAATTATTGAAACATTGAACTATATAGGTCCATCAAGTCCCCTTTGCTAGCTCATAAAAATCCTATAACGATACGGCGTGCTTTTCCAATAATTGACAACTTGTGTCAAATTATCAAATTGGCTAAAAATTTAATAGGATCAGATAATTCATGTCTGCTTATCGGTTAAATTAATTTTGTGAAAATTAATTCAAGATAAACTTGTTGAATTATCGGGATCATATAATTCATTATGTTTATCGGTTAGATTAATTTTGAATAAATTAATTTAAGATAAACTTGTTCAATTATCGAGAATATTTATTTTTTTAGAGATTATCTAGATATAACTATTTTAATCAGATAACTTCTCTATTGAGTTGTTTGAATTAAAACTGAGGCTCTATCCTAAGAATCTTGGGTGGAAAATAAAAGATTCACAAGGATCATTTAATTGTAAGTTCAGTAGGCCGATCTTTAAGTTCGGCCTACCGATGAAGTAAGTTCGGTAAGCCGATCTGTCAGTTTGGCCTACCGACCAAGCGATAAATAGTTCACTTGTTTTCATGCTGATTTTGTCAGATATTGATTTCGATTCGAATTTTTGAGGCCTTATCTAATAAGAACTAACCTTGGGCCCAGCCTCTATAAAAAAGGGAGTGAAACTCATTGTTGTTTAAATCAGTTAAGAAAACTAGAGTGAGGCTTTGCTGGTGAGACTCTGAAACTCCTCAGAAAGCTATTATTCACAAATCACGAACTATAGCTTTGGGTATTTCTCAATTGGTTGGAAGGAGAGTCGCCTGATGGAAGAGCTGTACGAGGTCACCCATACACACACCGATCGTAGATAGAGAATAGCAAAGAAGACCAGTTGGTTGAGGTCCTTCACAACGTATTTTCTCTCCACAAATTGCGGAGCTTTTCAGCATACAAGGTTTGTCAGGTCTGGTTAATTTATGCATATAGCATGTCAAACTTATGTTTTGGCAAACACTCTGGTATAAATTTTTTAAAATTTCATTGCGTACTATTTTTTCAACAATAATTGCAAAAAGGAAGATCTTATTCTTATCAAAATAGAAAAAAAAAGTGAAAAGCACAAACAATTAAAATAAACAGAATCTACTGTGCAAAAATAAATCCAAAAAATAAAACTTGCCATCATCTAGCTTTGAACTCGCCATCGTCGTCATTCGATTTGGTCCATGGTCCACGCTGCCAATTTTCACTAGAGATCGCACTGCAGATTCAAGGTTGGGCTTTGCCAGGTCGAAGCATCCCTAAAGATTTGAGTGAGGACAAGCATCTTCGACTATGGAGGCTCTTGCACAGCAGAAAGTGAAAGAGGAGAGAGAAACAGATGAAGAAAAAGAAGAAGGATTTGAGAGAGAAATGATGAGAGGAGAGAGAGGCGAAGGAAAAATCAGGAGGTGAAGTGCGTTTTCGAGGTTCAAGCTTCGCCACAGATTCATGGTCGAGCTTATTCAACCATGGAGGATCTTGCATAGCAAAGCGAAAAAGAAAGGAGAAAAGGTCAAACGAAGAAGAAGAAGAAGAAGAAGAAGAAGAAGAAGAAGAAGAAGAAGAAGAAGAAGAAGAGAAAGTGAGAAACGAAGAGAGAGAGGGTGAGATGAGAGAGAGAAGCAGAAGAAAAATCAAGAAATACAAAGATAGAAAAATAAAATAAACAAATGGTATGAGAAAAAGTGGCACTTTTTTTAAGTTTTGTTTATTGTGGCATAAAAATAGATAAAGAAAAAAGATAGCATAAGATGTAATTTTCTCTTTTCTAAATTAGGGAAATGGCCCTTTTATTGATTATAAAGTCAAAATGACAAAAATAATTTTATGAATTGTTAACCAACCATAGTATATCAGTAATAGACTTGAGTATATCAATGATAAACTCGAGTACATCAATGATAAACCTGGGTACATGTCACGAACCCAAACCCGGGTAGTAACGTGGTTGTTTAATTAAATTAATTAAATAAAATTTAACTAAACTTGCCAATTAATTATTTGTTAATTCAAGGAAATATGTTTGAGTTATTTATAAAGATGTGGTAAGTTTAAAACCTTTTAGATAATTTCTATTTATTAAATCCTAATAAATAATTTTATGAAATACCTCTAAATTAAATTAAATTATAAATTTAGTAAGAGCAGGTCGGGCCGCACAGACCTACATTATGCACACACATAATATCGACATAAATAAGATACAACCACAGTCCAATCAAAATAAATAATATTTGAATATTATATGCCTTAATTAATAAGCAAATAAATTAAATTAGAACTCCTATGGTCACGCATGTAATCAGCAGCGTCCTAGTTGGCAGTGTGCTACGAACCACCTAAAGAGGGAAAAATTTTAAGACAATAAAACCGTGAGCGAAAGGTTCAGTAGGACTTAGATTTTGAAAACATTAACTTAAACAAATAAAATTTTTCATTTAGACAAAAGCAATAAAAGACAATGAATAAATTCAGCTATTTACATGCTTACCATTCCAGTCCAAAGGTCTCTTATAATCAAGTTTATTTTATTTTGTGCAAAGCCAACTAATTCACCACCGCAGTATCCTAGTTGGGTTTTGGAACCCTCCCCTAAGGTCGCTCTCTACACGACCTGATCTCTGTATATACCATCATGCACTAATGTCTCATTCCTAATGGAGTTCTTATCTCGTTTGATGCTAAATATTTATGGAATTTATATCCTTACTTGGGTCTCACATTACCAAGTTTTCTCATTTACATTTACTATTCCGTTCATTCTGATCACTTCATTACTCAACAATTTCTGAAAGTAATTGAGTAAATACAACATAATTAATCCTTAAAAACATTTTCAGGAAATCATTTTGTGGCTAGAACTCTTATAAGACCCTGGCTAACAATGAAGAGGGTCTAGAGTCCTACCTCGTTATCTAGCCCAGTAGCACTAACTTTACTATCTCGGTCCGCTACACGTTAGCTCCTCGGAACCGCGAACAACCTTGGACATGGACTAGATACATTAATACCTAATTTAGGACATTCTACATTAGTATGTTGTTTCATGGTGCTTTATTGTGCTTTTAGAGTCCAATAATCATGTCATAAAAATAAAAAATCCTTTTTATCGTTAAATGATGAAAACTAGTGAGAAACTATTGTTTTCATATAGCTCGGTCGGCTTGCCAACCACTCAGGTATGGCCTGCCTAACTGCTTATGTTTGGCCTATTGACCATCCGAGTCCGGCCTACCGGATTCAAGCCGAACTGCTCGAATCCGGCCTAACAAAATATGCGGCCTGCTAATTTGTTCGAATCTGGCCTGTCGAAGCATGAGTTTGGCCTGCCGATCTATTGAAATCTGAAAAATTTTAGATTTTGAGTTTCGATCAACCCGAGCTCAAAAGTTTATTTTAACCTGTTTTACCAGTTCCTAGAACATAAAAGTTGTACAAAAAATACAGTAGATCATAATATAATGAATTAAAACTTTTCCCTAACTTTTGACACCAAAAATCACATATTTTCTTTATAGGTATACATATTCTTTTAAAGTCAAACATGCATGCATGAATGTTGCTCAAAAAGGCAAAAATCAAAACTGTTTTATGGGGCCATTCTCAGACATTTAACACACGAATTTATGAAGAAAAATTAAAGTTAAAATGGCTGCATTTTGAGAGTTTAATTGGGTAAAAAACGTGGCTGACCTTACGTTTGAACTCTTGAGCTGATTTGGGAGCTTCAATTTCAAGCTTCTAACTCCTTATTCATCAATGGCAGCTTGAAGTAGGTTTGAGTATGTGTGCATATATCTGTGTGTCTAAGAGAGGAAGATAAAAACAAGAAAGAAAGAAAGAGCAAGTGAGAGTGAGGCGTGAATGAGAGAAGGGAAGGAAGATGGGTTCATTAATGGGTTGCGGAGTAAGTGTGAGGGAATCTCTGACGGGCTCTAAACAAGAGAGAGTTTCTCAGCTCAATACCATGTGCGGTATATGGTTTCTATAAGTGGCCTCATGTGATGGTTGCTGGAAAAGAAAAAAAGAAAGAGAAGGAAGAAAAGGATTGGAATGTCTTTGGGAATTGACAGTTTATCTGTTACAGAAATTTATTTTTATTTATTAAATTTGATTTTGAGTTTTAAAAATAAAATAAATTAGAAATAAATATCAAATTGTTTTAAAATAAGATAACAAAATGCTAAAATCCATTTAAGGTAATTCTTAACAAATCTTAACAAACAAAATAATTGAAAAACAAATTAATTAGAAAAATATCATTACATGATTAAATTATTCTTAATTTGAAATTAGGCACAGTAATTCATCAAATTACATACTAATCACACTTAATTAGTTTTTAGACATTAGAGTACATTAGTGGTAAACTATAGTATATCAATGATATAATATAGTACATCAGTAATAAACCCGAGTATATCAACGATAAAACATAATATATCAGTGATAAAAGAAACTAGTAAATCACTAATAAGAACAAACCCCCCCCCTCCCCCCCCTCAAAAAAAAAAAACCACCCGTGATGTGGAATGAACTTCGATCAATCCCACCATAAAAACCTCTCAGTATCATTATAAAAATCTCCTCTCTTTTTTAGCCCTTTTTTTTTTTGGTGGTTTGAGAAGGTGAGTTTGCTAGGAATGTACTTGTTGAAATTCAATTTATGAGTGAATTCTTTGGAATGTATTATTGCGATGATGCAGAATCGTCCGTCGCGATCGTTTGTTTTCAGTACTGACTTTGTTGTAATCAACAAAGAGAGGAAAGAGGGAGAGAGGAGGGAGACATTAGGAGGGAGAATGTAACAAAATTAGAAAAACACAAAAATATACAAACATATTGTACCACAATGGGACATATCCCTAATTTTAGAAAAATTGGGATAAAAAATTTGTTGTAAGTGTAAAATAAGCTACCCAGCTTAATTTCCAAAAAAAAAAAAGAAGTAAAAGGTAGAAAAAAAAAAACTAATTATAAACATATGTGCACGACTAATGATCGGCCTTTATCAAAAAAATGTAAATGACAAAATAGCAAATAAAAATTTTAATTATTGGAAAGTTAGTTTAAAAAAAAAAAAAGAGAATCGTTTTACTTAATATTTAAAGGTTATAGGTTGATATAAAACACCATGTCGTTAAAAATACTTAGGGTCTATTTGGTTAGATATTCGAATCACGGTTCGAATTATTTTGCTACAGTATTTTCTTTCATAAAAATTTAAATCTTCATTCAAATACTCTACTCAAATACTCGAACCAAACGAGCCCTTAAGGTATAGTTTCATAATTTGATTGGTAAACGCGAATGGTAACGTATTCATTGAAAATTTATATATATATATATATATATATATATATATATATACACACACACATATACATCCTGAAAGTCCTAAATCCAATTCTTTAATCGTGTCTAGCATTGGTAACAATTTTCATTAATATAAAATTGTTCATATATTTGCATAACATTTAATCTATTTAAGTGTAATTTTTAATGTTATAAATATTCAAATATATGTGTCATGTATTGCTTCAAAATAAATTATGTGTTGTTTATGTGTAACTCTTAATGTTATAAACTATGAAAAAGTCGAGAAAAAACGTTACAGGTGTCTGATAGTCTAAATGCCTAACAGGAGACAAATCCATACGTAGTGCGACTTTTTTTTAATGAACACTCAGATTTAATAATTAAATAAAATAATCCTTCCGTGATCATAAATCTAGGGGACAAATTCTTCCTAGGTGACGAAACAAAACATGCTGTCGCACTCTTTCAGATTCCTTCTTAGCCATTTCTCTCTTTCTCACTGAAAAGGCCCCTTTGCTTGCTTCATTTAAAGTGCCAGGTACTCTTCCTTTATTTTGTTCTCTCTCTCAAACTTCGGATAGGCGATCCTTACGATTTTCTGATCGAATTGGTTTCTCTTGCTTAAACCAAACTTTCTGTATTGAATTCTAATTCCAGGTTTCTGAGCTTTACACAGTCAATGTCTGTGTCTGTGTATGTTTAGTTGCTATCAATGTTGGTATACTGATTCAATGGTTTTGATGATCATGTAATTTGACTTCAACAAATCGCGTATTTGGATTTCTAAGAGTTTTTTTTTTTTTTTTTTGATGATCAGGATTTATTTCTTTATTTTCTTTCAGTTTCTTTGGATTATTTTTGTATTATGATTATCTATAACGATTTGTTTGTTGTCTTGAAAGCGTCAAGAACTGATGAAGGTCTGTAGATTTTGTTGACTTTTCAGATTCTGTCATGTTAGCTGTAGCTCCATTTTTTGTAGCTTGTGCAAAGCATTTTTGCTTTCTGTTTTTGTGGTGTTTATCTTTAAATCAATGGATTAACAGGTTATCTTGTTGGATTTGAAGTTCTTTGATGTGAATCTTTTGTTGATTGTCTTCTAGGAGGAAAGGAGATGTATCATCGTTTTAATTTCTGACCCTTTTGGAAAGCTAAGAGTAATAGGACTTAAGGGTTGTCTGGTAGGACGTAAAAGTAGGAGAAGGGACAAGGGTGAAGGGATTAGTGGAAAGATTTTGGAATCCGGTTGTTTGGTAGGAGAGAAGAGAAGAGAATGAATTGGTTGAGGGATAAAATTAGTCCCCTAACATGGAGGACGTAGAGGAGAGAATCCACGCCGAACACAATCAGGAAGATCCCCACCTTCGTCTTCCTTTTCCTCGCGAAGATTATATTTCCTTCGTTTCCTCTTTACCGAATACATCCTAAAGCTCCAAGGACTACAACTCTAACCTAAGTGTATTGTGGATTTGAAGTGAATATTTTGATTTTTATGCGTATCATGCTGGGGCTTTATTATTATTTTTCCTTGTCTTTTTCTTTATTTTAATGTCCTGCTCTTGCATATTTAGTTTTCTTGGATAGGGGTGGTATTGGAATGACCCTTTTGCTAATATTTTGATGTTCTCCTGTAGGAAAAATGATCAAGCTATTCAAAGTGAAGGAAAAGCAGAGAGAGATTGCAGAAAATGCAAATGGGAAGCCACCTGTCAAGA
Organism: Artocarpus heterophyllus; assembly: GCA_025403435.1. Lineage (NCBI taxonomy): Eukaryota > Viridiplantae > Streptophyta > Magnoliopsida > Rosales > Moraceae > Artocarpus > Artocarpus heterophyllus. The sequence continues at coordinate 15,788,971 of CM046336.1, forward strand.
AGCAAACTGCTGGAGAATTGCGTCTTCACAAAGGTATATTGAGACTTTAATTTTGCTGCATTTAGATTTCACCTCCACCTTAATCTGGAAATTGTTACCATGTATACTCTTGTTCACGTTCGGCAAACTTGTCTTTCAGGTTGTAGACAACAGCGGGTAGAAAACAAGGATTAACATTAGTTTTTCTCATCTCTTATTGGAATTGTTTGACATTATTGATATGGGAAGCCAACAGGCTATCTAGGAGACGTGATTGCGTTAACATTTTGAATCGAGCATAAGATGCATTAGAGCCCTCCGATTAGCTTACAAATAGTGTGGTTCTCTAAACTTTAAAAAAAAAATATATATATATATATATATATATATATGGGGAGGAAACTTATCTAATCTCCTTTTGATGGACAGGCATCATTCAGTTGTTGGCTTAATAGTAACTTACAATTATTATGTGGCATAAAACAATTTATCAATGGTGATAATCTCGAGGTCTCCCAACCTTTCCATTTATTCCGTTTTGAAAATGCCATTGTGGAGAATTATAAAGTAAAAATGTCATTATCATTAACATGAATACTAGCTTGTATGCTATGTCTTCATGTAAATATTAACGGAGTTTTATGTGGTGCAGTGTTTAAACTTTCCATTTTCAATTGCAAATGCAAGGACTCTGATTCTTTAGAGTACTCTCCTTGTGCAAATAAGTGTTAATGTAGCCTTTTGTGTACGGCTTTATGCTAAATTAAACACACACACGTACAAGACATATCACTTGCATTACCAAAGTTTCATAGCCAAAATTAAATACAATGGCGTTCAGATTTCTCTATCTTTTGTAGATATCAGTGAGCTGAACCTACCAAAAACATGTACTATATCGTTCCCTAATGGAAAGGATGACTTGATGAATTTTGAGGTTACAATCCGGCCCGATGAAGGATATTATGTGTGAGTAATTTTTGTCTCAGCCTTTATGCTGTTTTATTATGTTACGATATTACCTTCTGCACCTAAATGGCTTGATCATGCTCAAGAGTCAAGACGACTATTTAGTACTGTAGGGAAGTACCAAAAGTTTGCACCTCTTTTATCCCACGGAAGGAGATCCTGGCTGTAAACCACTCAGCTAAGCTCGGGTTTGTATGCAGTCACTAGAGCACAGGGCACTAAAATGCACAATCTTGAAAAAGGGAAATTCTGGTTAGCGAACGTTGAATTTAAAGGGAAAATTCCAGTCAGCAGAAACTGTGCACAAAAAGTCTGTTGGAGCATGTATTTTTCTATGCATGGCCCGTTGCTCTAAAGTTTCATCTTTTACTATTTTTGTTTTTTAAAGTCAGTCCAGACGGTCAGCAATGCTGTAACCCTTGCAATGACTAAACAAGTAAAATAGCGTGGCATGAAAGGCAACTCCTTTTAGTAATATGCTGTTCAAGTGAGCATTGAACATTACTCGCTCTTAATTCTTCTCTTGATTTCTTTGGCCTTGTTGATTTCTCAATGTGTACGACCTATGTACACAGGTGGCATTGCTTGATGTCTTCTGAATTAAGTAGAGGTGGTTATCTCTTACTGCATGAAAATCAAGAATTGTCACCTGAGTTCTTCATCTATGGGTTTGAGATATTCAGATGACACCATAATCCAAAGAGCCAAAACTGTAGCTTTTACTGCATAGACAGTTAATCTTAAGTCCTGCTCTTCCTAATGTTTTCCATTCCCCTTAAGTGCTAGATTCTTTTTGATAAAATCGACAACTCGCAGCAACAAGTAAGCACTACTGATTCATTTAAAAGGCCGTTCAATTAGCAGTAATATTGAAGATTTATTTATAACAGGGAAAGTTTGGTCTCAGACCAGTACAAACTTAGAAGAAAAGCTATGGATAGGAAGGTTTTCGAGTGACCTTCTGCACTCCCTTAGCCTAAGCTTCTAGTTTCTGAAGAATGCTCGATGCCCCCTTTTGCCTTCTTCTCCCTACTTTAATTTCCTCATTCTAACAGAATTTCCCTTCTCCCGATGCTAACTAACTGACCATCACTCTCCACTCAATTCCCTCCTCCACCCACAATTCTCGGAATCCTTATTCTTAACGTGCTCCCCTCTAACTGACTATTTATGGACCAGCTCACCATTACTTTTCTCCCTGCCAGCATATCTATTACTTTCCACCTCAGCATTAGACATACTCTCCCCTAAAGTCAACCCCAGCATTCCAGTCATTACCTCTGAATTAGCCTTCTTTTGCCTCCTCCTAGCGTACGTGATCCGAATTGGAGGTCTATTAATCCCATCAGTACCTCCCGCCCAAAGTCGCACCTTGTCCTCAAGATGGAATTCTAGAAAGTGAGCTGCGATTGTGTTAAATGCTTCCCATGTATCATCATGATCCGGTAGCCCTTCCCAATGTATCAATACCTTTGTTTCCGCCTTTGCTCCCCGAGTAGTCTGACGAACTCCGTGCACAGCCGCCGGACGAACATGCATTTCTAATTCTGATGTAAGTTGGACTAGTAAATCCGCTACTGGTGTAGAAGATCCTATGGCAGCTCGCAATTGGGATACATGAAACACCGAGTGTATAGTAGTTGTTGGTGGTAGCTTCAAACGATATGCCACCGGGCCAATGTGTTCTATTACCTCGTATGGTCCATAATAACGGGGCGCTAACTTTTCATTTCGACGTTGAGCAAGGGAACGCTGCCGATATGGGCGCAGCTTTAGGTAAACTAGTTCACCTACTCCAAACTCTACATCGCGCCTTTTTCCATCTACTGCTACCTTCATTTTTTGTTGTGCCCGAAGTAGGTGTTGTTTAAGAGCATCCAACATCGTATCTCTTTCCAACAGTTCCTGGTCAACCAAGGCCACCGATGATGCCCCAATATCATAGCGGAGCAAGGGAGGAGGCTCCTGCCCATACAGTACACGGAAGGGACTGGTCTTTGCTGCTATGTGGAAGGAAGTGTTATACCAATACTCAGCCCAAGGTAACCACTTCAACCATTTACTTGGTGTGTCCGATGCATAACAACACAGATAAGTCTCAAGACACCAGTTGACCACCTCTGTTTGACCATCAGTTTGGGGGTGGTATGCTGTGCTTCGAGTGAGGGTAGTACCCAACTGTTTGAAAATCTCTGACCAGAACATGCTTAAAAACACCCGGTCTCTATCTGAGACTATAGTGCGAGGTACCCCATGTAAGCGTACTACGTCTCGGATGAAAGTGGCCGATACCGTTATGGCTGTAAAAGGGTGTTTGAGAGGGATGAAATGGGCATACTTACTGAGACGATCCACCACTACAAGAATTACATTAAACCCTTCAAATTTGGGCAGTCCTTCAATGAAGTCCATTGACACGTCCTCCCATGCTCGTTCGAGTAGTGGTAGACGCTGCAACAATCCTCCAGGGGCTAAAGCTATATACTTGTTTCTCTGGCACACATCACATTCTGCTACGTATGACATCACATCCGACTTCATCCCATACCAAAACCAATCAGCTGAAAGACGTTGATAGGTCTTCAAAACTCCCGAGTGACCCCCTACCACACTATCATGGTACACACGTACCAATTCCTTCACCATTGGTGAGTCCTTTGGTACTACTAAGCGGCCTTTGTGTAACAACCTTCCATGCTCCAGGGTAAATCCCGAATGAACCCGTCGATTTTGTTGAAGATCCTCCTTAATGCGGGACAGCCGCTCATCCATCTCTACTTGCTGCTCCAATTCTTCGGTGTTGAGGACCATTGGAGCCGTTAAAGCACCTAATAGAGTGGTCGCTGGTAACCGTGACAAGGCGTCTGCAGCCTTATTCTCCAGTCCTGGTTTATACTGGATTTCAAACTCGTATCCTAGCAACTTGGTCAACCATTTCTGATGGTTTTCACTTACCATCCTCTGCTCAAGGAGAAACTTCAAACTCCTTTGGTCGGTTGGTATAAGGAATCGTCGTCCCAACAGGTAAGGACGCCATTTCTGTACTGCCATTACGATCGCCATTAATTCCCTCTCATAAACGGACTTGAGGCGATTACGGGGAGAAAGTGCCTGGCTGAAATATGCTATTGGGCGTTGTTCTTGCATCAATACAGCTCCAATCCCTACCCCTGAAGCATCAGTTTCAACCACAAATGGTTTACTGAAATCCGGTAGCGCCAACACGGGTACTTCCACCATTTTCTACTTGAGCTGCTGGAAAGCATGTTCTGCGTCCACCTCCCAAACGAAACTATTCTTCTTTAGCAAGTTAGTCAATGGCATTGCAATGGTGCCGTAATTAGCCACAAACTTATGGTAATATCCGGTGAGACCAAGAAAACCCGCAACTTCTTCAAATTAGTGGGCATAGGCCAATTAATCATGGCCTCAATCTTTGAACGATCCACTGCCACTCCATTTCTGGTTATGACGTGCCTTAGATACTCAATTGAAGTTTGGCCAAAACTGCACCTCTTCCAATTAGCATACAACTCATTCCTCTGGAGTTCTTTGAGGACCACTACCAAATGCTCCAAATGCTCTTCCTTAGTGCGGCTATAAATAAGTATGTCATCAAACAACACTAGCACAAACTTACGGAGATATGGCCGGAAAATCTCATTCATAAGAGACTGAAAAGTTGCCGGAGCGTTGGTGAGACCGAACGGCATTACTAAGAACTCATAATGCCCATCATGCGTCTGGAATGCCGTTTTGGGTATATCCTCAGGGCGGACTCGGATTTGATGGTATCCCGATTTTAGGTCCAATTTGGAAAAAACGGCCGCCCCATGTAATTCATCCAGTAATTCATCTATCACTGGTATGGGATACCTATCTGGAACCGTCTCCTTATTGAGGGCACGGTAGTCGACACAGAACCGCCAACTTCCTTCTTTTTTTTTACCAAGAGTACCGGGCTTGAAAAAGGGCTTATGCTTGGCTGAATAACTCCTGCCGCCAACATCTCGCCCACCAGTCTTTCCATTTCAGCTTTTTGAACCTGGGGGTATCGGTATGGCCGGACATTGACCGGAGGAGTTCCCTCCTTGAGTGTGATTGCATGCTCTTCCCACGAATTGGTGGTAACCCTACAGGTGGTTGAAACACGGTTGACCACTTTTTCAGTACTTCTTGGAGAAAATCTGGAACCACTGTTGCTGCTCCTTCTCCCGCTTCCGGAGCTACCGTCATTCGCCCAAACTCCCGTAACACTCCTTGCCCTTCATGGCGAACGGCCCTCATTATGGATTTCAAAGAAACTGAAGTTCGGCATAAGCTAGTGTCTCCTTGTAAACACACCTGAGCTTCACCTACTTTGAATTTCATGGTAAGAGTGCTCCAGTTGATCTGTGTAGCCCCCAAGGTCTCCAACCATTGCATTCCCAGAATCACATCCGAGCTGCCTAAATCTAGAGGAAGGAAATCTTCAATAACTTCAAGACTTTGGAGCGAGAGACTCACCCCACGGCATATTCCCTCCCCCTTAACAGAAATCCCAGTGCCCATCACGACTCCATATCCTCCGGTCCGATCTACTGGTAATTCTAGTTTTCTAACCAGCTCAGAAGCAATAAAATTATGAGTAGCCCCACTGTCGATTAAGACGATTACTTCTTGCTATCCCATCATTCCCTTGAGCTTCATTGTACGAGGAGTGGTCAACCCCACCACTGGGTTCGCCGTCATTTCCTCATCCGAGGCTTCGCCCTGGTCCTCCTCTTCGTGAATCACCAAGACCTGTAGCTCCTTGTTGGGACACCGGTGTCCATAGGAATATTTTCCATCACACCGGAAACACAATCCCTTTTCCCTCTTCCTCTGAATCTCCGCATCAGTCAGGCGTCGGACGGGCGGCGCTGTAGTACTTTTTGGCTTCTCAATCGTGGGTGTTGGTCGTCCAATTCCTGCTGGAGGTAATTTCTGAGCTGTGGTGGAAATCACAGGATTGGGCTTAGTGCCCAAACTGGGAAAGGTTTGGAACCTATTGGGCCTGAACTGTAGGTTCTTGTCTTCAAGTCTTTGGGCCAACTCCATAATTCGGCCCAGCCCTTGAGGTTTCATCACCCTCAGTTCTGCTCGTACCTCTGGTCGTAGTCCATTGATAAAGAGGCTTTCGAGTACTTGCTCCGGCACATCACGTAGCGGCGCGACCAAAAGCTCGAACTGACGCCGGAATTCATGAACGGTGGTCTCCTGCCGGAGCGCCAAGAACTGCTCATACTGGTTTCCTTCCTGTGTTGACCTGAACCTGTCCAACACCAGAGACTTGAGCTCCGTCCAACTGCTGATAGCTCTCCGGCCGTCTTCCCATTGGAACCAGGCCAGGGCTTTCGCCGTCGAAGCTCACCACGGCCACCTCGAGCTTCTCTTGTTCACTCAACCAATTAAGCCGGAAGTAGCGTTCCATGCGAAACACCCATCCATCTGAGTTTTGTCCGTCGAAGACTGGCATCTCCACCCACCGAGTCCTACACTCCGAGCGAACTCCGTCTTCGCGATCGTCGCTCAGCTCTCGTTGCATCCTTCCCATGTCTACCTCCTCCTTGGAATTCCCAGGTTTCTCTTCCCCGCCCCGAGAAAGAGCTGAATGAATATTGGAGTCGTCCAACTTCGCCGGTGTAGCCCCTTGGCTGGATTCTCCTTTTTGCTGTTGTTTCATGTCCTCCAAGGTCGTAATGAATCGATCAAAACGGTTTTGCAAATTGGTTAGTTTCTTTAATTCCTCCTTCACTGCTTCAAGCTCGAAACTCACAGCCCCCAATTCCCGCTGCATCTCACCTTTCGCCGTCTCCATGCGATCCATTCGCTCCTCAATCTTCCTCTCCTCCGCCTTCCGAGTCGCCATGGGTGGACCGTACGGCTCTGATACCAATTTGATAGAATCGACAACTCGCAGCAACAAGTAAGCACTACTGATTTATTTAAAAGGCCGTTCAATTAGCAGTAATATTGAAGATTTATTTATAACAGGAAAAGTTTGGTCTCAGACCAGTACAAACTTAGAAGAAAAGCTATAGATAGGAAGGTTTTCGAGTGACCTTCTGCACTCCCTTAGCCTAAGCTTCTAGTTTCTGAAGAATGCTCGATGCCCCCTTCTGCCTTCTTCTCCCTACTTTAATTTCCTCATTCTAACAGAATTTCCCTTCTCCCGATGCTAACTAACTGACCATCACTCTCCACTCAATTCCCTCCTCCACCCACAATTCTCGGAATCCTTATTCTTAACGTGCTCCCCTCTAACTGACTATTTATGGACCAGCTCACCATTACTTTTCTCCCTGCCAGCACATCTATTACTTTCCACCCCAGCATTAGACATACCCTCTCCTAAAGTCAACCCCAGCATTCCAGTCATTACCTCTGAATTAGCCTTCTTTTGCCTCCTCCTAGCGTACGTGATCCGAATTGGAGGTCTATTAATCCCATCACTTTTCCTCTTCTGTGCTCGTTTTTTTTTAATGGCATGGGCGCTTTTAGGTTATGAGATACTAGTATTGGTCCTGCCTATCCATTCTTTTTATTCGGTTGGTTCGGAATTGGTTGTTTCAAGTGCTTGACTTGGTTGTTGTTGCTGCAGGGGTGGTTCATTTTTGTTCTCCTTCCAAGTTCCTTCTCTCTACCCTCACGAGGCACCAAAGGTCAAGTGCAAGACAAAGGTAAATAAGCATATGGGCCTTTTTTTTTTTTTTTTTTTGCTGAAAGCACATGGTCCTTTTGTTAACGGTATCGCTCGGTTTAATGCAGCGGTAAGTAATGATCTCATTTCCAACTTGCAGGTTTACCATCCCAATATTGATTTGGAAGGAAATGTCTGTCTCAACATTCTAAGAGAAGATTGGAAGCCTGTTTTGAACATAAACACTATAATATATGGACTGTTTCATCTTTTTACGGTATTGATCATCGGTTTGCAAGCCAAGTCCTTTGTCTTGACTAGTCCTTACGTGTTCTTTTAATCACAACTTGTTTCATTGTTTGCAGCAACCCAATTATGAAGATCCCCTCAATCACGATGCAGCTGCTGTTTTAAGAGACAACCCAAAGTTGTTCGAAACCAATGTGAGGAGGGCAATTGCTGGCGGGTACGTGGGGCAGACCTTCTTCGCACGCTGCTTGCATTAGTGTTATTCGTTTAAGCGCCCTATCTATTGGTTGAAGATTCAAGGCCTGTACATTTTGGTCACAAGGCTTCTTTCCAGTGTCGCTGTCAAGGAACAAGTATGCCATAGTCAGGCAAGGCCCATCTTCATGCTCGTATATCTTTGTGATATGCCGTGGGGCTTCATACCTTTCCGTTGTTTAATGTTGAATTATTGGATGGTGCTGGACTTGGAACTCGGAGTAACGTTACCTTGTGTACTCGTTTCTGTTATCGTTCCGTGGGAAGAACGTATTTCTTGCCACCATGTTTATAGGGTGACTTGTGTCCGTTTTGTATACTACAACCTCTATGTTCTCCCGACAGTCTTTGTCCATCGGTAATGCAAGAATTCCTGGTTAGAAAATGGGCGACAATATTAAATATTATCTTAAAACTTCTGTTAGGAAAAATCAAAACAGGGAAAAATTTATAATCGAAAGCCATGAAAATATTGCTCCATCTTGCTTTAAACATGAGACACTGATTGCCTGAAAGCATGCTACTGACGTTTAATAGTTTTGAACGTGGAAAGCTATATGGTTTGGGCAAAAACAACTCTCATAAGGAGTGCTATTGAAACCAAGAAATATAGCCTGTCTGTTCTCCAAACCAGAATAAATGAAGTTTTCCTTAAAAAAAACTTGGGTCCCACGTTGACCGTATTCAAAAAGCAAGCTCAGACATCAGATCCGCAACTGGCTTTGTAAAATGAGATTTGTTTTATATACCAAATATTGTCTTTGAAAAGTTTAATACTGGTCGGCGATCAATGGACCTTTCTTGTTATTGCACCTTTTTAAAGCAATTATTGAGTAAGATAAAATGTTATCTTACATTTTTATTAAAAAAAAAAAAAAAGAATTTATACATATAAAGACATTTCTTAAATGTATACATACAATTAATGTTCATGGTGGACCAATCCTTTATAAAGAACCGTAGCCTCTGCCAAATGGTTAATTCTAAACATAAATTACGTAACTTTTAATGAATTGTAAGGTGCAAGTATGAAATCAGTTACATGTACACCCCAAAATTACCGTTTATAAAATAACAGTGAATTGAATTGAAACTTCTTTGTTAGCGTAAGGAAGATTCCACTAGATATATGGGGAGAAATAATCAAAATGTGAAGCAAAGTACACTCATCTGAGGAAAAACAAGAATGCCTATAAAATGAAGACGGTTTAATTAATATAGAGTGAAATAATGTTACAATTGAACTGAAAAATATTTCACACATATACAACTTACATTTCAAGCAAACAATGAAACCAATAGGAATAATAGTGAATAAGAAGACGCATGCATATTCAAGCCTTAAAGAAAATTTGAGAAAACGTAAAGGGCTCTCTTGTAAGCTATCTAAAATCTATTGACAAACGGCATCTGAAGAACACTTTCAAGAAACAGAGTAAAATTCTTTTAAAAAAAAAAATTCCCACAAGAATGTCCATTTTTGCACAGTAGTTGAGTTTTCACCTTTTTTACATGCTAAGGAGATCGCGAAAACCTTTTGACTAATGCAGCCATGTATCTGCCTTGATGCTCTGCAAGAGCAAGCTCGGTTTCACTTGGTTCCCTCGTGCCGTCACCGGAGAAGACTCCGGCACCATACGGAGAGCCTCCTCTGATGGAGTCCATTGTGAACATTCCAGCACCAAAGGTGTAGCCAATAGGAACATAGATCATGCCATGGTGTGCCAACTGAGTAATTGCTGTCCAACTGAAGCAAACAAAACAACATATCCCAGCATTATTCTTGGGGCGAAGATTGATTCAGAGATTGAACCTATAAATAGAACAATATACTAAACATTTTATTTTACACTTTTCTTCCTTGTAGATTTTCCCCCTTGTCTCACATCTCAGTACCAACAAATAATATAAAGTTTTTAATAATTATAATAAAAAAAAATATTAAAATAAAAAAAATTAATATGTTATAATTTTGACATTTTCAGTTTTAATCACTTGAGCTGAAGTAGGTGTTCCCACCGTTGATACTCCAGAGCTGAACTTGATGGCTGTGGACCGGGATATTGTGTGGTTGGATCCACACCCATCAAAGGTGGAACACATGTCTTATCAACTGTCTAAATAAAAGCTAATTATCTATGCCCCACTCACCAAGCAGAAGCCCTGTATTATGGAATCTAATGTTCAAGTACAGACTGGAAAACCTATGGCCCTATATGATACTCAAAAAAGTACTGAGATGTGACTCTTCTGCAAGTCCTGTAAAATTTTTGTTTTGCTAGGGAAACAACACAATTATTAAAAAAAAAAACACAAAGTCCAGTAAATCACTGTCTCTTATGTTTCTCCAGTTGCCAATCTGGACCATCATGAAAGATAGCACAAAACACGCTACGACGCCTATGAAACTCCAAATCAAATGCTTGCAAAAGTAAAAATAATAATAATAAAACAGAGAGTGTCTGTATGTTTTCCCTGCATCCTCGTCCACGCAGCTCTTGCTTTCTGTGTCTTTTTTTCTTCCTATGTTATTTTCACCTCTCCAGTCATGTTTTTAGGCTGAGAGGATAAATGATGTTTTTGGTTCAAAAAGTCAAACAGTAACCCAACAATATTCTTTTGAAATGCCAGCACCCTAATTTCATTATTAAAACAGATGAATCAATCACATAAAGCTTACACTTTTCGCTTTTTTTAACTTTAGTCAAAGTTTAAGTTTTTGCGAAATTATCCTTTTAGGTGCGAAATTACCCTTTCAACCATGTGGTTGATTTTCTTCCAAAAAAATTACATGTCATGTCACCCCTCTTAAAAATATATTTATTCATATCATGCTTAAAAAAATTATGTTATACTATAATTATATTTCATTTTAAGTAATGTCACACTAAAAAAAATTGTGTTATACTTTACTTTTTTCTTGCTTTTAAGTAAATACTCTAAAGACATAATGGACAAAAATTTGATGCTCAATTAATATATTTAAAGTGGAAAAAATATTCATATTAAGCCTTAAATATTATATAGAATCTTAAATAAAATAAAATTTCAGCAATTTTACTTAAAAAATAATATTTACAGAGTTTAGGGAAAAAAAATTCTTAATTAAAGAAATGATTTTTTTATTTTTTTGGTAAAAAAAAAACACATTTTTTAAAATTGAAATTATGAAAAGCTGAAATTATGGGTAAATTTGAGAGACCATTTGAACTGTAGGATTAACCTTCGCTCTGAGCGGAAGAAAATAATAGCATGCCAGTTAAGACAAAAAGTAAAAGAAATTGGTTGACTCACGCCGTGGTCTCTTGCCCACCGCCCTGCGTGCCGGTGCTGACGAAGAACCCGGCGGGGACGCCGGCGAGCCTCTGGTGGCACCATAGCTCCTCCGTGGAGTCAAAGAACGCCTTCATCTGCGCCGCCATTGCCCCGTACCTCGTCGGAAACCCAAAAAGCAGGCCATCAGCCTCCGCCAACTCCTCCGGTGAAATCTCCGGCACATCCTTGTCCTTGTTGCGTGGGACCCTCATCTGATCCAACACCTGGTCGGACAGAGTCTCGGGGACTCTGTAGAGAAGCCCCTCCACGCCGTCGATGGATTCCACTCCCCTCTTCATCTTCCTCGCCAGGATTTCCACGTGCCCGTACATCGAGTAGAATACGATCAAAATCTTGATCTTTCTTGGCTGCCGCTGCTGCTGCTGCTGCTGTTGTTGTTGTTGTTGTTGTTGTTGTTGTGCTTGTGCGTGATTCCCAGTTTCTGGGTTTGGGAGATCTTGATGATCGGGAAGGATTAATGGGGGTCGCTTTTTGCTGGGGAAACATCCACATCCTTTACCCATGAATGGTTTTTCGAGTTGGCAAGAGTCGATCAAAAGAGATGTTACTTGTAAAGAAGAACGTGGCTGATGGAAATTGGAAGAGAGAATTTGGAGATTTTTGAATTTAGTCCTGGGATTTATCAGTCTGTCTGGCTATTGATTATCGCTGGCATGTTTTAAGAGTAAAGAAAAAAAAAATTAATAAAACGACTTTGTGCCTGTGGTTGACTCGTTTAACCGTTAATCTGAAAGAAGAAAGACAGAGGGAGAGATTCCACTTCTTTTTTTTTTTTTAATTTACCCTTTGATTTATAGATAATATTATGGATATTGTTGAAGTAAAGGATATTTCAGGAAAAAAAAAACGATATCTTAAGAAAAGTTGTTTTTTTTTTTCTACTAAATCAAGTTAATAATAGAAAATAATATAATTTTGGTTTAATATTAGAGTTATATTGTTTATTATAAAAAAGATATCACCATTATATATATGTTAACTATAATTTTAATATTATTTTATATACTCGTTACAAAGAAAGTATAATAATATAATAAAGTAAATAAAAAACTATCGCCAAGTAAAATAAAGTATATACAAACTTCAAGTGTCTTCAATACTAAATGAAGTTTCTAGTAGGTTGGAAAGCATTACGTAGGTTTTCGATCTTGATTTAAATAATACATCTGACAAGACAATACCCTTAAATAGTTCTTGAGGTAATTGTTGATGTGCGCATATATGTTTCTTGATCTTTTTCTACTATCAACCTATAAATTGAATATTGTTAATTTATCCAACTTGTTGAGTAGCCTTTGTGGAATTATAATGACTTCTCAACACTAATTTTGTGGTAGATGATATACAAGTATATCAAAGAAACCATCTTAGTTTTGTACTTTTGAACTCATCCTTGTTTGAGAACTATATGTAATATTATAACTATAAGAACTCTGGTTAGTTCCTAAACTTATGGAGTCAAAACTCAAAGCAATAAAATTCTAATCAATTTGACTCATATGCATGCTTTGTAGGAATCGTAACAAAATTCATGTGCTCCATGAAGAACAATAATTGAAACTAGTAAACAAAAAGTAGTAAAAAATATAGTACACATATCTACATATTACTTTGCATAAGAGTCACCAATATTATAGATATTTGTAGATATCGTGGATATTTTACAGATATCCGTGAAGAAAAATCCTTGCCCCCCTTATCCATATTGAGACTTCAAAATATGGATATTATTATGGAAATATCAACAACATCATGGAAATTTTTATCCTTAGGTGAGATTAGGCAAACAAGGCAGTAGCATGGCGGCCTAACATCAATTTATTAGAGCCCCAACATGGCCGAGCAAAGGAGTGGTGCCCCAAGGCCAGTAGAATTGCACCCTAGTGCCAATCTAGCCAAAAAGAGTCGATTCAAGGACTTTCACACCCCAAGTGGCACCTTTGCCTGTTTTGGAGAATTTAATTTTTGGTCCAGAAAGGCTTCAAATTTTCCCTTTTTATTGCAACCTTGCAAACCTATAAATACATAACTTTTGAGCACAAGAAGACATCTTTTTTATTAGTTTTTTTTACATTAGGAGTAGAGAGATAAGAGAGGAGCTCTAGTGGTGGCTCAAGGAGTATCCCCGCGTGGAAGACTCTTCAACGGTATTACCATTCTTCTTCTTTTTCCTTCTTTCTTTTTTTTTTTTTTTATGTTTTTAGTTTTGTTTATATTTGGCTGAGGATGGTTTCAAAACTCTAAACATAGCTATGTGATTTGATTGTCAAAATTATTTTTCAAGTTTTAATTGAGATGGTTTGTGTTCTTTTTTCTGTTCCTGATTATTTTTATATTTTGATTAGGTATGCAATTGAATCGGACTTGAGGATTAATTTATTGCTAGATTGGAATTGATCTATAATTGTCTTGTTTTTCAAATCATAAGTAGCAAAATTGTAATCAATAATTGTTGAAGGTTTTTGTTTACTTGTGATGTAGAACATAATCTAGGTTAAATGAACCAAGCTTGTGTATTTGTTGCTTAGATCAACCTATCTTTCTCAAAAATGCTTCTATTAAATTGAATCTCAAGAGCTTGTTATCGATTGTTTAATAGAAAAAGATTTAATAAGGAGCTTGTTGTATTAAACAAGACTAGGATAGTATAGCTTATTGTTATTTACTGTTGGTAGTTTCAGTAGAGAATTGGAGGTAATTTATGTGATTGATTTAATAGCTATTGTTTAGTAGCAAAGAATGATCCTTTAACAGGTTTTATTTTCATTGTTTTGAATTTATTTATTTTCTCGTGTTTTCTTTAGTTTAGTAGTTTAATTAATAATTAGAACCCTTGATTTTACGTTTAGTTTTAGTGTGTCTTAAGTTTTAGAGTTGATAAATAATTAATTATAACCAATCATATGAGGGAATGATCCTTACTCACACCTATACGACCATGTTCTTGAGTCGAGGTTTAATTTGATACTCCCTCCATAACCTATCCAATTTGAACTCTCTTACTGGGGACTATCACATGACATGCTACGATCCGAACCTTCAATATCTTTCTTCAAACGAGCTTCTATAGAATGCATGAAGCGTTTTTGTCTAAATTTAACAATTTCATCAATTTAAGGATGCTCTCTAACATTTTGCTAAATTTTGGAGATAATTTGTGAAAATAAAACTTTAAGGTAACCTACTAATTGTAAAAACCTTAGGGGGCAAAATGTGTTGCATATCCTAATACAAAATAAAAATTATAAAAAAATTATAAAAATTGGTATAAAACCTTGAAGATTCACTAATAAGACATCATCTATTCATCTATGTTGAGCAAATTGAGTTGACCCATAAAAAATTTACATTACTAGCATATCAAATGAGATATAGCAACTCCTGGAAATATTTCCTTTTCTTCTTTGGTTAGTCTTTTTTTTCTTCTTTTTTTTTCGGGTTCTTTATATAGAGAAAATTAAACCTTATGTCACCTTTTTTCCGTCTTTCTTTTTTTCTGGGTTCTCTGAGTTTTTTGTTTTTTGCTGTCTGCAACGTCCTCGGTGCTGAAAATGAGCCACCGACAGCCAGAGGAGAGAGATAAAGAGAGACGAGAGAGAGAGAAGACACAGAAAATGTCCCAAAAAGACATGAAAAATGTCCAAAGGGATACATAACATGTTCCGGTAAAACATATACTAAGTTTATGGAATAAAAAACTTTTTATATTTTATGACATAAATAAAAAATGAGTCTAAAAAATTTTCGATTCTATTTATTGGGCCTAGTTCACCGGTGCTTGGCTGCTTGCTTTCTTTCTTTATGCCTTTAACAAGATATTTCCTTCACAGCACAAGGAAGAAGCAATAAAAAAACATCAAAAGATTCACATTACAATCTTACAGAGATGACAAACAACGTTCACAAATCCGTTGGCATGGATGAGAAAGTTTCATGGTTTTTACAGTCAAAACAACACCATATGTTTTTCATCCTGTCAGATTTGTGGGACTTGAAAAATGACATTCCTCAACGGCCAAACGTTGCGAAAAAAGGGGTTTGACGCTCTTTCGGCGGGGAAAGTGATAATGGGATAAGCAAGGTTCTCACGCTTCCTTCAAGGAGCGATTTCTAGACCTTTTTAGCTCCCATGGCGGTAAGCAGCCCTTGTAATGGGAATGTAGAAACAAGGATGACATTGATACTTCTTTCTGGCTCATTGAGATTGATGACAAGCAGCTGAAGGCACTTCTTAGCCTCTTCTTCTCATTGTCATATCCTTGGGAATTGGGGTCGTGTCGCACCGTGGAAGCCTTGAGAGCCTCTGGGAGAATGCAGTTGCAGAAGGAACCTAAAAGGACAGATAAAATCACTTGGAATGAGCTACTTTAACAGATAGATTATCCTTCATGGGGCGATTGTAGTTAATAAGCAAATCAGTATGGTGATTATATCTTCAACTCCATTGAGCCTCTCAAAGAAAATGCAGCCATTGTTTGTGGATTAAACTAAGATAAATCTCATTGTGAATTAGAAGACCACATGGTCTCTTGAAATGACCCTTGAGTAAGCCAAATACACTCCATGTAGACCAAAATAGCAATATAAATAAATGGAAAACAGAGAGCAACCCTTGGTGGATGTTATGGAAGACATAGATGCGAATGAAATTTTTCATGAAAGGATAAACTAAAGTCTAAAGATTTTTTAAAGCCTTATAGTTGATCACGGTCAAAATATGAGAAGCATTTGGAGCGGAAAGTGCTGGACAAATACAGGGAAAATTAATGCAAGTCAAGCCAACAAAGGGTGCGAAAAAGTCAATATGTCACTAACCTATTCTTGCAAGTCTATTTACCCAATTGGGTACCCGGTTTCCCGTCAACTTGTAACAGATATCCGCACAGAAATGGTTACAGTTCTTGACAATCAAGTGATATGTATCACCATTGTAGTTTGCAGATTGGCGCTCCATAAACTCCCTAACCTGGAAAGGATCCAGGCATGTCGTGCCCATAAATATTGACTTCCTAAACTTGAAACCAGGACATTGGCGAGGGTCAACTTCAAAGACACCACTTGTTGGATAGTCATGGGCTCCAAAAGCATATTCCACACCGTGAACTGTAAGCATATAAAAGGATTATAAGAAGTGATTTGATAAGTGAGGTTCGGAAGGTAATGTGAACAATTTATTCGATCACCTAACTGTTTAAAAAAGATGTGGATATCATTCATGGACACATGCATGTTAAAGGTTTTGAAATACAGGCAAGCAGGGGCAAGCACCAAAATTCAGTATTGGGAGTACGGGAGAAGAGACAAACTACCGATGATAGTCCTTTTTTTTTTTTAACCATTATGAAGTGTTAATATGTCACAATTTTAGAGGGATGGTCACTATCAGTAATGCACTTAATTTTGACATTCATAGTAAAGAACTATGTACAGAAAAGATTTACAAGCCAACCTTCCACCCCAGAATGAAAGATACCAATGCCAGCCCAGTAGACATAGCCATTCATAGGTGTCAAGTCATACACATTTAGATAGACGGGCACATTTCCTGCACCATAGCCTGCTGACTTTACTTTTGGAAACATACAAAAATGGGCAGCCGTTTTGCCTCTCAGACAAAGAGGCACAATAGAGTGCCAGCCATTCTTTGATTCTGATTTCATGCTGAAGGCGAAACCAGGAATCAATGAGCAACTAGTTCCAACCTGATAACATGACAGAATAAAAAAAAGTGGAATGAGAAACCTTCCATATAATTAGTACAAACAAGAAGCATGAAGATTTTGGTCTTATAGTTCTGTTAGTAAGTCAAGCGATCTATCTTTTTCTCATTTCTATCTTATGTCCTGTAATATTCTGACAAAAAAAAAAAACACTCTTTTACCATTTCCTAGAAGTTGTATTTGATTCATCTTTGCTCCATGATACCACGTGAAATTGGGGCAAAAAGAACAGTCCTTCCACCTTAATTTAGTTTTCTAGTAACTCAGTGCAATGCAACATTGGCCATATACAGAGGTCATGTCGCGTTGCATACTCGCAGTCCGAATTGTTTCGTCATTCCATGCATCTTATCTAACAAAAATGTAAATCCTTATACTGGTGCACACATGAGAAGTTTACAAAGCATCTTGAATTTCTGTTTTACACAAGTAGACATTTTCATTGAAACCTGTCGTCATCCCGATATCAATTTTATTACCAAACACAGAGCATGAACTAAATACAATAAAATCATTTAGTCAAGTGTCAAGGTAAATCGCCCAACCTGTGAAATACCTACAGAAGACAAGAATTTCAAGTCCCATCTTTATATATAAAGAAGTTTCCATGGGATCACATCCATAATAAAACATAACTCTTTAAAAACAACTATCAATTTAATCGCCAATCTGAAGTCTAAATAAACAATTTGATATCCAGTTCCTCACTTGTAATCCACAATGCTGGTCCCATTTAATAATCTCATGGAATTGTATTCAGGCCATCTTTAACTTAAATCCCAGAAACAGATTTGCATAATTTCATAGCTCACCGATTAACCTCATTCCACCTCCATTTTCAAGTATTATTTTTTCCCCCACTCATAAAAAATAGTGAAAGAAGAAAAGAAGAAATGTACTCTTTCCAGAGAGAGAGAGAGAGAGGTAAAATCTAAAATGATGGCCAAACTTGTGAAATCCAGTAAGTGGGTAAACTACATTTTCAAAATGAAAAGCAGATATAAAAATCTGGTAGAAAATGACCAAGGCAAGCTACCAGATTCACTAAATATCCCCAAAAAAATAAAGGCTAAATCAAGTGTTTGCTTGTCTTTGTTCTTACAAAGGGAAACAAGAGCAAAACAAATCCAGAAAACTCAAAACTTGCAAAAACATCCGAACCCATCAGAGAAAAATGAAAGAGCATTGAGAACCACTGACCTGTTTGGAGAATGGCAATTGAGACCCATCACAGAATGAAGAAAATGCAATTAACCCAGATACAAAACAGCCATTTTCAGAGCTCAGAAGAGAGCGCTTGAAAATGGAGTCTGACCCACACGTTGGTGTTTGGTTCTTTAATTTCCTTTCTTTCTGACAAAAATGAAAGCTGGCGAAGAACAGAAGTTTCTGTCCTTTCTCAAGCCCAATGAAGAAAGAGATAATAAGTGACAGCAGAAGAAATTATATAATTTTGGAATTTAAGATAAAGTGAAACATGGGAAAGAAATCCTGCCTCCATATGGGACTCTTTTTGACTGCCTTGCTTTAATGCTTTCTAAGATTTTTTTTTATTTTTATTTTTTATTTTTTGGTGTATATAATCCTCTGTTTTAGCACATTTCTGTCAAGAGTGTTCTTGAATTTACTCTTCCCAGGTAAATGCAAAAATGTAAGTATTTATTTTATATCATAAAAATTATTTAGTGCTATTTGTTGCTTGAACAATACAATTTGAGATTAGGAGTTTTATTGCATTGTTTTTAAATGTTTTTAGTACGTGTTTCTAAAAGCCTACGTTCATATATTAAAAAAAAAAAAAATACTCTTACTAAAAATTCTCATATCAATATACATCTTCTTGAGCATTTTTAAAAAATTTTTCTTTACATTTTGTGCCATTAAGTATAATAAGTTCACTGTGCAAAAGGCTACCTTATAAGCAAAATTAGGGTATGTGTTGGTTATTTTTGAGGATATGTTTGCGTTTTTAACGGGTGGTTTTGAATGCCTTTTGTGGTGGTCTACAAATATAACAACGAAGACCACAATTGGTTATCTGAGTTATTTTTATTTGTTTGTTTATTCTTATGTTATTTTGTCTTTTATCTTACCAGGTCCTCAAAGTGTTGCGTTTTGTGCAATTATTACAAGAATGGCGATCTACCATATGTTTTCATAAGTTTAATTTATCTCTTTTTTGAATATATATATATATATATATATATAAACTCAAGTTTTATCCTGGAATCTTGAGAATTGTGAGAATGCTTCTATAAAAAATCCACCACGCTTCTTCCAAAAATGACTCGAAAACCTCACAGATTATTGCCACCTTGGCATAAGATACCCTAACCTACAAATCTTTTCTTTATTTCTTTCAGAGATTGGAGACTAACAACGTGTGATTTGCTTGTCTCTTCCACCAAATACTAGCTGTTTATTGTTGGATGACGTGTACTCGGGTGCTGTGTAGTTAGGGTGAAGTTTGACTAAATAATTGCTTAGCAAAACATTATTAATAATGATCAATTGTTTTGAAGAAAGTGACACTTGAATTTCCTACAAAGTGGTATGAATCATTAATTGTGTGTAACTTGGCAGCAGCAGCAGCAAAAAAAATCTTGTGCCAAAAAAAATTAGCAACAAAAAAGAGTCACTTTTTAAGGGAAAAAAAGTCATCTACAAATTAGATGTAGTCCTAATATTAAACAAAATGATTAACACAATTTGTCTCCAAACTCTTAAATAAGTGACAATTTGAATTTAAAAAAAAAAAGAAAAAAAATAGTAAGTCCCCCCTTAAAATATTTGCAATTGAAGGGTTGCCATTGGTGGTGTAAAGATGGGTCAGGCCATGTGTGCCTGTCTATGGCCTACCTTTTTGATTTGGTGCCTAACTTGCATGAAGATTTGGGATTGAGGCAGCTTGGCCCAAACATCATAAGTGCAAATTCGTCAATAAGGAGACCTACTTACCTCACCAAATTGAATCACTTGCATTCAACAGTAGAATAAGTGTAAAAAGGTAATAAAAACATAGAACTTTTCTTTACAGTGGCTCACCTTTAAAGCTATATCCACCGGGGTTTTGGAAAAAAGGGAGGATTTCACTATGTCTCAAGAGAAGTATAAAAGTGTAACTTCAATATAACAGTTTTAGGGAATGAATTGAGGGTTTAACCTCCCATTATATAATAAATGCAGTAAATAAATCAATGCAGAAATAATCTTGTTCTTCTTTTTGAAGTTGCCTTGTTGCTCAGTCCACACGGTCAACATATCATTTGGAATGTTTGGCATGATAGTTAGAATTATTGATGAAAACTCTTTTTACTGTAGTATGTGAGATCTTTATATTGTAACAATTTTGTTTCTTTTTTCTACGCCATATAAGAGCTTTACACTGTTCATAAATGAATAGCTAGCTAGAACGATCTTGTCAAACAACCTAAAAACACTTAATTCAATCCTTTAAAAAATCTAGAATTCGTGGATATCCTTCGTGCATGTTAGTTCTTGGGCAGTATTATACATCCTGACCAGGCTGTGGCACGGCCCTCTCAGTGGAGCGGGCCCCACCCGGTGGGAAAAAAAAAAGTTTTTCTTAGTTCTTCGTTCGCTCCTTATACCCATCGAGGTGGAGTTTTCACCTTAGCTAGTTTCAGCGGCCTTCTTTAGCACATGTGTCGAGACAACACAATTGAGATAATTACCTCGGCTGCGGCACATCAAAGCAATTTTTCTTATTATTCGAATTCATATAAACGAATAGCTATGGGGAATTCTCAAATAGCTTAATCCTATGCTATTTTAAAATCAAGTGCAACTCCAAGGCCATGTGCCCTCACATGTTTGTTTGCATTGTTAAATCTTTTTATAGAAATGTCCTAGAGCATCACTTACATCATTCCATACAATGATAATTTAAGCATAACATCACTAATAGACGTTTATAAATCCAGTTCAAACCAAAAGTTTAAATTAAAGTTGGTTTAAAATTTAAATTTTATGAGATTTCAATACAGCTGGTTTGAATAGAAATTTTATGCTTTAAACTATGTTTTTAGACGGCTTATAAGATTATTGTCTCTTTTTTTTTTTATGGCGAGACACATGACTAAGGATTAAATAAACGCTAGATAAGCAAGTTGAAGGATTGTTGTTGCTGCTGTTGTTATAATAATTATTAATATTTTATATAAAGGAGTATTGTATTTACTAATTAGTCTTATTCACAAATCCAAATATTAGGTGGGAAGGGAAAATACTTTGATGTCATAAATTTATGTCACGAAAAACTAGCACATACTTGTCTTGAAATAAATATTACCTAGCTTCACAAAAACACATGACATATTCTCCCTACTTCATTTCGTTTGGCAATATTTTTCATATAGTTTTGAGGGGGTCAAATATACATACATATATATATATATATATATATGTCTATGTGTGAGCTTATGTTTTAATGGTTACGTTTCTAATAATTATCTTTTCAATAAAGGTATACTTTAACAACAATTGCTGATATGACGTGATAAAAATTCAACCTTATTAATTACCCTAATCTTATCACACACAGACACATATATATAGATATAGATATATAATATATATATATAGATATATATATATATATGTATATATTTCTTCCAATTAAACTATGAAATAAAGAGAAGATATTTTTTATAGTTTACAGTTATTAATACCAACGACCCCTAAACTTTAGGATCTCTCTCACTTTACCCCTTGAACTTTAACAATCACCACTTTACCCCTTTAAACTTTCAAAACTCTTCACTTTGCCCCTTGAATTTTAAAAATCATCATTTGTCTATGAATTTTTAAAGCTCCTCATTTTGTCTCATAAACTTTTGAGTTTCCATTTAAACAAAAGAAATTAAGCTCACGTGATTTGCATATCGATCACTTGTAAGGCCAAAATAAGATTTTATCATTTCTAAGTTTTACTTCATGTTTACACTCTCACTTAACTCTTTTAAATCTGAACTCTCATTTAGGAAAGGTTTGTCTACTAATTTCTTCTTATCTTTAATGCGTAACTTATTTAATAAGTTATTATTCACTAATATCTGAATTTGAATACTAAAGGAGATGAGTTACGTATTAAAAATGAGGAGGTATCAACGAACACTATTGACCTATTAAATAAGAGTTACACATTAAAGATTAGAAGAAATGTGCATAGAGAGTCTCCCTATATGAGAGTTTATATTAAAAAGATATTAAACGTGAAACAAAATTTAGAAGCGATAAAATTTCATTTTTGCTCTTACCAATGACCTATGTGTGAATCATGTAAGCTTAATTTTGTCTATTTGAATAGAAAATCCAAAAATAGGAGACAAGGTGATGAGCTTTTAAAGTTTAAGAGTAAAATAATAATTTTAAAATTCAGGGAGCAAAGTGAGGAATTTTGAAAGTTCAATAGATAAAGTAATAATTTTTAAAGTTTACGAGCAAAAAGACATTAAGTTGTATGTTTTATGAGCCGTTTAGAATAGTAGTTTTAACCATCAATTACAACTATAAACAGTATAAAACTCTCATATACTATAGTAAAAAGCTATAATAAAAAGCTATCGTATACTATAGTTCTCAAATTAAAACTCTTGGTTTTAATCATTCTTCCACACAACCCATTAATATTAATAAAGCCATACATAGGACTTTTTTCTTCTAAGGAAAGCCATATACACAATTATATTTTCGACCAAAATGAAAAAAAGGAAAAAAAAATCATGATTGAACCCTTTTACCCTACCCATGATTGACACATTCTTCCTTTTCCTGCCCAAAAATTAATGGAAACTTTTGTGATTTTCTTTCTCTTTTTAATTAATTTATTTTTTTTAAAGAATTCTCTTGTATAACTTTATATGATAAGGCCTCCATCAGCATTTTTATTAAATTTCAATAAATTCTATATCTTATTTTTGTAGGATTCTATAGCTAGTTCAAAATTGCACAATATTAAGAGAAATTATGATATATGCCTTTTATTTTAAAAAAACACTAATAGATGTTTTTATTTTTTAAAAATTAAAAAATGTTATTTTTTCTTAAAAATTGATTTGATTGATTTTAAAAAAATTCCAATTGTCTTTGATATATCATTGATGATTAAATTAATCAATTTACTATTTAATGTCTAACATGTCAATTTTTAATCACGAAAGTTGTTTTAATTGACAAAACAAGTGACTTAGTAAAAGTTTTCCTTATTTTTTTCACTTATCCCATATTAATAAAGTATTTGTTTTATTCTATATTATAAGATTATTATTTTTTAATTAGCAAAAAAAAAATAAAAAAAGGACAAAAAGACCAAACTTTCCAATGCTGTATCTATCTATGCCAATTAAAGTAGCAAAACAATAAAAAAAAATCCCCAAAACTGCTGGAAAAATCGATTTGGTGACGCAGTGAAATTTTAAAAAAAAAATTATTACCTAGAATCTTCCTCAGCTTGCTATAAACAATAAATAGAATTTTAATGATGATGCACCTATTGATAAACAAGAAGCAACATGTCTAACTGATCAAAGGAAATCTCAACTTTCGAATCTTCAATACTATGTTTGTTCCTCCTAATTGTTGCGTATGTGGGTATAACTAAGCAGAATCTCACCACAGCTTCTCTCTTTACAACAACACTTTATACTTGAGGAACTTAGAACTAGCAATGAACAAAAAACCCGACAGCCCAACGAACTAAATTAACTCACCCAACTCAACCCGAGATAACCCGAACCCAACGAGTAATTCAACCCAACTTGATGTTTTATTGGGTGGGTTTGGGTAGGGATTTTCCTAACCCATCCTAACCTAAACCCACCCAATCATTTTAGGTGTTATATGTATAAAGTATGTATATTATATTATTTTTAATTTTAATATGCATATTACATATTCACAAAGCTAAAAAATACATTTTGACATGTATTATTTCTAGCATCCGTATACTATTTTGGTTCCTCTTACTTTTTAACTTTTTTGATAAATGCTTTTACTTGAATCCGTGAGAAGTTGATAAATACATTTTGATAAAAAGTATACATGTATTATTTGTTTTATGTCAAGTGATGGATTCTACATTAAAAATGTAGATGATGTTTGAGTTGAGATGCTTTGAATTAGATATTGGCAATTATGCATTATATTAGTTGATGTTTCTTAGTATTGTATTAGTTTCTATTATGGTTTACTTATTAGTTTATAACTTAATATATTTGATTTTAATTTGTGTTGCAGAACATTTATTTTTCTGTTAGTTTTAACTTAATGAGATAGTTTTTTACCTTTATAAGCGTAATATCTTATGAATTTTAGCTTTTCAATTCATTTTGGGTTAAATTGTTAATTTTGATTTTTTTTTTCTTTCTATTTTATATTACTCAACGTCTCAACCCAACCACCCAACATTGGTTTTGAACTTTGGGTTGATTGGGTGAGTAAAATTTGAATTAAACTTACCTAAACTTTAATTGAGTGGGTTGAGATTTTAAAAAAACCCATACAACCTACCTGATTTTCAAAAATCAATCCACCTAATCGTTTGGTGCGTTGGTTCAAAATAGTGTGGCTGTGAACTTTATGGTATGAACTGTAGGTTTTAAACTTTATGATTTAAATGATGGTTTTGAACTGGCCTTCAGAATATAAGGCTTAAAATGGGAAAAAAAACATCGCATCAAATTTAAAACGAGAGCTGATATCTAGAAAAATATGGTTTATAAAAGAAAATCGAGAATAATAATGGTTATTACTCTAGAAAATATTTCAAACCATGTAAATTTGAGGGGGCAAAGTTTTGGATTTTGGTGGTTTTGGTTGGTTTAAAACTACTTTTATGGTTTGAACTGACCTCAATTATTACTCTACCAAGCACTAGTTTAAACCACCCTTATGGTTTGAACCATTCTAAACCCATGCACCAAACGCCATGTAAAGGGGAGTGATCAAAGCCCAACTCTCTAAAGTTGCACAATAGCAGTCTAAGAATAAACGAGGGGTAAAAACCTCTATTTATAGAGTTGGTTAGAGAATGTAAAAGTCTATCAAGATTATGAAAGATTTTCTCTCTCCTCCTATTAGCTTTACACACCGACCAAGAGAAGTTTATCCATTGATGTACACACCCACTTCAATTCAAGCATAGGGTAATTCGAATTCAGCCAATCATAGTGTAGGGTTTTGTGATTATATACATCATCAAAAATAATTCATATTCAAATAATTCTTTTAAATTAGAATTCAATTATTCAAGATAATTATCTAATTTAAATAACTATGAATAATTGTCCTTTATCCAAATTTAAATACAATTAGGATTTAAATTAATTATTCAAATACAAATAATTACTTATCACAAAATCCCAATAATTAAATTTGAATAAACAATATTCTGAAATTAATTAAACAAATAATCAATTCTAGAAATACCCTCATGTATGCGCCCGTAGTCTAGTAGGATTGTGTCGGGCGCCACACATAGTCCAATTGGACTGTTGAGCTTACACATTGATGGTCAAGTAACCTGTTTGGTGTAACCTTCTACATTACCTGTGGTAAACTATATTTTACACAACTAGTCAAGGAATTTGTGAGCTAGCATTAAGACCCGATAGACATATATTTGTCAAACTCCAGTAATATTAGATAAATTAATCCCGATTAATTATCTATTTAATTATTAACGTTGGTGTCAGTTCATTAAAGAAAAAAAATACAAACTTGATAATACATTGTATTACAAGACTTTATAAATTAGTCTTGTCCATGACCTCTCATACAAATGTGTATCCCATAAGTTATCCATAATCAGATGAATGACTTAGTTTTGCTTTATCTTTTGATTATTTTATCTCAAAGTTTCACTATTTCACTCATTTGGAAAATTCCATTTAAACAAATACAAAATGGAAAATCATCTGGTTACCACAAGTATCCAGATGACTAAGGTCTCGTTCTTTTCCTGATTTCTGAATAATGCCTTTGAGAAGATGACACTAACTCTTTGTTAGAGAGCTATGGATTTTATGTCTGGATTATGCTCTCATCAAACATAGGTTGTATATCCAACATACTGACAATGGAGCCTACGATCATCGAAATTCCTGTCTTTGACTTATTAAAGATACAAGCTATAAGCATGGAGTTATGAATCCACTTCAAGATTAAGATCACACAAAGATTATTGTCAAAGTGAATTAATTTAAGATAAATAGAATTATTATTAAATCAATTACGCTTTAAGTCAAATCCAATATGCAACCACCATTAGGTCTACTACATCAATATGTCTACCATGGAGTCAATTTGCTCCAACAGCCTAGATAAACTATCTCCCAATTTGACGCACATCCCTATTACAATCCAGTCATATGTAAAGTACCCAACTAAATACATAGGCTGTAGACTATATAATTTAAACTATTAATCTTGGTCCCATATCTATACCACATATAAGCTTCATATATGCCCGAACCCAAGATTTGGTTATGATAGTCACGGAACCCATGCTTGTTTAAATGCTTAAACAAAATAATAAAAACAATATGAGGATCATTATTAACACATGAAATATTCATATTATTATTTATTTATTTAATCCTAAATATTTTCAATTGAAATAAAATATTTGTTCTTTAGGGTACCGATTTTAACAAAAAAATAAAAATAAAAATAGGAAAAAATAGTTTTTTTAAAGCGAAAAATAAATAGTCTTTCTTATAACTATTACACAACATATCACTGTTGATGTATATATTTCTTTCAATAAAATGGTCAATTCATCTATGCCAATTAAAGTAGTAAAACGAATTTATATATCTAAGAAAAATATTTATAAATACTCTAAAAAAAAACTTCCATTCAAAAAATTATTTGTAGTGTACAAAAGAAAAAAAAATACACACACACCAGGGAAAAAAAGTTAGACATCCAATTTGAGTGAGAAAAGTTTTTAGAATTAATCATGCAACCAGCTCTGAAAATTTTAACTTCAATTTTATTTTGGTCGACTTAAAAAATGTCCCGAACTTAAACCTCATATTATCAATTTGTTTCCGGCTTAGTATTTTCTGTCGGTTGATGCTTGATTACTCGAGTATTATTTTTTATCAAAATCACGTGCATATTCTCCATATAGTCAGCAAAATGTTATGCTCTATCAGCATCATATATATATTTTGTCATCTTTTTAATGCTAAATTGATAAATAAAATAAAATCAAATCAAACTGATAATTATAATAATTTCGAGATGTTTCAAAAAATTAGACCAGAAGGGAAGTGGGGTTAAAAGTTGAAACACCATGTATTGGATTAACTCTTTTATTTTTTTAATGAACAAACTATACATGTACATCAGGACAATTCTCAACCGTCTATGTTAACTTCTTTTTTATTATTATTTTTTATTATTAACACTAATAGTCTCTAAACATTAAGGTTTCTTTTATTTTACTCATTGAACTTTAAAAATTACGATTTTGTTCATAAACTTACAAAACTCCTCTTTTTATCATTCAGACTTAAAAAAAATCACCATTTTGCCTCTTAAACTTCTAAAGCTCATCGGTGTGCCCTTGAAAGTTTGATTTTCCGTTTAAATAGACGGAATTAAGTAAATGGGTCACGTGTTAGGGCAAAAATGAAAATTTATCACTTTCGTGTGTGAATTACGTAGGCCTAATTTTGTCTATTTGAATAAAAAATTGGAGATTCAAGAGCAAAGTGTGGAGCTTTGAAACTTCAAGGTGTAAAACGGTGATTTTTAAAATTTAAGAGATAAAATAAAGAGTTTTAAAAGTTTATAGAACAAAGGAAAGAGATCGCAAAATAAAGGTCTATTAGTGTTAATAATAAATTTATTTATTTATTTATTTATTTTTAGAATCATCTATGCAGCTTCAACCAAAACCATTCGTATAATTTGTCTGCATTCTTTAATTAAATACATTTTAATTGATTGCATAATTAATTAACAGTCCAAACTATAATTAATGACTAATTAATTTTGGATCCTTTAGCAAACCTACTTATTCTCAGTGTACCCCTCAGTTTCTGCCGACCTCAACTTTTCGTTTTGGCGCCACAATACACAGGTCTCTCTCTCAAACTTTCTTCAAAACTTTCGACTTTGGTCATTAATTAATTTGCTGCGTTTTCTTAGTTATGGTTCTCAATCTGTTTAATTTTTTTAGTTGTTTGAATATTGATTTCACGAATTCGGTTTGCGTTTTGTAATCTCTGTACTCTACTCTTTGTTCTTGTGTTCAAGAAAAAAAAAAAAGCGTTCTTTGTCGTTTTGTATACGAATTTGCCTCAAAATCTTTTTATATTACTATTATTTTTTCTTTCTGGGTTAATATTCGATATAACAGTCGTATTTTGTAATTCTCTTGAAAACATTGGCATTGCATGGTATCAATATCAATTCTTTTTCAATTAAATAAAATTCTTCCCTTTGATTTTTTTTTTTTTTTGGGATTATATTCACTGGTTAAAACTCAAGAACAATCTGGTGTTGTTCTTGTTTGATGTTATTTAGCGTTTGACCTTTTTTTTTTTTTTATTTTATTTTTTATAGAGCAATCACCTTTCTCATTATAAAAGACCAATTTGTGCCCTACTTGTTTTTGTTTTTGTTCTTGTTTATCTTGTAATTGTGTTTAATTCGCTTAAGTTTACAGTGAAAAAAAAAAAAAGTGAACTTATATGATAATATTTGATTTGTTTTAGCATTTTAGGTTTTAAATATTAGATACACGGAAGTCAAACTTTTGGATGTAATCCAAAATTTTTTCAACATCTCATATCAATATTACAGTAGTGTTGTTAGTTAGAAAGGAGTAATAACTATAAATTTGGTTCTCTTACTAGTATTTCACCTTCAAAATATCATTGTTAAATATAATAAATGTTTTGTAACGCCTCTCAATTCTACATGTTATGATGAAAACGATCCTTCACAAAAGACATGTGTGTGTGAGTGCCTGGATGTATGCTTAAATTGGATTTGTTTTTGGTCATAGTTATTGGGGTTGAGACAAATTGAAACAAAGGTTGAGTTCATATGCAATTTCAGCTAAATGGTGACCCAAGTAGTTACAATTAATAATACTTCCACAGTAATGGCGGCCAAGGAAGCCACAACACCTGCCAACACGTTCAAAGCACGTGTCTTAACTCAGGTTCTCTCTCCCTCCCTCCCTTCCTCCCTCCGTAATATAGTTGGATTTATACTTTCGCTTATCTGTTTTTATTGCATTTCAAATACGTCTTTGCATTGAACCATTACAAGGGTTAAGGTATCTATTTGTATTTTGGTTTTTGTTGCATGGTCAGATATATTTGAAGAATGAGGTAATGTTTCGCATTTTTAACAGGGTTCTCATCTCCTCAAGGCTGCCGAGCCTTCCTCATTTCTGTCGAGTGCTGCTGTTTCTTCAAATTCGTATCCTTGGATGACAGGAAACCAGGTGATTGTTAACTTAATTTATATGTGTTTATTCACTGATCTTCTTGTTTTATATTAATGCAAAGGTAAAACTGAACTGCTTTCTCCTTTGGCCATTTTTCAGAAAAAGTTGATGCAAGCATATGTGGCGGCGCCATCTGAATCTCCTGCGCCATGTGATCAGAAGCAGCTTAATGGATCTCTTGATGTTAGTGTGGCAATGAAACTTGTTTGCTCATTACCTTTTAGAATCATACACTTGGTTTTTTGTTTAAACTTTGGATGTGATGTCCGAATCTTATTGGTCCATATACAAATATTATCTTTGTTTGTGGAAACTTGTAGAACTGAAGCTCTTATCTTTCTTACAGAAAATTGTCTTCTTTTATGAATAACTAAAGTTACCTGACATTGATTGGTGCATACATCTTTGATGCTCATTAATGGGCAGAGTGCGGTCTCCACAGCTCCAGGAAAAGATGGGAAAATTATCAAAGAAAACAACTTGAAGTCGGTGAAATAATGCCACGATAGCTTGGGGAATGAGATTGTTAGAGATAGTAGACTGAGAAATGATGGTGATGGTGATATTGCTTCACCAAGGTATTTTTTTTAGCATTATTACTAGCCTCTTCAATGTTCTAACCCTTTTCTTCGACTCTAGTGTAACTTGCTATCTGGTTCTGTGAATTCTTTCAAACAGTGGTTCAACTGGTATCGAGGACTCATTTGTGGAAACTGCTAGCGCAAACCAAGTATGTAATCCAGTTAATTTTATGTTGATAATTTGCCAGCTGATATCGATGAATAATTTTCCAAAAGATATTTAGTTTTGCTCGCTTCTATCACCTTGTTGACCCTCTAGAAAAGTGTGAAACTTTGTTTATGTATTTCACTAGATTGAGCTAAAAAGAAACAAATATGACGAGTATCTTACTTTCTGCTGCACTTTTCTGCTAAGTTCTACAAGAGAGAGGACAATTCTTCTAAGAGGCAAAGACTTGAACCAACGCTTTTACATGGTATGTCTTGAATATCTTTTATTTATTTATTTATTTATGACCTGAATTCAACTTTTTCATGACGTTGACTTTTGCTGCTTCAACAGGTGCTGTTGCACAAAGTGGTGAGACTTTACATGATCATGGTTTAAATACAAATAGGACATTACAGGAGTCTGAGACTAACATGGTTGAAACCGAGAACCATGGTACTAAATCCATACTTACAAAGGTAAACACATTTGGAGCTTACAACTAGATTGCTTCTCACATGTATAATACAATTCTTGTTCAATTTACTTTCCGCTTTAAACACATTTGCATGTTTAATTTCCATTCTCTAGTTCCTAGATATCCTTGAACAACTAGCATACGCCGTTGTGAGAAAACAACGTTACCTTTTTCTTTTGATCTCTTGCTCCTATAGGAAAAACTTGAGGAGAAAAAAGAAAAGATAAAGAAGTCTAAAAGGAAATCAGCTTTGAGAGCAAAATTGTGCAAACAGGTAAAAAAATAAATATTTCTTAAATTTGGACGTGATAGTTTGAATATGAAATGAGATAAAACTAATAATACTTGTCTTTTAGTTTCAACGCTTTGCTGATTCAACTGGTAATAAGTAAAATTTAGGTTCAGCGCTTGAACATGTATAGGGGCATGACTGGTTATATTTCCTGGTTTCACTCTGGTAGTGTCTCTGAGAGTTGGACGATAAGAGATGAAATTGTACTTGTTTACTTAAACTGCCGGCTAAGATTAGTTGTTTAGTTGATAATTACTTTTTCATTTTTCTTGATTGTTCTTGTTCACGTGGTGTGGTTGTCGATTTCTTCTTATCTTCATAGGAATAACTTGAGAAGCTCAGAGAAAAAGCGGAGAAGCTGAAGAGGGAGAATTTTAAGCTTAAGAAGAAAATAATGCAGATTTCTGGGGAATGTCAGGAAGTCAATGAAGAAAATGATTCCTTAATGGTAACCTACTAATTGGTTCTGTCACTTCTATGATTTGGCTTATGCTATTTAGATTTTCATTTTTCTTAAAAGGATTCCACCTATAGAAAAGTCTCCTTTATGAAGGGGCCTTACCCTGACTTACGTGTTTTGAGTTAAAACGAGTTTCCTCAAGGCTTCTTATCGTCTTCTGTTTTTCTTTTCATTTTTTCCCCTTCATGTGTGTGTTCTGTGAAGAAGCTAAATCTACAAAATTAATCTGGAAAATTGAACAGAATGAAGTAGAGGAGACGCACGGTTGAGACGCGATTTCTGATATAAGATCTAGAAATCCTGCCTCTGTTAATTAGCAAAGCGACAGTGATGGAGAAAGAACTTCAAGTGATAACAACTCAACTGATTATTAGAAGTTGAGAGACGCGTCAATAAGCCACTCCGACTGAAAGTTGTCTATGGAATCCCTTTTGCTTATTGCGGCATTCTGTTGTTAATTCCTTAGTAGGTACTTGAAAGACACACAATAATGCTAACTAATAAAGGGCAGGCTGCCATTGCAAAGTTTTACATGCTTGAATAAAAATTAACTCCTATTGATTGTTTACATTTTGGGGTTATCCTTAGGCAAGTGCATTCATTGAAATTTGAAATTTGATCCAACACAAGAAAAAAAAAGTAAAATGCATTAATTAATTTGATAGATCAGTATTAAAAAAAAAAAAAAAAAAGAGCAACAAAACCACCATATGCTGACGTGAATACATGATTGGAAAAGATTAGCAGAATAGAAAAGTGTCATGCAATTTTCTATAGTAGAGAACAGAATCCCAGCATCCTCAAAGGAGAACAATAAATATTTATCAGACAACTAGAGCTACATGTATGCTTTGGAATGTTTTACATTATGTCTCTTCTGAACCCAAAAGAGCATCTAAATGCCAAGGGCATTTGTGATGAGCACAAACAAGCCTCACCAATCTGAACCAACGGGGAAAGGTGTCAGAGCATCCTGCTTCCCGTTGACATAGTATTCCACAACTGCTTTCATACGTGGAAGCTTATCGGGGTGATAATTCACATGAACGATCACCGGCTTGAGCTTCCTCAGTCTAGCATCTTGTCTCACGGTCTTGAAGAGCACCTTGCTGTTCATAAACTGATAGAAATCCATGGTTCTCTTTGAAGCATGAAGCCCTTCATAGCCGTTATGTGATGGGTAAAACAGCTCCTCATTAAAGACTGCCTGGTCCCAAGACTTTGGTTCCCTTGAAAGCCGATCAGCCACACGATCCAAAAGTTCGATAGAAGGTATTGTTGGCCTGATATAGAAGAAACCAGAGTTAAAAACCCATATCCGCATAGTATGAGCATACCGTGCCCAACCCATTGAACGTTCATCAAACACATCATTAAACCCATAAGCAGTTCTGTTATCATGACCATCGGTCATGGACTCTACATCTGAATCGCGATAAAGATGTTCAAATGGGTTCTGCAAGTAAACAATGTCAACATCCGAGAGAAGAACGCTATATCCTAGCTGCAAAAACTCCCTCAGAATACGAAACTTCAGCCCAGAGACTGCATGGTTTCCTCCGGTCCTTGCAACTGAATCAATGCCTTTATCTGGATCTCTCTCATAAAATGGAACATTCTCTGATTTGCACAACTTAGCGATTTCATGATCCAAAGCGACAACCAGATAATTCTTTATGCCCACTCTCTTAATATTGGAAAACCAAACCTCCAACATCTCCTTAACATTTGAGTTTGCTAGTGCAACTATGACCTCTCTATTAACAGTAACTTTTTCCAAGATCTTTGCCAATCTTGGATTCACAGACTCATCAGGGACAACAGTGGGGTTGGTTCTTAAGCCCTTGACAGTGCCAAAAGCCCCAGCTTTCTTCTGAGGACCCAGCATTTGAACCTGCTTCTGTAGTTGATCCTTCCCTTGCTCAGCCAACTGAAGCTTTTCCGTCAGTTCCTTTACTTGCAGCTTTAAATCCTTGTTCTTCTCTAACGCAGCCATGTACTCAGACTTTAACATGTTGATCCTTTCAGATGATTCACATGGGGTGGAACCGACCTAGCATACAAACAACTAAAAATAAGTACATCTCTTGTTAACCTCGTGTTAATTCCTTAATCTCAAAAATAGTTCTCTCAGTCATCAGAAGCAACCAAAACACCAAACAAATAATTCAATTTGTAATGAGGAAAGATGATTTTCTTCCAGTCACAAAGTTTCACTAATAGTGGAGAAACCAAATGCTTAATACCAGTCCCATGTGAATAATAAAAAGGCTTAATTCTGACTATTCGAGAGCAATAAGAAAATGAAAACAACATAAACGACAATAGCGCACACACACAATCTATGGTTGTTCATTCTTGAATGTGAGAGTTATGTCCACTTGTCGTTATGTAATATCACTCAAGGAAAATGTATCAGGTGCAATCTACTTAAAATGCCTTTCTTGGTCCATTTTTCTCTATCAAAAACGGGTGCTCCCAAAGTTCCTTCTCTATCACAATAATTAGGGCGGGAAAAGTGTAAAGTACTTGGGCTTTTCATGATTTAACATCCAAAACCTAAGGAGGGTGATGGGAATACCTAATTCATCCATGCTTTGACAGTGGTTCATCGGAGATCTAATATGATTGAAATGATTAAAGATGATAGTGAGTATTGATTGTCGGAGAGTTCAAATTGAGGACTATTTATTGGCTAAATTAAGAGATCAATTTACAACTATGACTCCAATGCAGTATGAGAGGGGCTGATTCATAAATTTATTTTGGAGATATGTCAACTTTTATAGTATTCTGGATCACCAAGAGATTTGGAGGTTGTCATGTGTCTTCCGATGATGAAGTCTTCGGGACTAGATGGACTTCCGGTTTACGCACACACACACACACACACACACACACACACAAACACACACACATATACAACAGAAGTTCTGGCCTGTTAAAGAATGATTTGTGAAAAGTTCTTGGCTGTCAGACAAGAAGTTGCTCCTCTTAAAGATATGCCTAACAAGTTTTGGAGGGGACTTTTATTGGGTTGCAAACGGAAATTTAAACTGAGGTAGAGTGGTGCAACTGGTCGGTGTGGTAAGAAAAATAGATTTGGCACAAATAGGAATTTGATCCCCAGGCCGTCAAGAGATGGTCATGGGAATAGATTCTTAAAGAATGAAGGAATACGGACTTCAGGTGGTGTTAGTTCAGGGCAGGCAGTGAATGTTTTGGAGCAGCAGTATAACATCCAGGAGTTTTGGTTCTAAAAATTTACAGATTTGGGGTATCAAGCCACGAGCGAAATGGGGTTGTGCTTTTGTTGCGACTTGAAATATTCGGTTGGACATAGGTGTTGGAACAATAAGTTACATCTTATGTTTTAGTTGTAAATGATGAGGAGAAGAATAAGGAAAAAAGAAAGTGTCGGAGAATGGTGTTGGAATCTGCAAGAAATGGAAGAGACAATGGAACTTTCATTGAATTCGTTAGTTGGCTCGACTACTCCAAAAGGGCGTTATTAAAAAAAGAAAATGTGCTGGTATTAAGGCATTACATATAATTTCTTTTCAACTGAGTTTGTCAAGAAGTTGGCAATTCTTATGGTGTAGCGTTTTAGTTTTGAAGTATTGGTGGGCCCTAGATTATTGATCACTAAAAGGGTGATGTGTGTTGCGGGGTGGTCTTAACCCTTCAAAGCTTTTGGTTCATTGGGTCAAACCGGAAAATTTTCCTTCCTCCTGAGTTGGGACGTTCAGATGTGATTATTGATATGCAATGGTGGGAGAATTTGCACGTGAATTAGAAGAATTAGCTATGAAGTTAAAGAGGGGAGCCAAGAGTTTGCAAGGCGACCCTGGTTTAAGTAAGTCGCTAGTTTCTCTCAAGGCGATGGTGAGGATCCTTAATTTTACTACGAGTGGGTTGTTGTTCCTAGTGAGGTACGAGAGGCTTTGTTGAGACATAAGGGAGTTTTTACTTTTTAGGATGCTAGAAGGGCTGCCTCCACATCTTTTCTTGTCGTGTCTGTTTTACTTGGCCTTGTGGTTTGGTTCTCCATTTGGGATTAGGCAGGGTATTGGCAGGGGATGTATGTTAAGAAAATTATTTTACTCATTGTTAGACGTTCTAATGTGTTACCTGGTGATTCTGGAAAAGCTTGGTGTTTTTCTTGGTGGAGTGCTATCTTGATGCTATATGGAAGGCAAGAAATGTCGTCATACATGGATCAAACCCTCCTTCTAGCGAGGAATGCCAGTGCAGGGAGAGTGGAGAAGTTTATGGTGGTGGGGGAGATGGAGAAGAAGAGGGGTAGTGCAGAGGATTCTCGGGACATACTTGGTCTACGAAGTTAGTTGGAAGCCTCCCCAGCTGAGACTATGTTAAAATTAATATGGATGCAGCGGTGATGGGTAAAAGGGTGGCTGTAGGTCTGGTCGATTCGTGATAATGGGCCTGTAGTGCTCAAGGTTTGGGCCTCAGTGGCCCTCATGTCCCTCCTGAGGCGGCCGAGGCTGCTGCGATCCTCAAACCTATTGAGGCTGCAATTATGCAGAGGAAGGGAGAAGGTATTTCTTGGCTAGCTAGGGACTATATTTATGTCCTTTCTTCGGGTTCCAACGGGTGCTAATGTTGTTCCCCATTCTATGGCTTCATAGGCATTGGATTTGTCTTCTAGATAAGTATGAACTGGCCACCATTATTGCTAATACTGATATTAGTTTTGGCTTTCAGGCAAGAAAAATAATAATTAAGGAAAAAAAAATAACTTGGCTTGTAATTAAAGAACCTAAACTAAATCTAAAACCATAACCAAACTTCAGATTCAGAGTCAATGCACCAAAACAAAAAAGATCAACGGCTTGATTTTTGTTTTTTAAATTGGTCATTTATGAACAAATTCAAAACTTTTTTCAGATGCGTAGCAATCAACAACGATTCCAATCCCATTAACACCCAAAAAGACCCAAAAAAAAAAGGAAAAAAAAGAAAACTCGAAGGCTGGAACCTGGGAAACGGAGTTGGCGAGGCGGCGATTGAGAGAGGGAGCAGAGGGCGAGAACGAAAGGAAGAGGCCATTGGGGAAGAAGAAGGCGAAGAAGCAGCCGAGAACGACTCCGATGGCTATGGCGATTGTGATCCTAGATTTGTACACTGACTGTGAGTTATCCCTCTTCAGTGGTCCGTCTCTGCGACCCGCCATGGCTCTTCCTCTTCACCTTTGCATCCACAGTTTAAGAAGACTCTCAGAGAAACAAGAATCTGGTTTTTTTTTTTAAGCTTTGACTATGAGGAGGTAAGAGATGAGAATAATTATTTCCTTCTCCGCTTTTTTTT
The DNA here is from genome assembly GCA_025403435.1 of Artocarpus heterophyllus. Classification (NCBI taxonomy): domain Eukaryota; kingdom Viridiplantae; phylum Streptophyta; class Magnoliopsida; order Rosales; family Moraceae; genus Artocarpus; species Artocarpus heterophyllus. Next base: position 15,825,920 of record CM046336.1, read on the forward strand.
TTTTTTGGCTAATAATTGGGCAACAGCCTTTTTTTTAAAGGAAAAAAATATTTATAGGGATTTGCTGTTTTTTTGGTAGGTAGGGATTTGTTTTTAAGGATCAGATCTTATACATGTACATACATACATACGTATAACTACATATTTATAGGGATTCGTTTCTGAATATGTACATGGAAGTTTGGCAAGTTGGGGATTTTTAATTTAATTTTTATTTTTTTTTGGCAGCTCGGCTAAAACCTAATTTGCTAGTTCATAATTTCAATGGAGGAGGGGTAACGTTCAAACAACGACAAAAATTACACGTAGTTTGAATGGGTTCTTTTTTTTTTTTTTGGTTGAAGGGATAAATGAATGGGGTTTAGGAAATGTTATTTAAGATCTAGTTATTCTTTACTACTTTGTGGTATTTTCTAATAAAACAAAAGTGACAAGTAGGTATAGACAGTCCAGAAGGGACATCTAAATTGTAATAACAGCTTCTTCCATGAACTTTCATTAAAAAAAAAAAAAAAAGACTTCCTTTTTTTTTCAAGAAAAAAAAAACTTTCTTCCAAAGACACGTCCTGTTCAACTCCAACAACAAGTGAGAGAGAATAAGACAGCAATGAATTTTCAAAAGAGAAAAAACATAATAGTCCACTAGGTTAACAATTGACTTTGTTTTTCTTTTAGTAGTTTTGTAGTTGGGTACTGAAATAATTTCCATATAATTGAACAGTTTTTAAGTTAAAATCTTTATAGGCTAAACTATTTTTTTTGGGTATAATATGATTATGATGTGATTTTTTAAGGCAATTTTGATGTTGTTTGAGGGTCTAAAACTCTGTAACTGTCCTACAAAATGCTCCATCTCTGAGGAAAAAATAAAGATGGAAATGCTTAATGATTGGCAGTACACACATTAGGGTCAACAATTTCGGATACTGCACTATAATACAATACAAAAACGAGACGAGATAAACAGGTTTAGACTGCATGTTTATTGATTGGGCCATAAATGGATTGACACGAATAACACGAAAATAAACAAGTTGGATTCACAGTAATATGTCTAACACGCTTTAACACGTTTAATTAAATAGGCCGTAAACGTGTCGACACAGCACGACATGACCCGCCTGTTTATAACACATTTAAACTTAAAATAAAAATATTTGAAATATTTATAGTAGGTTAGTATTAAATAGATATTGTGTTTTTGTTAATTTTTTTTATTGGCTTTTTTTTAATTTTTTTTAATTTTTAGTTAACTAGGTCATAAACGTGCCATATACGTGTTGTTATCATGTCAACTTGTCACGGCTCGCTTAGTAATCGTGTTAATCGTGTCGTGCTGTGTTACGCGTGCTATAGGCAGGTCATGTTCGTGTTTGCATTTCTAACACGTTTATTAATCGTGTCGTGTTCATGTTCAGCCTAATCGTATCGTGTCGTAATCGTGCTGATACGAACACGACACGCGACACGATTTTGCTAGCCCTAATACACATAGATGTTTCCTTGGATATCTCTCTCTTGAAATGCCTTGGATCCCATTTATGCATCCTTATTTGACTTTGTAAATTAGTGAGGAGATAATTACATTGGTTAGGTATAAATATAATTATGATTATTATTAAACAAAAAATGTTTGAGAAAATTACATGTTGTGCCACACTTTTAAAACTTATGTTTTTTTTTTTTTTTTTATGCCATACTTAGAGAAGTTTATAAAAAGTAAATTTTAAAAGATGACATATATGAAAATTCTTCAAAATGTTATATAGTTCCATGAGGTTATAGCCACATAATATTTAGCGTGGTTCACCTAATTTAGGCTACGTCCATAAGTTGCTGTAGATCTTTTACTAAAAGAGAAATATATAAGTGTTTAAAACACTCAAAACCTCACAAACTCACAAACACATAACCCAATTACACCAAGAAAATTGCTCTCAATTTTCTCTCAAGCTTTCTATGTAAAACTTATTGTTTTTTCTCACGGATGGGATGATGGGATTGAATAGAATAACTAGTACTTACAGCCATAGACCCCTCCTCCTTTTACCTAATTTTACTCAAAAATGTAAAAAAAATTGGCCTAGTTAGGTACCATCATTTTTTACCACTTTGTTCAAAGGTTGTAAGCAGCCACAATTTGAGACTTGCCTCTTTTCTTGACAATCTAGAATGATGGGCTGCCTACCCTTCAACAATCTCCCACTTAAAGACTGATTCAATCTGTCTTTGCACCTTGATATTTGTAGCAGTACTTCCTCGTTTTCTTATGCTTACAGACGGACTGAAGCTGAACACAGCTTTAGCTTTTCAATAGTTACCATCTTGTCAACATATCAGTTGGATTTTGAATTCTACTAATCTTTTCAAGTTTCAAAATTACATTTTCCAGAAGTGACCGAATGAAATGGTATCGCACCTGTTTGTGCTTCGTTCTGGAATAGAAAGACGGATTCTTCACCAAGTGTATTGCACTTTGACTGTCATTGTAGAAGTCATTGTCTCCTTGTTTCTTACCAAGTTCTTCTAAGAAACCTTGAAGCCAAACCATTTCTTTGCTAGCTAACGACATATTCTGTTTCTGTCATAGAGAGAGCAATGACTTTTTGCAGCTGAGAAACCCAACTCACTACTGTGCCTCATAGAGTATAAACATACCCTGTAGTGCTCTTTTTATTATTGACATTTCCAGCTAAATCAGCATCCACATAGCCTGTTAGGGTCATATCTCCACTTTTGAAACAAAGTACATTACCTGTAGTACCTCACAGATATCTAAGGATCCATTTTGTTGCTTCCTTGTGTACTTTGCCGGGATTATTCATGAACCTGCTAACAGCTCCCACTGCATGTGCAATGTCTGGTGTGGTACAAACCATGGCATACATCAGACTTCCAATAGCTGATGCATGTAGTACCATTTCCATGTGTGTACGCTCTTCCTCTATCTTTGGTGACTGTTCCTTACAGAGTCTAAAATAAGCATCTAATGAAGTGCTTCCTAGTTTAGCATCCTGCATGTTGAACTTGGAGAGTACTTTGTTGATGTACTCAGCCTGTGACAGCATCAAAGTCCTTGACTTTCTATCTCTGTTGATCCTCATTCCAAGAATCTACTTTGCAGCACCTAGATCTTTTATCAAAAAATGCTTCGATAATTCTAGCTTCAAATTATTGATTTGTTGCATGTCAGATCCTGCAACTAACATATCATCTACATAGAGCAGTAGATTAATGAAGCTGTTGTCGAACTTCTTGATGTAGCAGCAATGATCTGCTTGGCACCTTGTGAAATTGCTATTGCTCATGAAGTTATCAAACCTCTTATACCACTGTCTTGGAGCATGTTTTAAGCCATACAAGCTCTTTTTCAACCTGCAAACTAGGTTTCCGCAGCCTGCTTCTATGAAGCCTTCGATTTGCTTCATATAAATTTCTTCCTTTAAATCACCATGAAGGAAAGCTATCTTTACATCTAATTGCTCAAGATAAAAGTTTACTGCAGCTACAATTTTCAACACTAGTCTAATAGTGGTCAACTTCACGATTGGAGAGAAAATTTTTGTTTAGTCAATGCCTAAACTTTTACCACCAATCTTGCCTTGTAGCGTTTGTATCCATCATGCTCTTCTTTGATCCTAAACACCCACTTGTTATGGAGAGCTTTCTTATCTTTTGGTAGTTTAGCTAGTTCCCACGTCTGATTTAACATGAGTGAGTCCATCTTATCTTTCATGTCAGACTCCTACTTGATTGAATCTTCCACTTGCATTGCTTCGCCATAACTCTCTAGTTCTCCATTGTCAGTCAACAATAAATAATACAAAGAAGGCGAATAGCATTGTACTGTTTTATAAATTCTGCTTGAGTGTATCACCATTGGATTTTGTGGTTCTCGTTGAGGAACTTCAGGCTCAGGATCATGTTGATCTTCTGGATGAACATCTGTCTCAAATACATCTTCCAACTCAACAAATTCTTTCCTTTCAACATTATCATTGGGGCTACTGGATTCTCCACTTAACCTGTCTTTGTACTTTGCTTTCTCATTGAAAATGACATCTTTGCTTCTGACGACTTTTCGATTTTCATAGTCCCAAGATCGGTATCCAAATTCATCACCACCATATCCAACAAAGGCACACTTTTTGGACTTTGCATTAAATTTGCTTCTTTCAACAGAATCTATGTGAACATAAGAGATACAAACAAACACTTTCAAGTGTGATAGGTTTACCTCTTTTCTACTTCAAACTTCCTCTAGTAACCTTCCATCCAAAGGAACTAAGAGCCCACAATTTATCAAGTAGGCTGCAATGTTGACAGCTTTTGTTTGCGGCATCTTGGGTAAGCCTGCATGTAGCCTCATGCTTCTGGCACGTTCATTCAAAGTTCTATTCATGTGCCCAACAACACCATTTTGTTGTGGTGTCCGAGGGACAGTCTTCTTCATTTTGATCCCCTTTGTAGCACAAAATTCTTTGAATTTTTTATCTTTGTATTCTCCTTCATTATCGAACTTCAGACACTTTACTTTTAATCCAATTTCATTTTCTACCATGGCTTTCCATTTTCTAAATACGTCAAAGACTCCTGACTTTCTTTTCAGGAAATAAACCCACACCTTCCTTATAGAATCATCAATGAAGGTGACATAGTATAACAAGCCTCCAAGAGATCGAACAGAAGAGGGTCCCCATACATTTGTATAGACCAGCTCCAATTTTTCTACCTTGGGTGTCTTGCCAACTTTTGAGAAACTGACCTTCTTTGTTTTTCTAAAGATACAGTTCTCGCATAGACCAACGTCTATAGATTTTAGATTTGTTAGCTTTCCCTTTGACAGAAGTGTCTTCATTTCTTTTTTGCTCATGTGTCCAAGCCTTTGGTGCCATAAACTTGACTTATTTCCAACATTTACAAATGCAATGGTATTCTCAAAGTTTGAGGTTACGTAGAGAATATCATCCTTTTTCCCACGAGCTACGACAAGAGCTCCTTTGGTAATCTTCCATTTACAACCTGAAACGGTTGTACAGTAACCATCTTCGTCAAGTTGTTCTATGGAGATCAAATTCTTTTTTAGACCAAGAATATGTCTCACATTGTTTAGCTTCTACACAGTTCCCTTTGGTAGCTTTATTTTGATGTCGCTTTTTCCCACAATATCCAAGGTCTCGTCATCAGCCAAATGAACCTTCCCAAAGTCACTGTTGACACAATTCTCCATGATTTCTTGGCAAAGGGAGAAGTGAAAAGATGCCCCTGATTCCAAAATCTAGGATTCAATTGGACTGTTAACACTCAAAATTAGAGCACATCGTCATCTTCAATTACGTTGGCTGAATCCTTTGCACCATTATTCTTCTTTGGTGCTCGATAGTCCTTTTTAAGATGACCCTTCCTACTACAATTCCAACAGCTAGCTTTTGTTTTTCCAAATCTAGACTTGCCTAGTCTAGACTTGGATCTGCTCTGATTAGAGTTTCTTTCAAAAGTTCTCCCTCTTGAATTTGTGTGCAAAGAAGAAGAAGTTGATGCTTCAGCACCTGATTCTTTTCGATAGATCTCTTTACTTAAGGCTAAGTCACAAATATTACTGAACTGCAATTTCATGTTCCTGGAAGAGTTACTAACTGTCGTCACCATGGCATTCCAGCTTTCTGGTAATGAGGGCAAGAGAATCAATGCTTGAATTTCCTTGTTGAATTCAATTTCGACAGAACTCAATTGGGTTATGATGGAATTGAGTTTATTGATATGATCAGCAACATACGCACCTTTCGATATTTGCAAGTTGAACAACTTCTTCATCAAGTGAACTTTATTTGTCGCCGATGGCTTCTTGTACATACATGAAAGTAATGCCATAAGACCTGCAATGGTCTTCTCTTTTGCTATGTTGAAAGCAACATTGTGGGATAGTGTTAGTTGAATTACACCTAGCGCTTGTCTATCAAGAAGAGCCCACTCATCATCCTTCATATCTTGTGGTTTCTTGCCTAAGAGAGGCTGGTATAATTTTTTTGGTATAGATAATCTTCAATCCATATTTTCTAGAATCTAAAGTATACACCATCGAATTTATCAATTTTAATCTTCCCTTCATCTGCGGCCATCACTCCCTCTCAAATCTAGTTCCTCTAGATCGTTTGAGTATTCCTACGAGCTCGTCAATTAAAACAATATTGTCGACAAACCGATACAACTGACAAGATTTTTTACCATTCATGGGTTTTACTATTCAAATGAATAGATATTTCACACAAATTTGACAAAATAAACTTTGTCACCACAACCAAAGCTCTGGTACCAGTTGTTAGGAATTAAGAAACAAATTTCCCGAGCACCTAGATTAATGGAGCGAAATAAAGTGAATGAAAACACACAATATTTAGCGTGGTTCATCTAATTTAGGCTACATCTACAGGCTGCTGCAGATCTTTTACTAAAGAAGAAATATATAAGTGTTTACAACACTCAAAACCTCACAAACTTACAAACCCATAACCTACTTACATCTAAGAAAATTGCACCCATTTTCTCTCAAGCTTTCTATGTAAAACTTATTGTTTTCTCTCAAGGATGGGATGATGAGAATGAATAGAACGGCTAGTATTTATAGCCATAGGCCCCTCCTCCTTTTACTTAATTTCACTCAAAAATGTCAAATAAATTGGGTTAGTTAGGTACCATCATTTTGACTACTTTGTTCAAAGGTTGTAGGCAGCCATAATTTGATACTTGCCTCCTTTCTTGACAATCTATAATGATAGGTTGCCTACCATTCAACAAACCTCTCACATGAAGTGGGCTTCTATTCTCATAGGGACAAATAATATTACTCTTTTAAAAAAAATAAAATAGTATTGCTCTTATTGAATACCTATAATATATATTTCTTGTATGGTTATACTTGTTGCTCAGGGTGGATTACAAGAACATTGTTAGAATGTCCAGGTAGAAAGTTATAAATTGAAAAATTAAAACTCAAATACTGTAGTGTTTTACACTTTAACATTGGAAGCTTTATATATGTTACAACTAGTTTCAACTTGCTTCCCAAATACACCTACATGTTAAGGCTTTGGTCAACTCAGGTCAACTCATATTGCATCATTGTTATAAGTATTCCTCCTCAAAAATTTAACTGCAAAATAGTGTGCAATTAGCTCCTCAAATTATTAGAGAATTTTTTTTTTGTTCTTTTGTTTTTTTTTTTTTAATACAACTTTTTTTATGCCAATACATATAAGTTGTTGCAGGCATCAAACGCAATAAAAATAGCATAATGGTAGACGGGCCAAGGATTTTACCATTTTTTGTTCCCAAATAATAAGATTCTTTTTAAGATCATGCAATCCACGACATTGACATACCCTCTCTCTCTCTCTCTCTCTCTCTCTCTCTCTCTCTCTCTCTCATAATCGTGATTGAGAATAATTCAATCTACAAACCAATAAAAGATATAGTCGACCGCCACATCTGATCTGAAGTTAAAAATGTTCATAATTTCGGTAAACTTTAGCCCAAGTTTCTCATCCACAAAAAAGTGAATACTACCAAGTATGAAATCAAAGAAAGTCAAAGAAACAGGCCATAGAAATCGGCAAATATGCAATCCTATCTATATATGGACAGTAACTGAAGCCATTAAAGACCTATACCACCAAAAGAGAAGACAAATAAAGGGATGTGATTGTCCAATCTTTGAAACACACTTCTAAGGAGAAAGCATCAATCTTCTTTATCTGATTCTGAGTCCTGAGTTTGTCTCGTCAGGCCATCAATGGCACCGTTTGCTTGCCTTCGCACCAGGTGTATAACGTCTCTAACCATTTTGTTTGCTGATTAAATAACACGGAAAAAGAAAAGACAAACATTCTTGATCAAACAAACTATTAACTTAATTCTAAGCGTACAACCACCATAATGTCGACTCGTAAAACACTGAATTTTCAGATTTATAACAAAGCATCACGATGAAGACTGCAAAGCAAAAAAATAGCATCACGATGAAGATTTCATAGCAAAAAAAGTATCACATTGAAGTTTTCGTTGCCAAAAAAAAAGCATCACGATGAAGAGTGGATTGAAGTCTTAAATCCTGATTAGTAAGACGTACTACGTCAATAGCAGAGTCCAAATAGGTTCGAAAGCATACCGAATTCCAAAGTCTTCATTAAAATAGTCTTTGCAAACTGTAATTCTGCTCCGTATGCGCTGACAAATTTGCTCTGCAAAGTTCAGAAATATTTAAGACCTTTAGAATTTGCACACATAGAAATTTAGTATCAAGCAAAAGAAAGAGAAAAAAATGTTAAATAAGTCTTCAGATCTGAATTGCATAAGAGCAACTTAATAAATGAGAATTTCATCGCACAAAAGAATATTCCAACTGACATAAGTTTACGTAAACTATGAACTCAATCCTCAGATAAATTTACTTCAAATGATAGAATTGTTTACCATTTCACGATATAAAAGTTCCACAATTTGATCCAATCTTGTTTGATGTTTCAGTAAGAATGGACGCAAATGGCTCATATACAAATGCCTTGCCCCCTGTTCAACGGCAAGCAAATTGTCATCAAAGCTACTTTTTGAGCCCCACTTGGTATTTGATTTACATTATATTTGAGAGTTATCCTTTTTTTTTTCCTAACGTAATATCTAATAATATTTTTAAAACCCGTACCATATCTAGAGTGAGAGATAGAGAGTGCACTAGTGTAACAAGTTCATCTAAAAACAAAAAGATCAAATTTACATGCAAGTAATAACAAAGAAACTGCTGAGAGTCAGAAACCGAATGCAAGGTAAAGTAATATAAAAGCGATAGAAAATCTTACATTAGCGGATGGAAGTTGTAACCAAACAAGAAACGCAAACTTCACATGATAGTAGAGTGGAAACCTGATGAAGAAACGTATAGAAGATGTGTTAGATTGCAAAACCTCAATGGTAAAGCGGAAAGTATTCCTTCGTAGTTTAACTGGGTCAATGATTAAAAGCAACTATGATATTGTTATATCTCAAATTCCAAACCGAAACCATATAAGAAAATACAAGAGAACTTGGTATCATAGGGCTTAAAGGGATCATATTTGTAACCAAATCATGGATAAAGACACCCAAGACATAAAATTTTAACCAATAAGAAGGTAGTAGCTACTGAAGTAGATTATATTCAATTAATAAAACTCATTGACCGAAAAGAAACATGTGGATATGGAAAAAGTACCATGAGAGAATTTTGTCTGTAAGCGCTTCTGCAAGACTGAAAGATCCAAAAGCTGCAAGTTGTAAGAGTGGTCAAGAGAAAAAACAAAGTAGACATGGAAATTAAAAATGGTCAACCAATGAGCTACAACGCTTTAAAACTGAATGACAACATCACGTGCAGGCATGCATCTCCACACACAAATGCAAATCTACCCGAATGGTTAGGCAGTTCCCCTATATGCAACATTCAGTTCAATTTATTAAGCACTTTATATCTGATAGATTGATTTTATTTGTTATCCTCACTTATATATTCACTAATTTTTGAGACATATATTAGCTTTTTATGTTGTATTTTTATGTTTTATTAGGTTTGAATGGAATGAGGAGTGTTGGAGTCAACTAGAGGCGTGGAGGTGCATTTTGTGCTAAAGAAAGCAGTGCCGTGGTGCCCCACCGAAGGTTCACCCGCGCTCCAACGCTAGAACAAAGTCAGGATGACCTGTTGCGTATGTGCGCTCGAGTGTCACTGACTGCCCTGCAGAAGCATGTGTATGAGCTTCACCTTGGATGCCATTCAGGAGAGGCACGCCCCAGCGCCATTCAAGTCTTGCTCTAAGCGCTGCGTTGCTTCAGCTCCAAGAAAAGCCCGATTTTGGTGTTTTAGGGAGGAGAACTCAATACTCCCTTGAAGAAGGTATAAATAGCTAAGAATTAGGGGTTTTATACCAGAAATTTTGGAGGCCAGTATTGAGGATCTACAACAATTCTTGGAGGAAATCAAGAGAGGAAGAAGAATTGGAAGATTTCTTGGAGCTTGAACAACTAGTTTATTCCTTCTTCTCTTCATTTTTAGATTTTCTTTAAGAATTGTAATGGATTTTGTTTTACGGTTTATGTCTTTGATTTTGGATTTAATTGAGACCATGATGAGCTAAATTGTTTGTCTAGAGGGCTATGTTGCCTAGTTGGATTTATGTTTGGATAATTTGCCTATGATTCTTGTTATATAATTCTATTTCCATTTATTTGTGTTTCTTTGATCTTAATGCTGCTAGTTGATTGATCACCAATTAGTTTATTTGACATTTGGAATTGTTACTTGGGAGTGGAGAATTTTAAAAGTCAGTTTTGGGAAACACAACCTAGGGAAATATGAGTTGGGAGAACTAAAATTCTCTTTGTGGCTATCTAATAGAATTTGACCTTAATGAGTCCTTGATAATTAGTTCTAGATAGGATATTAGAATAGGTTATCTTGGGCATTTCTCAATTGTGTACTTGGGAGAGGAGAATTGGGATATATTAGAATTCTTGGTCAATAAATTGGGTGAGTTATTGGACAATAATCTCGGCAAATGAAAAAACATGACAAAGGCTAGTTGAAGTAGTTTCTCTAGGTTCTTTTATTATTGGTTTCTTGTTCTTGAGCCTTCTTTAAATTCATTGTTAATATTCTAATTTTAGTTCTCTTTAATTTCATGCCTTTTAATTAAAATTGCTTATTAATTCTTGATTGTCTAGATAAAGTTGTAAGTCCTTAAACTGCAATAGATAGTGAAAATTCGGTAATCAATCCCTATGGAAATCGATACTCTCTCTCCCTCTATTACTTGCAGCCATGTATACTGGCATGCGACTAATATCAACAACTTTTTTCCTTCGTGCAATATTATAACATCATGTGCTTACCCCTAATTATAAGATAAATTCACACAGCAGGAGACAATAAAAACCTATCGAATAATGTAGTCATGCTTAATTTTCTTCGCAGTAAAACTTACAGAGATGACTCATCAAGGGTTTTTAACTAGCAAGAACATCACTGACCTGCCCAATAAACAAGCCATCGTTGTTGTTCATTTTGATCTTTCTTCTCAATTGCTTTGAACGTGGAGTAAACAGGTAAAACAATTCCCACAGAACAACTGCAACAAAATCACTCATCAGCACCCAATGCAAAATGAAATACCAAGTTCTAACTTGATATTTCTAAATAAGATAAATAATAATTTGTGAAATCGACTTTGAATTGCAACCCAATTGAGATATTGTAGAATAAGCAGAACCCCTCTTATAAAATTCTTTTAGGCAAGAGCTAAAGCGGTCCCTTAAAGTAATGCTACTATACCCAGAAAAGCTAGGCAAGGGCCGAAGTCCTCCATGAGCAACTGGTGCTCCATGTAACATGCAGAGCTAGAGGGTGTAACATTGCACTTTTCTATAAACCATGACTTTATAAAGATAAAAAATAAGAAATTTACCAAATAATGCTACACGTTTTTAAAAATTATTGTTTAAATAGAATAAATAACACGTTACACCTCTACTTCTACATGTTACAGTGTACGACACTGGAAAAACCCGCAAAGCTATTATACTCAGCATTTGATATGAATTCTAAGTACAGAAACTAAAATCTCCATTAATCTCTAGGCAAGCGACAGGCTACCCCATACAAGGGAGCAAAAGATCATTCTGGACGCTATTCCACTTCTTCAATCCATAGTTAAGCTCTTGACTCTGCTATGGCAATTTCTACACCTATTATTACCCAGCACTTTTTCTGTCAAAGAAAGCACCACATCCATATGTATCAAGAAAGGCTAAATCTAATAAGTAAATTATTTCGGATAAGCTAAACCAATGACGGAAAAAAATTAAAACTAGAACAAAAAAGACGAGATAACATTGGATTTTTTTTTTTTTAAAGATTACCAAGCTGTACGGACAACAACGTTGGAATTAAGAGGGCAAAGCAGCAATTGCAATCCCAGCTGCATTGACCAGGAAAAGAAAGTCAGTAAACTGCTAGCCATCAATCTATCAAAGCAAAAATCGTGGGTTTTAAAGGGAGAGGGGAAAAAAAAAAAGAAAAGAAAATCATCACATATTTGGATTAAAGACGCATAAACTTCTGGGGGAAAAGGCGTTAAAAATATTATCGAAATTGAGCTGAAAAACTCAAGAAGCCAGAGAATTGGGAAACGAAAAGATCAAGAAGGAAGAAGATTAACAATTAGAGAGAGAGACCTCACTTGGGACAGCCATGGAAATGGGACCGAACAAAAATTGCAGAAAATGCTAATCAGGCCTTGAAACTTGTTTAGACTCTGGATTTTCCGTAACGAGTTTGATTTGTGAAAGCAGACTGGAGGGCTGCAACGTGTACCACCGGGTTTTTTTAGTAGGAAAGTAAAAGGGGAAATTCGACCAAATATCTAGGAACAAGCTGCAAACCACAAGGACTGATTTAGGAACCGTTTGGCATTCTATTGTTTTAGAGATTGTTTTTAGCTTTTGCAATTTTTCATAGCAGTGTCCAGAGTTCAGTAAATTATATTTTTAAAAAGTTATTTTTAAAAACTATTACCTAGCTGTAAAAGTTAAGAAACAACTCACAGATTGCTTTTGTACAATAAAATTAGTAGACTAATCTTAATAATAATACATAATTCTCAATCTATTTATTTTTTTAACAAATTAAAATAAATCAAATAACACGTTTTGCTAAAAACAAAACGTTTTAGAAATATGTTTAGAATATATTTTCAAATACTTTCGAAAAAAACTTATTAGAAATAAATCAAATAAAAAATGAATAAAAAAACAAATAAAAAAGATCACATTATTATTTTTGGATGCTTAAATATCAAGTTATGAATTAAAGTGATTTAATTGTTTTATTTAATTGAAATTTATAAAAACTAAAGATATAGAAATGCTTAGTAAAACATGTCTATTTTTGTCATTATACATCTTCATAGCAATTTTATATATAGTTTACCAAACACATGCAATTTTGCTTATTGTCCTCACAACAGCTTTAAAAAATTTTTACCAAATGCCTACCTCCTTTTGGTCCATATCATAGCACAGTAGAAGCACAACATAGCAGAAGCTATAGCACATCACAACAATGTCAAACTAGCCCTTAACCGATGAAATCAAATCAAACCCATTATGGATTGGTTTGGTTTAGTTCGGTCTAAATTTTGGCAAAATTGATTTAGTTTGTAGTTTCATTTTATCCCAAAAAAATACCCAAAATACTTTTTGTATTTTGCCTAAATATTATTTTTGCTTATTTTGTTATTAAAATTTTAAAATGCTCATGTGTTTTACAAAATCACACTCAAAATATCCCCGAATCAATCAATTTTTTTAAATTTTAAGATTATCCTTTTCAATATATATTAAATGTTATTTTAAATAGGACTTAAAAAGTAATTCAAAATGTTCAAATAAATATTTTAATTAAGCAAATATTTCAATTATTTTGAAAGTTAAATAAAATTGATTATATTTAGTATTTTAGTTTAATAATGTTTCAAATTGTATTTAATAAAGATTAGAAAGGGTAATTTTGGTTTTTTAAAAAGTTTAATCTCATCAGGGGTATTTTACGTATGATTTTAAAAAACAAGGGATATTTTAGGTATTTTTATAATAAGAGGAGCAAAATAATAATTGAAACAAGTGTCCTATTTATAGTGGCTGGTCGGACTTTAATTCTATGTAGATAAGGCTTCTAAGTTCATATTTGGGTCAAAATATGCATCAAAACACGTGAAATATGCATAACTTGATTTATGTCTACTAGCTTGTTGGTCTTGACCATCGGCTTGTCGGTTGCACTAACTTATGTAACTCAAGTTACGCTTACCAACTGGCTAGTCTTGGTCAACGGCCTGCTGATCCTGCTCAGTTCTAGAAGTTTCCTAGTTTATTTAATACGTGAATCTTTTATAAAGCCTCAATTTTAATATAAATAACGCAATAGAGAAGTTATATGATTAAAACAGTTATATACAAATAATCTCATATCAAATAAAATATATTCAAATAATTCAACAATTTATTTTGAATTAATTCATAAACTAATTCAACCAATAAACTAATCATGAATTATTAAATCTAATCAACTAAATTTAAGCTAATATAAGAATTAACATAAGTTACCAATTTGTAAGAAAAACATACCGTATCGTTGTAGGAAATATTGTGAGCTAACAAATAAGACCCAATGGACATATATAGAACAAGCTCCTATAATTATAAAATGACATGTTCATGACACGTACATTTTACAATTATCACTCTATAACTATTCCACTAAAAGTTTAGAGCTGCATCTTGAACTATGTACAAAATTATAAAACTCTACAAAGTTAACCAATCACGACAAATCATAATATGTAATATCCCTATAGGATATCCATAATCGGCTTAAGAATAAATTCTGTTTTATCATCCCAAGTATATTTATCTTATGTTTCATTATTTAACCATTGGAATAATTACTCTTCATAACAAGAACAAATAGTATACTCTTCAATTACACATATGTATCCAAATGGTTGAACACTCCAATTTTTAATTACAGGATAAAATCTATAAAGAGAATATCATTAACTCTACAAAAAAGTTATAGATTCCATGTCTATGAATAATAGTTATTCAAGAGTCGTGTCTCCAATGCATCGGTATGCATACATTTAATTAATTTAGGGTGTCATCTTTTGATACATCAAAAGACATAAGTTAATAATATAGACTCATTAATTCATTTCAATATTAAGATGTAACACATATGACTGTCTAAAATGAATTGATTTATTCAAACAGAATTATTAACTAAATCAATTCAACTTCATTTCCAATCCAATATATTGTCACCAATGACAATATATCATTGTCTCTAATCGTGGAGTCCTATTCTGATGACCAAGACAAGTCATCTCTTGTTAGGGATGTAGACAACATAACAATCTTAACGTGAACAAAATGTCTAACTTTATTCCCTTGATTATGGATATTTTATATTTAGACCATCACCTTACGATTCATATCTTTCGCATAATTTGCTTATTATATGCATGATCTTAAATGTTTAGATTTTCAGTCTCAGACTTTAGTTTGTTTATCATTTATTTAATATAAATAAACGTCAAAATGACATGATTTGATATATGACATAAATAATAAATCCTTTTATTGATTAAATGTATTAAAAACAATTAAATCATTTAATCCTTAGGGCACCAAGTCTAATAATCTTCCACTTGCTTTAAGTGAGTAAATGTGATATGCTATTCATCCCCATAGCCTCTACATGCTTTTTGAAGGTCCATGTAGGTAATGTTTTTATGAAAGGATGAGCTATATTGTCCTTGGATGTGACCCAGCATATTGCCACACACCATTCCTCAATGAAGTCCTTTATCACATGATACATCCGGTCTATGTACTTACTTATCATGTGATATCCAGACTCTTTGGTATTAGCTATCATTGCACTATTATCGAAGTATAGTGTAATCGGCTTATCCATGCGAAGAATAACCTCAAGATCCCTAAGAAACTTGTAGAATCATGCTGGTTTTTTCAAAGTATCACTGACAACCACATATTCAGCCTCTAATGTTGATCAACAATGCAACATTGCTTGACACTTCTCCAAATGATGCCTTCTCCCATAGTAAACATAGACCCAAAAGTCGATTTTCTCGAATCTAGACAAGGTTAAAAATCTAAATTAGTGTATCCAAGAGGTGTTAGATCCTCATAGGAATACATTAACATATAATTTCTAGTCTTTCTTAAATACTTGAAAATATGGTTGATCGTAACCCAATAGTTTGGTCCTAGATTTGACAGAAATTGACTCACTATCCGACCGCATAGCATATGTCAAATCATGTGTAAAGCATGGCATAATGAGACTGCCTATTGCTAAAGCATAAGGCACCTTCTTCATGTATTCTTTTTCCTCATCAATCTGTGAATCGTCCTTCTTAAAAAGAGTAATTTTAAATTTAGATGGTTGCCTACTTTTTTTAGAATTTTGCATTACATAATTCTCGAGAATTTTATTTATGGATGCTTGAGATAAATCCATCATTTTGTTCTTCCTATCTTGAAACATTTGGATACCTAAAACAAAATTAGCCTTATCCAAGTCCTTCATGTCCAACTACTTAGTCAACGAAATTTTGACTGATGACAATGCCCCTACATCATTGCCAATTAGCAAAATGCCATCTATGTAGAGCAGTAGAAAAACCGCTTTCCCATTTTTAATATGTTTGTAAATCTATGGTTCGTCTACATTTTGTTTAAACTTATAAGTCTTAACCATTTGGCCAAATCTTATGTTCCAAGAACGGGATGCTTGCTTAGGTCTATAAATAGAATTTAGCAATTTATAAACCTTGTTCTTTCATCCTTTAGCTTTGAACCTGTCTGGTTGTACCATGTGTATGGTCTCATCAAGATGTCCATTTAAGATGTCTAGTTGTACAGTATCACCTGGATAAGGCAAATGTAGTGGCTGATACATTGAGTAGAAAGATTTCATGTTTGGCATTAGAAGATTAGAAACAGATGGCAACAATTGGCGACTTCAACCTCCAGTACCATGAAGACTACAACCAAGCCATGGCATACAGTTTGGACTCGACACTAGTTCTCATGCAACAGGTCAAACATAATTAGCGGCTGGATTCACATCTTCAGGGTATTCAAGTTTGAATATAGAACGAGGAACAATTTGATGAATATAGTATCAAATCAGATAAGACTCTTTATTTCATGGACCGCTTAGCAATACCGAATGTGGAAGAGGTTAAGAAAACAACTATAAATGAAACTTATAAGTCTCGTTTTGCTATCATCCTAGGAGTATAAAAACGTACCATGACCTTAAGAGATAGTTTTGGTAGAGAGGTATGAAAAATGATATTCGTAAGTATGTTTCTCAGTGTACTACATACCTTAAGGTTAAAACAGAACATTAGAAGCCTGCTGGAGAATTATAACTACTTCCCGTTCTAGGGTGGAAATGGGAACATATTACTATAGATTTTCTTATGGGATTGCTGTTGGAAAAATAGTACGCAGTAGAATTTTAAAAATTTTATATCAAAGTATTTTCTAAAACACAAGTTTAACATGCTATATGCATAAATTAATCAGATCTTACTAACCTTTGAATGCCGAAGAACTCTCGCAATCCGTGAAGAAAAGTAACGTTCTAGAAGAGCCTTAACCAACTGGTCTTCTTTGCTATTCTCTATCCATGATCGAAGTGAGTGTGGGCTCACATGTATAGCTCTTCGTCTAGGTGACTCTCATTCCAACCAATTGAGAGAAACCAAAGCTAGTGTTTGTGATTTGTGAACAAGAGCTCTTAGGGAGTTTTCAGATTCTCACCAGTAGAGTATCACTCTTAATCTCTCAATTGATCTAAATAACTTATGAGACTCACTCCCTATTTTTAGAGGTTGGGTCTAGGGTCAGTCCTTATCAGATAAGGTCTTAAAAATTTAAATCAGAATCAAATTCGGATCAATATCTGATAAAATCTACGTGAAAACGTGTGATTTTTTTCACACATGGGCAGGCCGATCTGTCTAATAGGTAGGCCGAACTTACCCTATCAGCAGGTCGAACTTGCCTCATCGGCATGCCGAATTGTCGACAAAAAAATCTCTGCGAATCTTTTATTTTCCACCTGAGATTCTATAAGATAAAGTCTCAGTTTTAATTAAAATAACATAATAGAAAAGTTATCTAATTAAAACAACTTTATCTAGATAATCTCTAGGAAAATAAATGAATTCCAAATAATTCTACAAGTTTATCTTGATTTAATTCATTCAAAATTAAATCAACTGATAAACAGACAAGAATTATCCGATCCCAATAATTCAACAAGTTTATCTTGAATTAATTTTGTCATAAAATTAATTTAACCGATAAACAGACATGAATTATTTGATTCTTCCAAATTTCAACCAATATAATAAATCTGACATAAGTCACCAATTATTAGAAAAGCACGCCGTATCGTTACAAGATTTTGTCAGCTAACACATGGGACCAAATAGACCTATATGGTTCAAGCTCCTGATAATTATGAAACCCAAAATCTCATATATACATTTCATAATTATCAACTCCAACACTACTCCACTAAAAGCTTGGAGCTGCAGTCTCGAACTACATAGAATTACAAAGCCCGTATAGCTAAGTCTCCATGATATATCATAATGTATCATATCCCTATAGGATTATCCATAACCGGCTTAAGAACAAGTTCTGTCTTAGCTTCCTGATTATTTTTATCTTGCGTTCCATTATCTTACCATCCAAAGACAGTATACCATTCGGTTACACTTATGTATCCAAATGGTTGAGTACTCCAGTTTTTCAATTATAAGATAAAGCATAAAAGAGGATATTACTACTCCTAAAGAGGAGCTATAGATTCTATATCTATGAATAACAGGTCTACGCTATTAAGAGTCAAGCCTCCAACGTACCGACATGCATACCACTATTAAAATATGGGTGTCATCCTTTGGTACATTAAAAGACACAAGTCAAGACAACGGGCCCACTATTCATCTCAGGATTAAGATATAATACAAATGATTCTCTAAAGTGAATCGATTTGCTAAGATAGAATTATTAATCCAAATCAATTCACTTTATATCCCGATCCAACATATCACTACCTATGACAACGTGCCAATGTTTTTAGTTATGGAGTCCACCTCCGATGGTCAAGACAAACCATCTTTCAATAGGGATATAGACAACATAACAATCTTTACATCAATAAAGTGCCTAACTTTATTCCCTCGATTGCGGATCTTATGATTTAGACCATCACCTTAAGAATCGAGTCTTCTGCATAATCTGTCTATCATATGCCAAATTCTTAAAGTTTTAGACCGATAGTCTTAGACTTTTGTTTGCTTAACATACATTCAACAAATATGAACGTAAAGAGGACAATATTTGGTATATTAATAATAAATAAATTCTTTATTGATAAAAATGTCTCCAAAAACATATTACATTTTTACTCCTTAGGGCACACATGTCTAACAATCTCCCACTTGCACTAAGTGAGTAAATATGAAAAATCTTGCATCCCGATAGCTTCCACATGCCTCTCAAAGACTCTTCTAGTAAGTGTCTTCATAAATGGATTAGTTAAATTATCTTCTGATGTGATTTTGCACACCGTGACATACCTGCCCTCAATGAAGTCCTTTATCACATGATACTTATGATCAATATGCTTACTTTTCTTGTGAAATCTTGGTTCCTTATCTTTAGATACCGCTGCACTATTATCATAGTACTGTGATACCACCTTATCCATACCAGGAACTATCTCAAGATTCCCAAAGAACTTATAGAGCCACACTGCTTTTTTTGAAGCATCACTGGCTGCCACATACTTGGCCTCCATCGTTGAATCTGAAGTGCAATCTTGCTTCACACTTCTCCAACTGATAGCACCGTCACCTAGAGTAAACACAAAACCCAAAGTCGATTTCCTAGAATCAGACAGGATTGAAAATCCGAGTCAGTATATCCTAGAGGAGCTAAGTCCTCACCCGAATACACAAGCATATACCATCGAGTCCTTCTCATGTACTTGAAAATAAGCTTAACCACAACCCAATGGTTGGGTCCTAGATCCGCCTGAAATCGACTTACAATCCCGACTGCATAACAAATATCTGGTCGTGTGCAAAGCATGGCATACATGAGACTATTCACTGCCAAAGCATAAGGTACCTTATTCATGTGTTCTCTTTCTTCCTTGGACTTTGGAGAGTCTTCATTAGAAAGAGTAATTCCAGACCTAGATGGTTGCCCACCTTTTTTGGAATCCTGCATTGCAAACCTCCTGAGAATTTTATCTATGTAGCGGGCCTGGGATAAAGCTATTATTTTGTTCTTCCTATCCCGAAAGATCTAGATACCGAGAACAAAATTAGCCTCACCTAAGTCCTTCATGTCAAACTGCTTGGTCAACCATAATTTGACCGATGACAATGCCCCAATGTCATTGCCAATTAGCAGAATGTCATCTACATAGAGCGGTAGAAAAACCACTTTTTCATCCTTAATGTGTTTGTAAACACATGGCTCATCCACATTTTGTGAGAACCCATAAGTCTTGATCACTTGATCAAATCTTATGTTCCAAGAACGAAAAGCCTGCTTAAGTCTATATATTGACTTTAGCAGCTTACAAACCTTACCCTCTTAGCCATTGACCTTGAACTCGTTTGGTTGCTCCATATAAATGGACTCATCAAGATAGCCATTTAGAAAAGCTGTCTTCACATCAATATGCCAAATCTCGTATTCAAGAGCGGCAGCTATGGACAAGAGAATCCAAATAGACTTAAGCATGGCCATAGGCGAAAAGGTTTCCTCATAATCGATTCCTTCCTTTTGCTTGTAACCCTTAGCTACCAGTCTAGCCTTAAAGGTTTCGACCTTCCATCCACTCCTCTTTTCCGCTTGTAGATCCATTTGCACCCTATGGGTTTCACCCTTTTGGGAAGATCTACAAGCTCCCAAACCTAATTAGTCTCCATAGACTTCATCTCTGTGTTCATGGCCTCTGTCCAGAGTTTTGAATCAACATCCTCCATAGCCTCTACGTAAGTATAAGGATCCCTATCATGTTCATTCGGTTCAGCCAAGAAGACCTCCCCGTTGAATATATACCTCTCAGGTTGGCGCCCGATCCTCCCACTATGCCGAAGCTCCTTAGGTTGTTGTTCAGGTTTGTTTGGTTTTTCTATATTGATCGGAATGGTTTCATTCGAAACCTCTAGAGTGATTAGATCACTCATTAACTCCTCAAGCACCACTTTGCTTCGAGGCTTAAAGTCGTCCATGTAACTTTCCTCAAGAAAAGTTGCATTAGTTGAAACCACGACTTTATTTTCCTTTGGGTTGTAGAAATAACCCCCTTTAGTCTCATTTGGCTATCCTACAAACACACAAATTTTTGAATGTGCTTCCAACCTATTCGCATCCTTAAACAGGACATGAGCCGGACATCTCCATATGAGAATATTGTTTAAAGATTTCTTCCTGCCCATCCACAAGTCATGAAGAGTTTTAGGCACCAATGTTGAAGGCACATTGTTCAAAAGATAAAATGCGGTTTGTAGTGCATATCTCAAAAGGATAAAAGTAATGATGAATAACTCATCATGGACCTTACCATGTCTAATAAAGTCCTATTTCTTCTCTCCGCTACGCCATTCTGCTGCGGAGTGCCCGGCGCAATCAAATGGGATAAAATCTCATTCTCTAATAAGTGTTCCAAAAACTCATCAAAAAGGTATTCTCTACCTTGATCGGATCAAAGTGCCTTTATGGGTCTACCTAATTGCTTTTCCACTTCAGCCTGAAACTCCCTAAACTTGTCAAAAGTTTCACTTTTGTGGTGCATCAGGTATATATACCTATACCTTGAGTAATCGTTAATAAAAGTTGCAAAGTACTCATACCTTCCTTGTGCCCGGATGTTCATTGGTCCGCAAACATCACTATGCAAAAGTTCTAGAACCCCTTTGGCTCTATTGCCCTTAGACTCGAATGGTCTTTTGGTTATTTTACCCTCCAAACAAGATTCACATTAAGATATAGATTCCACCTTTAAGTGACTTAAAGGTCCATCCCTTACCAACCTTTGAATCCTATTCAGGTTAATATGACCAAGGTGCAAATGCCAAAGATAAGTCTTATTAGAGTGATAAGTTTTAAATCTTTTAGAGTTATTATCATTCATCTCAGAATTAAGCAGTAAGTCCATCTTCGGTTTGATAAAATATAGATTATTTTACATCCATTTAGAACAGATAAAAGATTTATTTTTACGAATCACCACTTTATCATTAAAAGAAACCAAATAAGAGTCTTTAAATAAATAAGCTACAGAAAGTAAATTCCTTTTAAATTTAGGAATATAAAAACAATCTCGCAAAATTAAATTCCTATAACTATCAAAACAAAGATGGATGTCTCCCACTGCTTCCGCTAAGACGAAAGATCCATCGCCCATCCGAAGCGTGAAGTCTTCATATAGCAGACTTCTCGTTTCTTTGAACCCTTGCAAAGAAACACAAACATGATTAGTTGCACCAAAATGTCACTGGATTCCTCAACCAAACAAGTTTCTAAATACAGAAGATCACACCTACCTTCTTTGGAAAGAAAGTCCTTGCAATGCTTCTTTATGTGCCTGACCTTCCCGCAGAAGAAGCACTTAAGCTTCTTTGGGTTCTTCTTCTTCTTTTTCTTGCTCTTGTTGTTAGCAAGAACATAAGACTTTCCATTTTTGGCCCGTTGCCTCTTTCCATTCCCAGAGTTGGGATTGGTACCAGTAGCAGCTACCAAATTGGCTTCTCTACCAGCAAGAGACTCCCTGATCAACAGTTCAAACTCCTGTAACTGTTTTATTAATTCTGTTAATGTCATATCCCACCTATTGGTTAAATTAATTGTAGCTCTAAACGAAATAAATTCCTTTGACAGAGTCTCAAAGACCATAGTCATCTGAGTTTCAGCATCAATGTCGGCTACGTTGGTTTGAGCCTCAGTGAGGTAACCCATGACCAATATTATGTGCTCCTTTACAGATGTCCCCGGTCTCTGCTTACAGTTCAAGAGTTTTTGAAGCGCCCCTTGCCGTTTTGTTATGGCCTGGCCTCCAAACATGTCTTCAAGATTATCCAATATCTACTTAGCAGTCTCATAATCCTCATGTTGAGCCCAAGGCACGTTATTCATGCTAGCCATAACATAGCAACGAGCCTGATCGTTTGTATCTTTCCAGCGATCGTACGCTTGGAATTGCTCATTGGTGGAATCTCTCGTAGGCTCGGGAGGACAAGGGGTTGTCAGCACAAATTTCAGTTTCTCAAAGGAGAAAACGATATCCAGGTTTCATTTTCAATCATTATAATTCTCTCTGGTTAATAGATTTTTGTCAAGTATCAAAGATAAAGCATTTTTAGACATTTTTAATCTACAATAAAGAATCATATACCAAACATAAGTTAACATACAATAATAATTTAGTAAGATAACACAATCATGTAAAAACATACAAATGTGTTTATGTGTCAAAACCTTGAAAATATCACAACCTTACAACGATAATTCTCAACTCAGAATTCAACAAGCTCCTAGGGGAGTCATGCCAAATTCAATCAGGAACACGGATCTCCTCTTGATTAATATACGCCATCTAGGACACATATGATCCAGCATATATTAATAATCGTTTCTTTGGCCATTAATTCTATTAACAGAGCTCCTAGAGGAGGTTAATAATAAAATTAACGTGAGTGTATAACCATCGTTTTAATATTTTATCCATGATTTATAATCACCACCTAGGGGTGTGCAACCATAAATCATGCTAAAATACCTTATCCTCTAGGAGATCCAACCTAGTACTTGATAAAAATCCCTTCCTAGGTGTCGGGACCACCATGTTCTTCCTATGGACCAATGATGGAGGCCTTAGGTCCTCTCTTCGAAAACCTTCTCCCACTCAATCTTTTAAAATCAAGGTTTTATTTTAAAAGACATGCATGAACAATTTTAATATGAGCGGTACTTCCTATTCTATATGACATGTTATCAATTATACATAGCAAATCATATTATAATGCAGACAAGCAAAGCAATCAAGCAAAGTACAAGCAAAATAATAAATAACCGTAATATTACGGTTCCACCCTAGAGAATAGAAAATAAAGATTACAAGAGAATAATCGAAACATCGAAACATTTTATCGATTATTCATCCTTGAATCCTTAAGCTGTATCCTTCTTCATATAATGCCCATCTTCAAGTCTTTAGTCCCGTATGAATCAAATACTCCATATTTTCAGTCATATCTACATTTAATGTTTCTCAGAATTACCTCAAAAATAAAATTAAAATTACATCGAAAACTACACCTTTTCTGAAAAAAATTTCAGCTCTCTATCGACAAGCCGATCTAGGTGATCGGCCTATCGGTCTTCACAGATCGGCCTGCCGAACTAGAAGTTCGGCCTGTCGCTAGAGCCACCTGATTTCTGCCCCACTGACGGCCTACCGAACCTTACGTCTGGCCTATCGATCTGCGACCATCGGCTTGCCAAACTGGAGAGTTCGGCATGCCGACCGAGCAAAAATCACCATTTCTAGAAAATACAATTTTTAATGCAATTCATCAATTTTATTTTCAACAATTCAAAAACATAAAATTAGAGACTCAGGAAGTACCTGAGAGCGTCATCATCTATCTTATAGATCTACCTTATAGATCCGTCTTCTTTGAAAGATTATTTAATTAAAAATTCGTACAAATAATAATTCCTAGACAGAGATGATAGTCCGTCATCTAATTACATGAAAAATTAGATACACATTCTAACATTTAAGGAACCATAACCGGTATATATTAATTAATTAATTAATTAATTAATTAATAAATAATAATTTAATTAACCATAATTAATTAATAAGTATTCATCATATAAACCATGACAACATAAAATTATATAGAAACTTAGAGTGCCAACTCTTTATAAAATTAAATTCAAGCATATGAGAGATCAAGATCACATAATTTATACATATAGCATGATCACAAACTCGTAAATTTACGTAAAAACTATGTCTCTGATACCAATTGTTGGAAAAATAGTATGTAGTGGAATTTAAAAATTTTATATCAGAGTATTTTTCAAAACACAAGTTTGACATGCTATATGCATAAATTAATCAGATCTTACTAACCTTTGAATGTCAAAGAACTCCCGCAATCTGTGAAGAGAAGTAACGTTCTAGAAGAGCCTCAACCAACTGGTTTTCTTTGCTATTCTCTATCCACGATCGGAGTGAGTGTGGGCTCACACGTATAGCTCTTCCTCCAAGTGACTATCCTTCCAACCAATTGAGAGAACCCAAAGCTAGTGTTCGTAATTTGTAAACAAGAGCTCTCAGGGAGTTTTCAGATTCTCACTAGTAGAGTATACTCGTAATCTCTCAATTGATCTAAATAACTTATGAGGCTTACTCGTTATTTATAGAGGTTGGGTCTAGGGTCATTTCTTATCAAATAAGGTCTCAAAAATTCGAATCTGAATCAAATTAGGATCAATATCTGATGAAATCCGTGTGAAAACGTGTAATTTTTTTTTCGTGCATAGGCAGGCTGATCTGTCTAATAGGCAGGCCAAACTTGCTCCATCGACAGGCCGAACTTGAGGATCGGCATGCCGAACTGTCGACAAAAAAGTCTCTGCGAATCTTTTATTTTCCACTTGAGATTCTATAGGATAAAGTTTCAGTTTTAATTCAAATAACCTAATAGAAAAGTTATCTAATTAAAACAACTTCATTAAGATAATCTCTAGAAAAATAAATGAATTTCTAATAATTCTACAAGTTTATCTTAATTTAATTCATTCAAAATTAAATCAACTGATAAACAGACAAGAATTATCCGATCCCAATAATTCAACAAGTTTATCTTGAATTAATTTTGTCATAAAATTAATTTAACCGATAAACAGACATGAATTATTTGATTCTTCCAAATTTTAACCAATCTAATAAATCTGACATAAGTCACCAATTATTGGAAAAGCATGCCGTATGGTTACAGGATTTTGTGAGCTAGCAAAGGGGACCAAATGGACTTATATAGTTCAAGCTTTTGATAATTACGAAACCCAATATCCCAAATATACATTTCATAATTATCAACTTCAACACTACTCCACTAAAAGCTTGAAGCTGCACTCTCGAACTACATAGAATTACAAAGCCCATATAGCTAAGTTTCCATAACATATCATAGTGTATTGTATCCCCATAGGATTATCCATAACCGGCTTAAGGACAAGTTCTGTCTTACCTTCTCGATTATTTTAATCTTGCATTCCATTATCTTACAATTAGAAAACTTACCATTGAAAGACAGTATACCATTCGGTTACACCTATATATCCAAATGGTTAAGCGCTCTAGTTTTTCAATTACAAGATAACGCATATAAGAGGATATCACTACTCCTAAAGAGGAGCTATAGATTCCATATATATGAATAACAGGCCTACGCTATCAAGAGTCATGTCTCCAACATACCGACATGCATACCACTATTAAAATGTGGGTGTCACCCTTTGGTATATCAAAAGACACAAGTCAAGACAACGGGCCTAGTATTCATCTCAGGATTGAGATACAATACAAATGATTGTCTAAAGTGATTCGATTTGCCAATACAGAATTATTAATCCAAACCAATTTACTTTATGTCCCGATCCAACACATCGTCACTAATGACAACGTACCAATGTTTCTATTCATGGAGTCTACCTCCGATGGTCATGACAAACCATCTCCCAAATAGGGATGTAGACAACATAACAATCTTTACATGAATAAAGCACCCAACTTTTATTCCTCGATTACGGATCTTATGATTTAGACCATCACTTTAAGAATCGTGTCTTCCACATAATCTGTCCATCATATGCCAAATTCTTAAAGGTTTAGACCGACAATCTCAGACTTTTATTTACTTAACATACATTTAACAAATATGAATGTAAAGAGGACAAGATTTGATATATTAATAATAAATAAATTCTTTATTGATAAAAATGTCTCTAAAACATATTATATTTTTACTCCTTATGACATACATATCTAACAATTGCCAAGGATGAAACCTAATCATGACACTATCTAGGTTGTTATGGATAGATTGACTAAGTCTGCACAATTTTTTCCTTTTAGGTCTACTTGTTCCAAAAAAGTCTTTGCTGAATTGTATCTTGAGCACATCATTTTGCTACATGGGGTTCCATTATCGATCACGTCAGACAGGGATAATCATTTTAACGCTAAGTATTGGAGAAGTTTTCAAAAAACGATAGGGACAGAATTAAACTTTAGTATTGCTTTTCACAAGGAGAAAAAGCCAATTTTCTTGCCCAAAAATGCAGCTGAGACACGACTAAAAACACATAAGAGACCTAACCAAAACAAGGCAAAAATGTAGTCAAAATATAGCCAAAAACACCAAGAAGGATAACCCCTCTTCTTGTCCAAAGACCAGAGGTAGATTTTCTCTAATCCAAACTTTGTTTTTGCTTTGGTTTTTCTTCAGGTTTAATGCATGATTTTCATGCTTTATATTCATGCAAATTTCTAGTTTATGTTAAACATCTATATTTTGTGTTTTGAGTTTTGTGATGTAAACTTCAACTAGAATAATTAAAGCAGTGATTATATTGTTATTTTCATTTGATATCTATGTTAGAAACATATTTTTATTGTTTAAAAACAAACTTACTCATTGCATGTTAAAAATTTCACCAATCTTAGTGTCAAAAACCAGACATGATATATTTAGTTTTTATTTTGTATGTGGAGACTAAGCTTTGAATCTTAACATTTAAACCTGTATTAGTAAGTTTAAAATTGTTGTTTAATATTATTATATCATTTATGTATGTTTTCTATGCTTTAAGATGTGAGAAATAGGTTCAGAATCAAGCTTGGAGCTAGGAAGGTTCAAAATCACGAACCTGAAATCTTCCAGGTTACTTAAAGTTGGCAGGCCGATTACTTGAAGAAACAGTCCGGTTGCCACAGGACGACAGGCCTGTTACCTTCTATTGCCTGCCGCTTGTGGCCTTTTTGAGGGGACCTCGAGCCCGACGACCGATGGGCCAATCCCAAGGACCAGTATGCTAGCAAAGCTTCTTGTTTTCTTCAATTTTTGTGATTTTTAAACCTTGTACCATATATATATATATATATATATATATATATATATATTTATTTTAATGGAAGATCTTGCATGTATCAAACACCCAAGACCACGAAACACCAAAACGAAATATTGTAACCTTAATTTAGTACATATTCTCACGAGCAAAACACAAATTAATAGCACAAGTCACCACTCCACTTATTTAACATTTAAATTAAAAGCAGCTAACAGGGCGCAATATTCGCGTTCAAGGGCGCGTGGTGGTAGTACTGAGAATGGTGTCAACGGATTTGAGAGCCTGAATTGCCGCCTGAATATAGTAGCGAAGTGATCCAATGACCGGACCAAGCGGATCTGCCGCGATTTCCACTTTGACATCGTCCTCCACAGACGGCACTGGCTTTGTTGGATCCTCATCAAATGCCTTTGCTTGTTCAAGATATGCGTCCATACGCGGAGTGGCAAACAACCTTGTCTCTCCAACATCGTCTCCTCTTGCAGCAAAACGCTGTCGCTCATGAGAACTCTCAGAAGAAAGTGCAAATGGGCGTCCTTTCTTTTTGTAAATATCCGGCGATTCCATCAAGTCGAACAATTGTTGTAACTCAGATTTCAGCATCTCAAGCAAAGGACTTGGCTCATCAATCTCAACATCCTCAAGCGAGTTTTGCGCATCAAGCAGCTTCCTCTTAGCGTCTTCCAGCTTCGCTGCGTCAGCCATCACTCTTGCTTCTTTCATAACCTTTGCAGTCTTCACACGGTTTTCCTCAACAATCACTTCCTCCCTCTCTCTCTCCGCGGCCGAACCCGTTCGGGTGACAGTAGCTGTTATCGGATTCGCTTCAAACGGCGGTTTCCCCACAAGACCAGTGCTGCACGTATTACACATGTAATCAGTTAATATTGATCATCAAATCATCAAAATAACCAAAACTATAGTTCAAAACATGTATAGACACACCTATAGGTGTAAGTGACTTCAAGAATATCCGAGCCCCTTCGACTACCAACTTCAGGGAGAAGAAGATCCACTATGACCTTGCGAACCTCTTTGTTGTAGAGATCACCAAAGGAAATAGTCACAGAGCCGTCGTTGTTCTTGGTTTGCGGATAGTTTCCGGCAGACACATTCTCGATCGTCGATTCCTCATCGACTGGGGAGACGGTCAGAGTCAAGTCCTTAACAACGATTGTGAGAAGACCAGCCAAACACTGAGAAAATGCAATGCTCAAGTTGTCCTGGTTTTGAACATCCGAGAAGGTTCCTCCATTGCTTTTATTCGCAACAGCTTGTAGCACCTATATAATTATATATATATATCGATCGACAGACTCATGAATTAATTAGTAAAGTTATACAACATACATACAACTGATCATGCAAATTAAGGCTTAAGGGTCCTTGAAGGTACCGTTGGGTCGTGGTCTGCACCAAAACCAAATGTGTAAACCGGCACCTTGCTGACATCAACGTCGGCAGCCTTACCTCTGTTTTCAGCACCGTCGGACATAAGCATTACAGCACCGACACGGCCGTCTTTGATACGGCGGTCCTCGAGCACTTTTAAGGCCGTTCTAAGGCCGTCGGCAATGTTTGTGTTACCGCCAGCAACTAAACCGTTGACCTCCCCAATAATCTTGGCTTGAGAATCTTCAGTTATCTGGCGCAATGCTAATAACCTCTTGGAGTTGTCAGCAAATGTGACGACCGACAAGCGATCTATGGAGCTGAGTTTTTTGATGAGGAATTGCATTGCGATTTTCAATTTCTCTAACTTGCCTCCATCCCTCATGCTTCCGCTGACATCGATGACGGTCACGAGATCAACTCCAGGTCTGTCTTTGTTGTCTCCTGACCCAGTAATCTCCAACAAAACCTTAAATTTGGTCTCTTCAAGTGGTGCCTCTGGCTTGTTGATCACTGTCACCTGTGTTTTTCCCGCTACGAAAGCTGGAGGTTTTCCTGCTGAAAATGTATATAACCATATATGGAAAAAGAAAGAAAACAAAAAAGATGGATCAATATATACTGAATGAAATAATAATAATAAAAGCTTCGTTATATTACATATGAAGGTAAACAATGGAGAAATGAAAAAGAGAAAAAAAAAAAAAGAAGGTCAACCTGAAGAGTCATCTTGGGGCTTAACAATCTGCTCATCGTCGTTGAAGCTCATTTTGGCAAGAAAACAGAGAAAGGATCAGTACAGTAGCAATAATCGAATTTGCTTAACTTTCCCTAGTCGCGTCTCAGCGATTTCAACTTCCACTATATGTAAGAGACGAAATAGGAAAATTGTAAATAAACAAACAGCCTTGTCTTTCTTTACCAAAATTGATAATAATTTACTTGAATAAAAAACAAGAACGAAAGAAAAGAATATTATTTTTTTTAGTTGTCCAGCCCAGTGACCGTGACCACATCTGTCAATTTTTTTTTTTTGAATAATGACAGTAGAGACAAAGTTGAGCTTGCAACTGGTTGGCACCTGAAGCCTGACCTGGCACAACTTAGGATAAAATGAATAAAAGTCTACATATGACGAAATTCCTCTGTCCTTTCCAATATTAATAATATCTTAGCAATTGGTGACTATTTTGACTGTTTTACCCCTTGAATTGACTGCTCGAGATAATTGAATCTGTAATTTTCCCTTGTGTAGGTGGGCCACATTGCATTTCATCGGATCCATAGTGTTTCGATCTGTGCACATTAGTCATGGGGCACGTGATTTTATCACCAAAAATGTACGTTGGACTGGAGCACTGAAATGAATTCCTTATCCTTATCCAACTTGCTTGTCGGCTTCTGAATGAAACGTGGGAAGTAAATCTTCAACAAGAACACGCTGAGATTAATTAATTCTTGACAGCTAGAACTTGGGACTCCAGCCAAGATACTTAATTTTGGGCGGTGAGTGACCACGAGAAATTAGTAAAAATTATACAATCTGATTTTTTTTTCTTTAAGGGTGAATTAATTTTTTAAAGGTGAATTAATATTTGTCATTGTTTTTTAAATATTATTTATATGTTTATTTTTAAGGTTGTAGATGTTGGTAATTTTAAAATATCCTTTAAATAAATATCATCATGTATTTAATTTTTGTAATAATTTTTTTTTATTTTTTAAATACTTAAATTGTTAAAAAAAATATACACATAATCTTTTATTTTTCTTATTATGTTATTGTATTGTTTTACCATTTAATTTTTAAATTTTTAAATTTTAAGTATTATGTTTATATCATTAAAGGATTATTATTAAAAAGTAAAAACCTATAAAAAAATAAATGATGACAGCTTAATTGGTTATAAATCTTTCTATTTAGTTGAGGGTGTGAGTCACTCTTAGTTCTACTCAAAAGTAGAAGCATTCCTTCTTTTTTGTATAAAAAAAAGGAAACCTAAAAAAGAATATTATTAACTTAATGAGATATAATTACATTGATAAAACCATTAAATGTCACATTTTTTACATTACCATTTCTTTATACGTGGCTTATAAATTGATTTCAATTTAGTAATCTAGATTAATTAGCAAAAATCTTGTAGTGTTTATGAATTATATCCGTTGACAAAGGGATATTTCTCTACATTTCTCGGAATAAATATCATGTTAATTGCAAACATGAATAAAAGTGTATAGATTATTGCACCTAGAAAGCTGTTTTTTTAGATAATTTTCTATCTTCTCCCGGGCCTAGCTTCTCTCTTGACGCCATTCTCCACACCCACCGTGGATTGCGCAATATATATATATAGATATATTAGACTTAACCCTCTTAAATTAATAATTATCTACTTAGTATAGTATTGATAAAAAACATTAACCTTCGTATCAACTAACCCTCGCTTCATCGTTCAGATGGGATCACTATCATCAACGTTAATACCTCCATCTCGACATGAGTTTTTGTGCAAAAATTATTTTTCACATCGAACGGATCAAATTCTAGTGTCTGATTATATCACTCGTCTCAAATTAAATATATAGTTGGTATTAATGAATAAATGGACCATTCCACCTTATATAGACACGCATATACATGTTACCTTCGGTACGCGGAATATTTGCAAAAATGAATCGAAAAAAACAAACACAAAAAGAAATGTGAAAAATTTTTAAAACGAAATTGAAAAGAAAAGAAGAAAGAAAGGAAGAAAGAAAGAGATGATGGAGTCTAAAAAAAAATTAGAAATTAGTTGTCGTTTCCAATATTAATATCTTGCCAATTGCCAGCATATATTTATTGTTTTACCCCTTGACTCGACTACTCAAACTAATTGAACCTGTAATTTTTCCTACTTCACGTGCTCCACATCAATTTTCATCGGGTCGATACTGTTTTTATGTGTGCACCTGAATCATGGGGCACGTGGTTTTGTCACCAATGATGTAACACTGAAATTATTTCCGCACCAAACTTGGTTGTCGGCTTTTGAATGGCATTTGGAAAGTAAATTTTCACCAATAATACGCTGAGATTAATTTAATCTATACAGCTGGAACGTGGATTCCAGCCTAGCTATTTCTTTTTGTTAGGCCGTGACTGACCACGAGAAATTATTCCACTAGTGTTTTTGGTTGTATGACAGGATGATCGAAACGATTGATTATAATTATTGTTGGTGTAATATATAAAAATTTTATATTATTATAATTTTTTTATTAATATTATAATATAAAAAAAATTTAAATTATTTATAATTAAAAAAATAATTTAACTATTATTGTCAAATATTTTTTTATCATGTCACTATGATTATGGATGATACATCCTTAACTAATAAACACTGTTTGTCACGCGTTGAGGTATGTTATCTTCCATAGAATGTGTAAAGAATCACACATAACATTCAAATAATATTCATTTTATTACAATACAGCAAAATTATGATAAACACCAACATATAATTCAAATCACTATATATATATATACACAGAGACTAATTCGCAGAAGAATCGTCACCAAATTCCTCAATTTTTTGTTTGAATAAATACAATATAGATGAAAGAAATATAATCAAAACCCTCTAAAAAAAACTTCAACAGATATTAAAAGCATAAAACATCTTAAATCTTTATTTTCCATGTTTACATGTGTCGAAATATGCTCTTTGTTGTCTTCCACTTCAACTTTTCAGTTGCTGCAAGCTGATGAGTGCTGATCAACTTCTCCAACTGGAGTCAAAGTTTTAATCGAGAAACAAAAATAACATAAACTAAAGAAAAGGACAAAAAGCAGGATGACTTTCTTCTCAATAAACACTCAGTATTATTATTATTTATCAAAATGCCAGCTGTTTATGAGAGGGACATACTGTACAAAATGATGACATGTTTCATCAAGTCTGCAGAATAATCTATCTATTTTTAATGATTCACAAAGATAATGTAATATATTTTAATTTGATTTCCTTGTCGGTGAGCCGTATTTATTTTAAAGTTTCTTTGTAAATGAAAAGGTGGAGGAGAGCGTATTACCGGTAGTGATTGATTCTAAACTAATAAGATTAGATCCATTTGTGTCAAATGCTCGGTTGTTCAAAATGCTAAATCATGAATGGAACCATGTGCAACCAATTAAATATTTAAAAGAAATAAGTTTCTTGTAATGGTTTCTCTTTTTAATTTTTTGTTTTGAAAGTGAGTAGGCTTTTTTCCCCTCTTCGAAATGAAAACCAGCACCATAAGTTTAATGGGGAAAAACTCATCTACCATGACCATTTGCAGTCTTTAATAAATCTCATGCAGTTCCAAGGTCGGCTTCTTCCTCTTTTTGAAGAGCCTCCCTTTCAATTGATCGGCCACGACATTTTTTTAGTTATTTATTTCAAGCTGTATTCTTTTATTCTTAAAAATAAATAAATAAAAACCTCTCGCTCGGGAAAACACGGCCTAAATCTTGTACCATAATTTGGTTTGAATTGGTGTTTTTAGATGGATCATTATTTTGTTGGTTGCTTACAGTGATAAGTTTCTTTTAAGATGAAGATTTCTTGAAATATTACTCTCTATTTGAGAAGGATATTTTAAGGAAAAAAGAATTGCAGTTGAAAAATTAGAAATGAAAGGTAGAACAATCTCTCTCTCTCTCCCTCTCTCTCTCTTTTTTCCCCTCTTCTTCTGGGTTTTTCTTTTTCCTTCATCTTCTGGGTTTAACCATTAAAGATCTTTTAAGGAAACTATACGTCGTTTAAAGGAGAAAAAAGCTTCAGGCAAATACTTTGGCTCGAAGCCTCGAAAGATTTTTCTTTAGATTCTAAATATAATTGTCAGTGAAGAGTTGCTGGCGCGGCAGAAGCCTAGGTGGACGCATCACATGCAACTGTCCCAACTACACTAATTAGAGACTTCGAGAGCTTGTGGGAAATCACATGCAACTGTCGCAACTACACTTATTAAAGACTCAGAGAACGTGAAAATTAAGTTGATGTTAAATACAGTAATATATAAAAAATTTATATTATAAAAAAATTTTATTTTTTATTATAATAAAAGAAAATTTTATATTATAGTTAAAATTTATAATTTGTAATCAGTTTATCAATCAAAACATTACTTAAACTGTTCAACTTGCTAGAGCCCTCATCTCCACCGTTCGATCAAACACTACCAGGGAAGTCTTGAACACACTATCATCGTTTAATAGAATATTTAACAAGCATAATTAAAATTAATTTTTTAGTTAAAAAAATATAAAACTTTCATCTATTATAAAAAACAAAAAATTACCATAGTATAAAATTTTTATATGTTATAGTATTTTAAATTAAAATATTAATTTTAACTATACTTAAAAAACACCTCTAACTCGTTTGATTTATAAAATATTTAATAAAATGATGAAAATTATTAGTTAAAACTATTTTTATTATAATATATAAGAGCTTTATATTGTAATGTTTTTTTTATTATTATTAAAATATGTAAAAAATTTTTATTATTTATAACTAAAAAATAATATAAAGCTCGTATATTTTAATACTTAAATCATGATTTAAATTATTTTACTATAATATTTTTTCTCATAAAAATTTAAATATTTATTTAAATATTTTATTTAAATATTTAACCCAAACGGACCATAGGCTACCAACCGTTAAAATCTCAATTGCTAAAAAAAGCATTATTGATAATGCCTTAGGAGTCTACCTAGCATGGATTTTTCCAAAAACAATACTGGGTTGGTGTCGCCGTTGAAAAAGGCGGTTCATTGGCATCTCTAACTGGGTTGTTGGCTCTAGGACCACATTTGGAACGTGACTTCATCTTAACTTGCTTGTCGGCTTTTGAACAACGCGACTTCATCACCAATTACGCGCCGTAATTATCGACAGCCACGACACGGGATTCCCGCCCAGATATTCATTATTGTTGGGGACAGCGAGTCGTGACCACTGGCATGTGGACAAAAGGCCAATAATTCACACATGCATTAGGCATTTCATCACCAGTTCACACCAATCTGTATAAAAGCAAAAAAAAGTCAAAAATCTGTTGGTATTATTTTTAAAATAAATAATTTTTTTTATAAAAATAAAATTTTTTAAAAATTATATTAAAATTTTTATCTTAAAAAATATAAAAAACATTTTTAAATTGATAACAAAGACAGACGGTGGCCAAGAGTTCATCGGGTCCTTTTTTATATACATCTCTCTCAAGGTGGATTGTTTGCGCATTTTAGTCTAAAATAATCCTTACAAGTTGAGCGATTAAGAAAGAAAGAAAGAAATTGTAGATCGATGGGCACAGAGAAGAGAGGTAGCATTGCCTTCTTCGCTACTTATCGACCACCGGTGCCACTCGACATATTCTCTGCTCCGATTTCACCGACGCCGTCCAAGAAGGATGAGCTTCTCTTGACTGATGGAGACTCCTACAATTACAACGCCCAAATCATTCCTCCTGCGGCTCTCAAGACCATTCTGAAGCGCCCAAAATTGGTTTCGGAAGGAAAATACAAAGAGACTGATGTCGATTCAGGTCGTCTCTCCGGCATTATTTTCGTCTCCGAAAGAGGCGAGATTCAGCTCGAAACACTTTACATAGCTCTCCGCTTTAATGACAACACAGAGCCCAAAGTCAATGTCTTCAGTTTGTCGGATATTTACGGAACGAAAGAATTCGGTGGCGTTCGTATGGAAGACAGTGGTTGCTTTGCTGGTGATTATCTCATCTATGTTACCACCAAGGACCCCGCGCCCAAACGTCGTCAACCCTGGACTGCTGTTTACAAAACCAATCTTAAGACCGGGAAAACCGAACGCCTCACCCCATCAGGTCCCTACTGGCTAATTCCCTTTTCAGTTTTCCTCTCTTTATAGCATATGCTTTACATTGATACCAAAATTAAAAAAATGTTTTAGTCACAACAAAATAGGTAGTTGCGACTCAAATTGTAAAATATGATAAAAAATATTAGTCACGATAAAATGTTATGACCGGGTCATCACAGAACTCCGTGACTTAGGATGGCATAAACCCCATAATGGAAATTTCAAAAAAGTCATAGAAATAGTTTTTTTAAAACTGTATGAAGAGTGTAGACATATTGAGTCCCAAGGCAAAAAGATTAACAAATAGAAGGTGAAATCTCATAGGATTAATTGTGTTCACCTTCTTACTATAATAAAAAAAACAACACTTAACCCTAGAACTGGGATCAGATTATCATTAAGTTTTTGAGTTTCAACGAATTATAATCGACGATAAGTGATGATCGTTGATAATCTGCAATTGACGATCAATGGTGAGCAGTGGCTAGGAAGGTGTCAGAAAATGAGAGAAAGTGGGAGAAATAAAGACAGAAACACAGAGGAGAGAGAATTAGAAAGAAGAGACAACGAGATGAGAGAGAGAAAAGGCGGGGGATCAGAAAGGATTTACAGAAATTTCTCTAATTTATATCAATTTTTGTTTTTAATGATCTGGCTTTCAAATCAAATTAATTGTAAATTCTTTTTTCGTAGTGATTAAAAAATTGAATGTAAGACAAAGTAGTAATTTTTTTTTGGCACAAAAATACTGCTGTGACTATTATTGCATTAGTCACAATCGGTGTCTAGATCTCTCACATAGTCATTTTTTTGTGACTAAGTGATAAATTTTCTGTGGAGAAAAATTGACTAGGCTGATTTAGTTTCTTCTCATGAACATTCTGATGCTGCATCAATAGGGCAAGCCGATTTAAGCCCCTCTGTGTCGCCGTCTGGCAAGAAGATAGCGGTGGCGTCGTTCCAAGGAAAGGACCGTCGATGGGATGGCGAGATTGAAGATCTTAAGACTAACATTTTTGTGATGAACGTAGAGAAGCCCTTTAATCGCAAGTTGGTTATAACGAATGGAGGATGGCCCACATGGGGGAGTGACAACGTCTTATTTTTCCATCGCAAGGTTGGGGAGTTTTGGGGCGTGTTCAGAGCCGACATTAGTAAAAGCCTTGCATCACCGGAAGATACTCCGCGCGTCACCCCAGAAAATTTTGACGCGGTAACTCCAGCAGCTATCAACGACACCACAGTGGCAGTGGCAACTATTCGTCAGAAATCCAAGTTCACTGACATCCGTGTTGAGGAACAGTATCGACACATTGAGATTTTTGAATATCCAACCAGTGGAGGAAAAAAACCTGTAAAAATCACTCAAAATATGAGGCCAAAGGCTGACCATTTCAACCCCTTTGTGGTTGATGGTATTGGTGAGAACAAGCGCATCGGTTACCATCGTTGCAAGAGTGAATCTGTGCAGGTACCGCCGCCAACGTCTTTGAATTACTCGGTTAATTTTGTAGCTAGTTACAATTAACTTTAGAGAAAGCTACTTAATTGTGGGATTGATTAGCTATAACTAATTGCGAGTTATGACAGAATGGAGGCGATATCCCAAGGGAGTTCCATAAGCTCGAGTCTCCGCAAAAGGATGTTGGATTGTTTAGGGTGTCGGGAGTGTTTCCAACATTTTCCAAAGATGGCTCGAAGCTTGCATTTGTCGACAATGAGTTCAAGGCCATCTGGTTAGCCGATAGCAGCGGCTTGCGTATTGTTTACGAGGTATGCATTTTATAACAAGAACATTTATTGTATCCAACATTAACATATTTATATGATGATGAGTTTAAATTGTTTATGCAGACGAAAGTCGACAACTTCTTCTCCCCAGTTTGGAACCAAGATGCAGAAAAGGATACACTGTATGTGTGCGCGGGACCCTCTTTCAACGCTGGAAAAAAATTGAACATCGATGCCATCTTCAACGTGTCCAGTGGTAGACAGCAACGTCAAACGCTCACAAAAGGCAAATTCAATAATGCCTTCCCATCCACCAATCCAGACGGTAATTTGCTCATTTCCTATTTGTTTCTTTTGCAGCCTTAACTGTTATAAACAATAATCAATTATAATTTTGAACACTAGTTTATCCTTTCGCTCGTCGATCGCCTAAATAATGTTGTTTCATTATACATTTATATATTTTGTGAAAAAATGATCAGTCCCACTTTAAGTTCAATTCATAAAGCAACTCCTTGTATATAAATTGTTTCTTAATCCTTTGCCATCCCATTCGCAAGTCTGCAAGGTCATCGCTAAGTATTTCTATGTGTAATATTATTTTGAACTGGAAATATAATAATATAGTTTGGAATATATTAATTTGAAAAAATGTGTTGAAAATTTTTCTTATAACAGGGACAAAATTAGTTTTTCGATCGACAAGAGACGGAGGGGATAAAAAATACAAGAATCTATATATCACCGACGCACAATCAGGAGAATATGGAAATGGTTATATAACAAGGCTAACTGAAGGCGAATGGACTGATACACATTGCCAATGGTCCCCGAATGGAGATTGGATAGCGTTCTCCTCAACCCGTGACAAGCCGAAAGATGCACCAGAACTTGACAATGGTCTTGACCCAGGATACTTTGCGGTGTATTTAGTGAATGCAAATGATCCGTTAGTGGTGGTAAGAGTTGTAGGTAGTGGAAATGATCTTGCAGGGCATGTCAACCATCCATTCTTTAGTCCAGACGGAAAGAGCATTGTTGTTACTGCTGACCTTGCAGCAGTTTCTATTGATCCCATTTCTATGCCTCTCTTCCTACACTCTGTGAGGCCTTATGGAGATATCTTCACTGTTGACATTAACATGGATGACATAAATAAAAACAAGGACGTGAAGAAGTTCACTCGTATCACACATAGTAGATTTGAGTATTCCACTGCTAGTTGGACCATGTTCTCAACTCAAGACCCAAATGCGGCATGGAACCTACAGCTTTCGGATGGCCAAGTCTATCATCCCTCGTGCCCATATGCATATCCAGATGGAGGCGAAAGTTGGCACATGACTGGCCACCTTTGCATTCCAAAAAGATGCTGTTGATGAGTTGCCTTTAATTAGTTTGTGTTCTTCCTATCTATCACCTTTCTACTTTTCATGACCCCGCTTGTGTGCTTTCATTTTATCTTTTGTGCGAATAAAATCGTTATCTTTCATGCGTACTGTAATTTCAAGTTGAGATTGGGTAGTGGCAAATGTACAAGCCACACCACTTGTTAGAAAATTCTGAGTGTGAAATATCTATGCACTACCTACCTTGTTAGAAAGTTCTTAGAATGCCACTCTTCGTAAGACTTGATCTCCAGATTTATCATTATCCCATGGCATTTGCAAATGACATGCACACCATATTCGTTTGAAAATGTGTTCTTGAGCCAAAGGTTATGGGCTTTAGTATGGGAGGAAATATGGTCTGATAGAAAGTTGAATGAAAAGGGCATATTTAATGAAACAATGAATAGAATCACAACGATACAAATTTGGAATTCTTTTTGACATGGAATGTTCCTATAAATGTACACATAACATGTGGCATAATATTTTGTGAATTAAATCGTAGTGGCATGATCTATATTGGACTGTCTCTTTTCATGTGAAAAAATGGTTATAAGAAATTGTAGGAATTTTCCATTAATTTTCAAAGGCTATAGCCAAAAGCATAGCCTTCGATAGGGCAAAAATGGTTCAATAAAAAGTTAGCAAAAAATTTGAT
This sequence comes from Artocarpus heterophyllus, assembly GCA_025403435.1. Classification (NCBI taxonomy): domain Eukaryota; kingdom Viridiplantae; phylum Streptophyta; class Magnoliopsida; order Rosales; family Moraceae; genus Artocarpus; species Artocarpus heterophyllus. The sequence goes on from CM046336.1 coordinate 15,865,831, forward strand.
GATTTTAAACATACGGTGAGAAAATTATAACAATCTAAATTTAGCTGAAATAGAGCTATGAATTGCTATTTATGGTTGATGAAATATGTGTTTGGTTAGTTAATGGCTATTTAGCCTTTGAGATAGGGCAAAAAATGGTCTAGATAAACGTTGGGACAAAATTTGATAATTTTAAAGATACAATCAGAAGTTACAATGCATATTTTAGCCAAAATAGATCTACGAATTGTTAGTTATGGTTAATGGAAACTATTTGATGAGAGTTAAAATAGTCAGGTCAAAAGTTGATAAAATTTGACGAGTTTAAAAATACGATCAAAAGACTTACAACAGTCAAGATGGGGTAAAAATGGTCTAGGAAAAGGGATAAAATTTGATAATTAAAAAGATATACTAAGAATAACTACAATTGTCTAAATTTTAGCTAAAATAGAGTTACAAATTGCTAGTTATAGTTGATTGAATATGTGCTTGGTTAGTCAAAGGTTATAGCTTTTGATAATGGGGCAAAAATGGTCCGCTAAAAAGTAAGAATAAAATTGAATAATTTTAAAAATACAATCAGAAAAATTACAACGGTTCAAATTTTAAATATATGAAATATATGCTCAATTGCCTAAAGGCACCTTCGAAATAAGGACAAGAATGGCTAGGTAAAAAGTTGGGATAGAACTTGAAAACTTTAAAGATACAATAAGAAGAACAACAATGTCCAAATAGTTGAAACAGAACTACGAATTTTTAATTATGATCAATAAAAATATGCTTGGTCGGCCAAAGGCTAGGATAAATCAGATAATTTTAAAGATACAATCAAAAGAACAACAATATCCAAATTTTAGTTGAAAAAGAGCTATAGATTGTTATTTATTATCGACAGAACATGTGCTCAATTAGCCAAAGACTATACCCTTTGATATAGGGGAAAAGTGATCAGGTAAAAAGAGGATGAAATTCAACAATTTAAAGATATTATTAAAAGAACTACAATGATCTAAATTTTAGCATAAACAAAGCTACAAACTATTAGTTATGGTCAATTGAATATGTGCTTGGTTAGTCAAAGGTTATACTATTTTAAGATAGGTGCAAAAATGATCTATTAAAAAGTAAAAATTAAATTAGATAATTTTAAAGATACGATCAAGAGAATTACAAGAGTCAAAATTTCAACTAAAACAAAGCTATGAATGATTGGTTATGGCAAATAGATTAAGTGCTCGGTTAGGGGTGACAATGGTCATGTAAAAGGATAAAGTTTGATAGCTTTAAAGATACGATCAAAAGAACAACAATGGTCCAAATTTTATTTGAAACGAACCTATAAATTGTTAGTTGTGGTTGACAGAAAATGTCCTTAGTTAGCTTAAGTCTATAGCCTTATATACAGTGGAAAAACATGGAATGCTATAACATTAATTAATAATTTAAAAGATACAATCATAAGAATTATAATGGTTCAAATTTTAGCTATAAGAGAGCTATGAATTTTTAGTTTTGGTTGTTTACTTAAGTGCTTGGTGAGGAAAGGCTATAGCTTTTAAGATAGGGGCAAAAATAGTTAGTTAAAAAGTTGGGACAAAATTTTTATAATTATAAATATGTAATAAAAAAAACTATAACGATCAAAATTTTAGCTGAAACAGCACTATAGATTGTTAGTTATAGTTGTTTGAATATACGCTACAACCTTGAGATAGGGACAAAATAGTCAAGTAAAAAGTAAGGACAATATTGGATAATTATAAAGACACAATAAAAAAACTACCAGCCTTCAAAATTGGAGCTAAAATGGAGCAACAAATTGTTAGTTATAGTCATTGGAATGTGCTCGGTTAGTCAAAGGCTATAGCCTTTGAGATAGGGGAGAAAATGACCTGGTAAAAAATTAGAATAAATGTTGATAATTTTAAAGATAAAATTTAAAAATTATAACGATCTAAATTTTATCTGAGACAGATCTATAATTTGTTAGTTATAGTTGTTTGAATATGTGCTCGGCTAGCCAGAAGCTACAACCTTAAAGATATATGGGCAAAAATGATCAGGTACAAAGTCAAGATAAAATTTGATAAATTATAAAGATATGATTAGAAAAACTACAATCCTCAAAATTGGAGCTGAAACGGAGTGACAAATTGTTAGTTATGGTCGTTGGAATGTACTTGGTTAGGCAATGGCTATAACCTTTGAGATGAGGAGAAAATGGTCTGGTTAAAAATTGAGACAAAATTTGGTAATTTTAAATATATAAAAAAATATAATAAGCCAAATTTTAGCTAAAATAGAGTTATGAACGTTAGCTATAGTTGTTTATTTATGTGCTTGGTTAGCCAAAGGCTATAGCCTTTGAGCTAGGGGTAAAATAGTTAAGCAAAAAAGTCAGAATAAAATTGGACAATTATAAAGATACGATTAGAAAAACTACAACATTCAAAATTGAAGCTAAAAGAGAGCTTCAAATTGTTAATTATGCTTGTTGGAATGTACTCAGTTAGCCAAGTCTATATTTTAGCTAAAATAGAACAACGAATTGTTAGTTGTAGTCGATGGAATATGTGCTCGGATAGCCAAACCCTATAACCTTTAGATAAGATAACAAATATTCTATTAAAAAGATAAAATAAAATTCAATAATTATAAAGATGCAATCAAAAAAATAACAAAGCATTAATTTTAATGGAAAAAGAACTACAAATTGTTTGTTATGATCAATTAAATATATGCTCGGTCAATCAAATGCTAGTGATGAGACTTAAAATATGGACATTTCTTAAGGCTAAAATCATTTATTTTGCATTTTTATATTGTTAGAAAATCCGATAATTGAAGCATTTGTGTGTTTAATACTATTTTACTATCTTTGTGTGAAAATATGTTTGTTATGATTTTTTATTATGCTTTTATGTTTAAGTTTATTTTGATAATTTTTAGAAATGTTTTTGTGTGTAAAATAATTAATTATGTATTTTTATTGTATTTTGTGTGTTTTACTTTATTTTTAGTTCTAATAATTTTTAATAAATACTTATATAATTTCCATAATTTTTAGGTTGTAAAAGAACTTAATATATGTGTATTTGTTAGGTATTTTAAAATGAGCAAAAAGAGAAACAAATGGTATAAGAAATGCCAAAAATGGATGAACATACTCAAAAGAAAAAGACAATCGTCATATAGCATCATTCTATGGCTTCACAAGATTCATCCATGCCAGCTTTGGGTTCCATTGAGTTAGCTTTATGTTAGCCCCTGCATCATCAAGCTTCTAGTGTGTCTAGTTTCATTTCTCCCCTTCCTAGTACACAAATCTCTATTTGCAAAAATGATTATGGGCCTGCATTATAAAATTCAAGCATGAGTAATGATTGAAGAACAAGTCATTATTATTCGAAGACTTATTTCTCTGCTTTTGGATTTTTGATTATATTATATTACTTGTAGGCCTTTATGTTACTTATTTTGTTGTAAAATATATATAGGAAAGATAAAAGAAAAGTCAAAGCATGGGCCTTTAATGTTGGATAAGACATCTCAAATGCCATATATTTTTTTGTGTGAATTATTATTATTATTTTTGTTGACTTTTGCATGCAATTTGCATGCATCTTTTGCCTATAAATAAGAGGTATTGCCTCAGTGTAATCATTGTCCTTTGTTAGTTTTGCAGAGGCTTGGATTCTTTACTCAAGCTCTGTTTAATTAATATTGGGATCACTTGTAATATTCCTAGTACATGATGTTTAAGTTATGTTTTTAGTTTATTTTTGTTGTTTTTTTAAGAGTTTTTAATGTCCTTTTTAGCTGAGGTGAGTGGGTGAGATTTTAGTTGCTTAGTTATTTTTAGTTTTTCTTACGTTTTTTAAGCTGTTATAATGCCAAAATCATTTAAAAAACTTAGTAAATTTAGAATTATTTTAAGTTATTATGACATATGTTATTTTTCTAACGGGTATTATGGTAATTAAATTAATTATTAGTGTGTCAATTAAAAATTTGTTTCATTTAAAATCTATTTTACAATATTTATTTTTACCTATTTTTAGAATTTTCTAAAATTTCTTATACTTATTTAGTATATTTACTAAAATGCTATGGTAGACCCTATTTTGTCGTCTTTCTCATGTAATGGTTAAAAATAAATAAATAAACAAATAAAGAGAAGATAAGACTTGAATCAAACAAGTCACAAGTCACATGCCCTGGTTCCCCACAAAGGCCTTATCTCCTTTCTTTTTTTTTTTTTTTTGAGTCTCCCAATAAGACTATTCACTTATATGTCCAAAACCACCAACTCTTAAAACATATCGGACAACTCATTTTCTCCCACATTTCACATCACTGACCCTTTCTCTCCCTCTTTCTATTTCATCTTTCTCCTTCACTTTCTCAATTTGATCAAAAAGTTTCATCTCAACTTAGGATCTCTTTTCTCAAGCAAAGAGTCAAGCCTAATAACAATTTCTCAAGGAAACAAGGTAGAGTTTTTAACCAAAAACCCAAATTCTTCTCTGCCTTCCCTTTTTTCCAAGTTACTATGTTTAGATTATGTACTTGTTTTTCATTTTGTGATCTGGGCTTATGCTTTTATATACATGCAAATTGAATTGTGTTTGTTTTGAGTTTAAACAATTTCCTATTTAGATCATGTTTTTGTAAAGTTCTGTAAAAGTCAATGTTTGAGAATTTTTAAACATGTTTTACGCATAAAAATTTAAGGAAAAAGATTTACATGTTTTATTGGCATGATAATCTATGGTTTCTGTGTATTTTTCATGTTTTGGGATTTGTTAAAACAGGCCGGACTGAGCTTTGAAGCTCAAAATCTTTAAAAATAAAAAACTGGAGTTTTCTAGATTTGACCTCGAGCAGCAGGCCGAGCTTAATCGGCAGGTTGATCGGATAATTCAAATTCATATGTTTTTATCGTTTTGTGTTACAAAATATTTAAAGGATTTCATATAAATGATTATGGCACACTAATAAGAATAGATGATAAATTGGTATGATTAGGAATTAGGAATTTTAGTTAAAGTATGGTTATTTTATACGTCGTAGGATGCAGAGTACTTAAAGCTTACGTGGTGAGCTTGTTATTGTGAACTAGAAGTTATCAACAGGGTAATTCGCGAAAAGGTGGGGATTCTATTACTCATTTTTTTGTGAGGTTTTGGTAAATTAAAATTTGGTTGTTTTATATTGCAAGATATGTATAAAGTATTTTGAACGTACATAATTATATCTATAATTTGATGATGTAGAACTCGTCATGTATTATACAACGAGGAACATAATGATTTGACATATGTTGTAAATTGAGAAGCATGGTTAGGAAAACTGATTCTATAAATAACGATTTAATACAAAGGAATAGTGAGACGTGAAGCGGACAACGATTACGTACTTGGGCACGAACACCCTAAAAGGTAAAATAGGGAGGATGTGAAGACGCTCCCTTGGGTCGAAAGTCCCAGTACGCATTATACAGGAATCGACTTGGTGATGACTCAAGGCTTGATGTCCCATCACCGAAACACCCTTGGAATGTTTGGAGGGTGATCAAGCATGCCCATTTAGGTTTTGTTGAGTTGAATGATATGATATTCTATTGTACGATGGATATAGATGAGTATAATTGAATCCTAAATTAATGTGTATGTATATATATATGTATGGAACTTGGTAAGAATAATCATAAGATATCCATCGGAATTGAACATAATAAAATTGATGAATAATGATGAGAATTAACTAACCATGCAGGTTTTAATGTGGTAAGGATAAAAACCTAAAGGTGAGTAATAGTTTTTCCTACTGAGCATGTTATCACTCATTCCTCTATATTTCTATCTTTTCAGGACTTACCAAATGTGAGGTGGCGACGAGGAAATAGTTAAGGAAACTATGTAACTACATAACATTGGATTTGCTTTATTTTCTAATAATGTCCATCATGATAATGTAAGCATCGAATATTACTTTTCTGTGACTGTATTAAGATTTGTTGAGGGTTGGAATGATAATGGTGATGACAGTTTTGTATTGTAAAATTTATGGTGCTACATTAAACTATAGTTTAAATTATTGTTTATATTTTATTTTATTTTGAGAGTTTTCATTTAAGTCCCGTGTATATTTGTTGTGAAGTTTTATTTTTATTTTCTAATCTTATTTTATTTATTAAAAACTGATAACCCCCACTTAGGGGCGTTACAATTATTTTATTGTGAAATTGGGGAGTTTAATTTTGTAGACATAGTTTAGGATAGGTAATGCTAAGGGGAACTTTAATTAATTGTTAATAGAGAATGGCATGGTAAATGCTTATAATCTATTTTTTTTTTCAAGGTAAATTCCTTAACTAACTTTAAGTTGTTATTTGTAAAATTTACAAAACTTGTAAATAATTTATAAATAATCTGCAATTAAATTGTAAATAATTAAATTGTAATATCTTTTCCCTGTGGGAGTGACCTCAGATTCACCGGCTTTTTATCACCTGTAACAGCCTTATACTTAAGATTATATCAAATTGCAACTTTCAAGACCGAACAACTAGCCTACGAGATGGGGACAAAATCAAAACTTGGGATAAAACTTGATAAGTTTAATGATACAATCCAAAGACTTGCTAATGCAAGCAATGGAGATGTGCAAGTTAGGAGCCATGTTCGTGATCCCTTAAGCCGTTCAAGTGGTCCAATCACGAGATCTAAGGCCAAGCGATTCAAGGAAGCATTGAACATGCTCATTCAATAAGTTTACGACGTGTCACATAAATGGAGCCCCGGCATAGGCACAAGTCAATCTCTAGAGAGCCTAGTAACGATGATTAAGGTTTTAGAAGATTCACATTGATGATGTGCACGATTCAAGTAAATTGTGGGGCCAATTTGTCAGATTTGTAATTTTGGGAAACCTTCTATTTTGGATCGACACATGGTGCCATGTCATCAATTTATTTTTCTCATGTAATTTTCATATTTCTTAGCTGTCAAATTCAGTTTTGTTAGGCGTGAAAACAAACCTGGATGCTTTCCCCTTTCTAGAATAGATTAGGCGCATTTTAAGGGATAAGATTAGCTACTTTCCTTTTGTGTTATTATCGTAAGCAAAGTTTGATTTTAGGCCTTAATTTCACATGGGAAAGTGCCAATTAAGGGATTTTCTATGTCAGCCTTCGCTTAGGGATTCTTTTGGATTGAAAATCGTTCTCATATAATTGTAACCACTTTGTTATTTTGAAAATTAATCAATCAGATCATTATTCACGAATTTGGTGAGACTGTCTTTCATTCTTCTTATTTTCTTGAGAAGGCTCTTTGAACTTATTAAGATTAATCGTGTGGCGTTTAATAAACTGACTTATCATCTAGGGTTTTTAAGTATTCTTGAAATTCTAGGTGTGGCGTCTTCCTATCAATGGTTCTTGGTTCGTGTCTCACTAGATTACGGGTTACGGCTCAACAAACCTATGTCTTAAGGGATTAGGGATTCGATTCTAGATTTAGTGTCGGGTCTTGTCGCGTTAGTCAGCGGGGTCCATATCACTTGCAATGGTCCAAATTTTAGCATAAATAGAGTTACGAATTGTTAGTCATGGTCAAAGAAATATATTTGGTTAGCCAAAGACAATCATTCGAGGTAGGGGCAAAATGGTCTAGTAAAAAGTTGAGATAAAATTTGATAATTATAAAGATACGATAAGGAAAACTAAAGTGGTCCAAATTTTAGTTGAAACAGAGCTACAAACTGTTATTATGGTCAATTGTATATGTGCTTGGTTATCCAAAGGCTACGACTTTCAATATATGGACAAAAATGGTCCTATAAAAGGCAAGAATAAAGCGGGATAATTTTAAAGATGCAATCAGAAGAATTATAACGTCATAAATTGTAGTTGAAAACAAACTTATATATTGTTAGTTATGGCATATGGAATATATGCTCGGTTAGCCAAAGATGCCTTCGAACGCAAGCAAGAATGGTTAGATAAAAAGTTGGGGTAAAATTTTTTAATGTTAAAGATACAATAAAAAGAACAACCATGGTCCAAATTTTAGTGGAAACAGAGCTATGAATTGTAAGTTATGATCAATGAAAATATGCTTGGTTAGCCAAAGTTTATTGCCTTGCATATATGACAAAAAGGGTCTAATAAAAAGGGAATAAAATCTAATAGTTTTAAAGATACAATTAGTAGAACAACAAGGGTCTAAATTTTAGTTAAAAAAAAGTTACTGATTGTTATCTATAGTTAACCTTAGATTTGTGGTTTTGTCAAATATTATAGTTGAAGTACATTGCCTGGTATTCTAAACAAATCGTTCTAATTGCGCAAACTAGCCCTTGAAATTCTAAATTAATAATAGGGTCTCGATTACTTAAATTTGTGAAATTATAATTTTCAAATGGAAGCTAAAGTTAAAATCTACCAATTAATGTGATTTTCTTAGTAGTACATATGATCCAACCTTCTTATAAAAAAATTTAAAATTTCTTGAATTTAATAAGCAAGACCTTTTGTAAAAGTTGTCTTGCAAAATAAATGTTTGAGTTTTCTTGATTAAACACTACAGCTACTATAATTTTTAGAAATAATCACTCCAAATAGTCTAATATGTTTCTACTATCTAATAACAATAATAAAAAAAAACTAAGGGTTCAAAATGTTAGAAAACCCTCGAGATAGTTTTAATAGGTCATTTCTCCTAGGTGTTTAAACAAGCTGTCTCTACTAGCAATCATTTATGTTCCCTCCATTGTCATCATCACCTCTTCATTTTATAGCTATTGTTGAGTAAAAAAAAAATCCCATCCTATGAAATCCAATCCTTTATCCGGAGTTTATCATTTTATAGTTCTATTCTTCTACATAAGTGTAATACTTGAAAAAAAAATTATTAATCAATAAGTTAATTAATTAAGGATTTTTCCATAAGTATAACATTATAAGAGGCATAAGTTTATAGCTTATGAGCATAGAATTTAAATGATAATTAAGCATTTGATTTGTTATACTGATAGAATCAACGAATACGAGTCAAGGGTTTTATTAGAAGACCTGAACAAATTATTTTACACAAAGATTTATGAAATTTTACACTTCTATGATTTTAAGCGAATTAGTGTAATGATCGAGAAAATTTTAGAGTTTTGAATAATGTGATTTACATATTTAAGTTAAAGATTTTCATGAAAAATATCATGTATAATTTTGTGACTAAAGAATTTATGGGATTAATATGAATATTCTAAAGTTCTATAGAAAATATTAAAGTTAAATTATTAATTTTTATGATCAAATATTCTAGTTAAAAATTCCACCGCGATTTAAGGCGGGAGAAACTTCAATCCTTGAATAAATTGAGAATTTAGATTATAAGAATTTTCAAGTGTAGTATAGTGTTCGTAGTATAAAATACTCGAACACATAGAAAATCCTTATTTGCCTATTAGCTAAAAAATGAGAATTAGGCGAGTAACATTTTGGATGAAAAATGCTATCCAGGTTCAGGAATTGACATTGTCAATAGTGTGTCAATACTAAGGTAGAGTATAGAAATGGTGTCAATTCTATGTTTATGCCGTCTAGGAATAATTTTTAAATAAAAGACAATTTAATTTTATTACATGATTTAAAGCTTACCAGTATTGATTTATACCGAGATTAGTTTTAGACTGCATTGAGCAAACCGAATGGAACTAAAAAACATCCCATTAGCTAGCAAGTTACCTTAACTATACAAGAAGAAGCATAGTTCCTTGAATCAAAGAAATGTTGTGGGTAAAGTGCCGTGACAAACAAACAAGAATTGACAAATGAATAGTAAAAGTCATGGTATAAAGTATGGTTCAAAGTATAGAGTGCATTTAATGAAAATTTTCTCCTAATGAAAATTTTCTCCCTTTTTCTCTTAAATATGGTGCGTACATTAGGAGTTTCTAATCAAAATTTTTGTCTCATTTAAGTGACTATGAAACACTTTAAGAAAAGTTAGAAATTAAATAGAAAAGTTAATCAAGTTTAGGCAATTGTCTATAAATAGGTGTTTCCTCACCAAGGGCTCATTTTTCTTCCTTTTCTCCACAATAGTAGGTCCTTTCCCTCTTTTCTCTCCCACTTCCTCCATAGAAGGAATCAGTTTTCCTTTCCTCATATCTTTCAAAAAAATTTCTCTCACCCACTAAAAATTACTAGCCAAGAATCAAACTAAGGAGGAAGCTTTGGACGAATCTCTTGAGAGTAGATCCTCAAAGTGAATATCTAAACTTTTCTTTTCAAAATTAAGAAAAATAGTTTATGGCTGTATTTTAATGTTATTGTCGGCATGTAATAACCTTCATTTATGTTTGTATTATGATTTTTATAAATTTTCATTTATGTAGTTTGGTATTATGCATGATAAGTGTAAAAAAGTTTAGATCTAAGTTATGTTTTGTGGTTCAGTAGTGTTGTTCACCCTCTTTAACTTTAAAATAGAAACTTTAAAGACTAGTTATAATATATTTTTTAAAACCTAGGATTTTTGAGTCATAATTGTTAGGAACAAATCCTAAAATTATGCGTTTATGTATGTAGAAAAGCTAGAAATAAATCTTTTTGAATTTTAAGAATATTTCCTTTCTATTATAAACAGCTCAATGGAAGCTAGGATCAAAGCATGTGAGTAATATGAATAATTAAGAAAGTCATCTCGATGGTAAATGCTATTGTCCCACAAACTTCTTTGAGTAATCTTTGAGAAAGATAAATCCTTCTTTAACTTAATCATAGATGGTGACATTCTCCTGCGAATTTTCCTCCAAAGATCTTCCATAGTATTCTTATTCAAAGATTATATAGTGTGTCACTTTGAAGAGAATAAATAGAGAGCTGTATATAATTATCTATCAGATCTCTTTCTTCTCTCAAAAACATGTTTGAAAGAATTTTTCCTTCTTTATTTTAAATACTTACCCTCTATATTGTTTCAAAACGTGTATATATATATATTTGTCTACCTTTAGCAACCTATGTATTTATCGATCATTCTTCTATATAAGATGTATATATCACTTTTTTAATAAGCATTGATAAGTGCTATAGATATATAAAATTACATAATACTTCTCCAACCCATGGAGGACATATGTAGATATATATAAATGTATATATATTTAAAATAATCTATTAAAGATTTATGAGTGCTATGCAAAATGAACCATGTTGCTTCTCCCATGTACGGGTGGGAGAATTAGGTAGATGATTAGTGTAGTACACTAGGATTGTTAGATAAACAATATAATAAAAAGTGTAATATACTATGGGAAGCAAAACAAATCCCATCTTCAAAGAAGATATACATATATTGACATTACTTTAAGCATTAAACTAAAGGGTGAATAACTCAGAATACTGATGCAATTTTCATCTTTAATATATATATATAAATATATATATAGACTAATAATGAGATAATCTCGTTATTAAAACTAAGAGAAGGAGCATTAGATCTAAACGTAGTTCACCTAATAAGGTCTGAATTAATACACAAAGTTCATCTTTGTTCATCTTCAACAACCTTGTATAATCACTAGATTAAGCTATTGTAGAGATCTTATGTGCTTAATATTATTTGGCGCCCAATATTTAATTGAATCCAATATCACTATTTTTATATAATGAATTAGATAATAATTTCAAAGTCATTCCACTATAGACATGAAATTGCACTCTAAATAATATAAACAATTTATGAAAATAAAAATATTTTTTTACACACAAAGTGTAACTCATGGCAAAGTAATCATACATCATTCCTCCTTGTTTAATTTCTGTAATTTGATTAGTATGACCGTTCACCCAATTAAATTACATCTTTCCCTAAGGCCTATTAGTTGCTTTATTGATCGTCCCAACATAATCAAATATGTTAATTCTCTAATGAGAGTACTTTGCCAAAGTTTCAAGTGATCAACTATTTTTTGACAACGTAATCTGAAATTAATAATTCCTAAGGAAGCCACAAAATTACGATATTGTTGTACTGATTAATTATTATACAGATTATTATATTTCTCTTGAGTAAGGTAAGATAGTTTCATTTCACGATGTGCAAGTTCAGAAAGACATAACGTACGAGGAAGTACCGGTTCATATTATCAATTGGAAAGTGATCAGTTTACATCGTTGGGATATACCATTGGTAAAGGTCGTGTGGCAACATCATGGGGTTGATAAAGCCACTTGAGAGTTAGAGTCGAGTATGCAGGAGTTGTATCCGCATCTATTTTGTTTCTAAATTGATTCTAAATTTCAAGGGCGAAATTTCTTTAGGGGTGGAGAGTTGTAATGCCCCGAAATTAATTTAATGGTATTAGAATGTAAAATGGTGGATTAATGTGCCATAATGAATATTTTAAACTTAATTTAATCATTTGATGAGATTTTTGAGTTAAAGTTGTTTTGATTATTTTAATGATTTCTAGTTGTTTTTAATCATTTTAATTGTCATTTTGGATATTTGGGACACAACAATTTGTCAAATGTCAAATATGTTTTGTTTTACAAAACTATGGGAGGCAAATAGTTTTTACATAGTAAAACCGCCCACTTTTCTCTCTATCTAATCTCTCTCTCTCTCACTCTTCACTCAACTCTCTCTTTTCTTCTCTCTCCCACGCTCATCTCACTCTCTCTCTCGGTCTCTCTCTTTCCCTCTCTATTTCCCTCAAAATTTTGAAACAAAATTTGAACCCAAGCTTCAGGTTAGCAAGTATGAAGCTCAGGGGCGTGATTGGCAATCGAAAAATGTGATTTAAAGCTTCGATCTAAGGTTAGTTTTTGAATTTTTAAAACTTTTTCAATTTTTTAATTTTTCTTGCATCTTTAAAATCATGAAAATCTTTCATAAGAAATCCTTTAAGGAAAATCATCATAAAATCATCATGAATATCCTTGTAAACATATCATCAAACTTTGTAAAAACAGGTGTCATGTTGCAGGTGAGAATGTACTTACCTTATCGTTAGCTTACTTAACCTTAACGTGATCCGGTGACGACGCTGCGGTCTCGTAGTGCTCGCTCCTTGAGTGTTCATGCCATTTTCCATTTTAAAGATGTAATACATTAATATGTATCATAAAACATCCATGCATATAACATTTCTCAAATACATTCATCTATATAATATTCACATATACATACACCCATGTATACATTTATCATATTTCAGACATATCCCATAATCATCATCATAAAATTATCATCAAAACATGTAAATGCTATTCATAACATGCTTCCTTAAAAATCAAAGCATTTCATACATTGTAAACATGAAAATCTTTTTGAAAAAACGTTTTCGAACAAATTCATATATTTTAATTTAAAACCCTATACAATCATCATATTATCATGCATAAAATCATTTTATTATCATAAAATCATGTAAATACATAAAACGTTTAATAGAACGAAATTCCAAAAACAACATTATTAAAGCAGTTTTCTTATTATAATCTCATAAAAATTTCACAACATAAAAATAAGATACATTCATCATACATATGCATATTTTTAACAACTTTTCAAGAAAACATCATTTTTACCCCTTGAATGAACATTACATTTTTATACATCAAAATTAAACAGTAACATTACTGTGAATGGTAGAAGACAGAAGTATTCATTTCATAAAACTATCGAAAGGACGTGCATCGTGAAGAAACATCACACATAACATTCATGAGAATCATAATAAAAACACAAAATAAAATACAATACCTAGAGAGGATATTGTAGACGAATTTGAGGAGGAGAATATCTTTTTAAATTTACAAATACATGAGTCCTTACCTTAGAAGACTTTCTTCTCAAAACCCCTTGATTTCAATCAATGAAATAAAACTTTTTCTTTCAATATTTGTAGAAAATTTTCGCGAGAGAGAGAGAAAGAACTCGTGGAGAAGAAGAGAAGAAAAGAGAATAAAAGGATGTCTCAGAAATGAAAGAGAGAGAGAGAGGGGTGAATATCTGAGGAGGGAGCGTTAAAATTTTTCTAACGTAATGTGTATAATGAAGAGTCATTACTCTTCATTAAGTCAGAAATTTTTGACTGTTAAGAGGGTGATTGGCGTGGGAAAAGGAAGAGAAGAAAAGGAAGGTCAAACATCATCAATCTTACCTGAATTTACCTTCTAAAAATAGGAAACATCTTAAAATAATACAAATCAATACAAATCAAATCCTTTAATTTCCTTAACTGATAAAAACATTCCATTATTATGCCAATTAATAACATTAATTCACCCAATTAATGTAATTAACTCAGCCATAATTTTGGAGAAATTTCTGTTGACTGCCTGTCAGTCGTGTTCGGCCTGCCGGTTTTCCCCTTCGGCCTGTCGGTTCCAGCAAGTTCGGCCTGCCGGTGGGCTTCTTCGGCCTGCCGATCTCGAGCAAGAAGTTTGGCCTGCCGATCTTAAAAGTTCGGCCTACCGATCTGCCATTAAATGCCATAACATAAAACATTCATACATCATTGCATCATAAATAATCATATATTGCATCATAAATAAACATATACTTAGAATTTCACATGAATACTAGAGCACAACGATCCCATGCGGTCGTCACCTGTCACAAAACTTGACATAAAAAGTTAGTAGCATACACATCACATATCATATCATATAACATAATTTATTAATAACATTCCTTAATAACGTTACTAACTTAACGTGGTCCGTTACATAAAATAGGCGGGTGTTACAGTTACAATATTTCTCATCATTGTTGTTATTGTTCAAATCATCATTCTTCTTATTTTAGATTTACCCCCAGCTAAATTTCAACTTTTTGCTATAGCAATAATGTTTATAGTTATCCCCTCTTTTAATTATTGCTATTTACTTTAACAACATGTAATATTTGTAGTACTTATGCTTTGAATTAATAAAGTCATGCTTCTAATCACTTTTATATTTCTTATAGTTATTACCATGTCAAACCTTGCAAAGCTCGAATTCATTGCATTGGATATCATTGGAAAAAATTACATGCCTTGGATTCTTGATGTAGAAATACATCTTGAGTCAATGGGTCTCTTGGAGACAATCAAAGAAGGCAATACCACTTCATTGCAGGATAAGGCGAAAGCGATCATTTTTCTTTGTAGACACATTAATGAAGGTTTGAAATGTGAATATCTTACATTTAAAGATCCAAAGGCATTATGGAATGATCTTAAAGAAAGATTCGATCATCAAAAGAAAGTTATACTTCCTACAACTCGTGATGGATGGAATGCTCTACGATTCCAAGACTTTCAAAAAGTCAGTGATTATAACTTTGTTATGTTTAGAATAGTTTCACAATTGAAGTTTTGTGGAGAGAAAATTACTGATGAAGAAATGTTAAAAAAGACTTACTCCACATTTCATGCATACCACATAACTTTACAACAACAATATCGTTGCGTGGTTTTAAAAAATATTATGAACTAATTTGTTCTCTTTTGGTATCAGAGAAAAAAAATGAGCTTTTAATAAAAAATCATTAGTCTTATTTTTCAGGTTTAGCAGCATTTCATGAAGCAAATGCTGCAAGTATTGAAAATTTTGAACGAGGACAAAATCATGGTTGTGGTCATGGTCGTGGATGTGGTCATAGTCATAGCCGTGGTCGGAGACACAGTCAAGGTAGTTTTTACCATACACAAAACCACATGATCAAAAAGAAGCATCATGAAGGAAAACATGATAAAGGGAAAATGTTCGTGAGAATTCTTCCAAGAATCCTGAAGATTCATACTATAGATGTGGTACCAAAAGGCATTAGTCCTGAGTTTGTCGACCACCAGAGCATCTATGTAAACTTTGTAAGGCATCCCTATCAGGGAAAGAAAATGAAGTAAATTTTGTTGAACATATAGATCCTATAGATGATTCAATACACATTGATGCTTCAGATTTTACTAATGATTTTATTAACAAGGATCTTAGTGACAACTAGTTAGAACTATGTTATATTTTACTTATAGTTTTTGGATGTTTTAATGTTATGTTTCATTGAATAAAATATTCCTTAAATAATGTGTTTGAAACTTTATTCTTATTAAATTGTCTATTTTATGAGAAGCTTGACATGGATTGCACTAATGAAGGAGCAAATTTTAATATTAATGATAGAGATATTTGTATACCAGATAGAGGTACAACGCACACAATCCTTAAAAGTAAAAGGTACTTTTCATAACTAAAACCAACAAAGGCAATTGTAAATACAATATCAGGTTCTGCAGACTTGATTGAAGGAATTGATAAAGCCAGCTTCATATTGCCAAATAGAACAAAGTTTTTCATAAATGATGCTTTGTTTTCACCAAAATCCAAAAGGAATTTGTTGAGTTGTAATGACATATACCTTTACAGATATGGCATTTAGTCTAGGACTGAAGATAATAAAAAATATATATATATATTACCAATGAGATTTTTGGAAAGAACTACATATTATAAAAATTACCAAAGCTTTCCCCGAGACTGCATTACACATATTTAAATGTGATTGAATCACATGTGGTAGTTAAGGAAGATTCTCATATATTAAATCTATGGCATGACTGCTTAGGTCATCCTGATTCATCAATGACGTGAAAAATTATTGAAAATTCATATAGACATCCATGGAAGGGCCAGAAGTTCCTTCAAACAAGTAAAAGTCCTTGTGCGGCTTGTTCTCTTTGAAAACTGATCTTGAAGCCATCACTAGTTAAAATTAATAAGGAAGCACCTATGTTTCTTGAATGTATTCAAGGTAACATATGTGGGCCTATTCACCCACCGTATGGACCATTCAGATATTTTATGGTATTGATAGATGCCTCTAGCAGATGGTCACACGTTTGTTTATTATCAGCTCGCAATATGGCATTTGCGAGACTAGCTCAAATAATCAAGTTACGAGCATAATTTCCTGATTATAAAATCAAGAAAGTTAGACTTGATAATGCTGGTGAATTTACATCTTAAGCTTTTAATGATTATTGTATGTCTATTGGGATTATTGTTGAGCATCTTGTTGCTCATGTACATGCACAAAATGGTTTTGCAGAATCATTGATTAAGCGTCTCCAGCTTATTGCTAGACTATTAATAATGAGAACAAGGCTTCCTATTTATGTATGGGGTCATGCAATTTTACATGCTGCAGCATTAATTCACATCAGACCAAGTGCTTATCATGAATACTCCCCATTACAACTAGTATTTGGTTAAGAACCAAATATTTCCCATCTAAGAATTTTTGGTTGTGCGGTATATGTACCAATTGCTCCACTACAACGCACAAAGATGGGTCCCCAGAGAAGACTAGGAATATATGTTGGCTATGAATTCCCTTCCATTATCAAATATCTTGAGCCTCAAACTAGAGATGTTTTTATAGCATGTTTTACCGACTGTCATTTTAATGAGGTAGTTTTTCTGACATTAGAGGGAGATAAGAAATAACAAAAAAAAGAAATTACATGGTGTGAACCATCTCTATTGCATCTTGATCCTTACACAAAACAGTGTGAGTTAGAAGTGCAAAAGATTATGCACTTATAAAATATAGCAAACCAAATTCCAGATGCGTTGAGAGATACAAAATGAGTGACTAAATCACATATTCCAATTGCTAATGCTCCTACTCGAATTGAAGTCCTAAAAGGACAAATTAAAAATATAGTCACTTATGAGTCTACGGCACGCCTAAAGCGTGGTAGGCCCATTAGTTCCAAAGATAAAAATCCTCCGAAGAGAAAAAGAGCTAAAAAACATGATGACCCCAATATAGATGAATGTGTTCCAGAAGAAATACAAAATGAGATAAATCAAGAGACTCTTAATGTTGACCAAAACCTGAAAAGTTTAGAAAATCATGAGATCTCTATTGATTATGTAAATACGAAGGACTGTGGAATCAAAATAAAATAGAGGATATTAATGAAATATTTTCTTACTCAATAGCATGTGTCATTGAAAATGAGGATCATGAACCAAGATCTGTTGCTGAATGTACAAAAAGTCACGATTAGTCTAAATGAAAAGATGCTATGTAGGCTGAATTAAATTTGCTTAATAAGCGTAGAGTTTTTGGATCTATTGTTTTCACACTTGAAGCTATGAGGCTTGTAGGATATAAATGGGTCCTTATGCGGAAACGAAATGAGAAAAACGAGATTATAAGGTACAAAACTTGACTTGTTGCACAAGGTTTTTCACAGAGACCTGGAATTGATTATAAAGAAATGAATTCTCTAATAATGGATCCAATTACGTTTAGATATTTAATCAGCCTAGCAGTTTTTGAAAATTTAGAAATGTGCCTTATGGATGTTGTTACAGCATACTTGTACGGATCACTTGATAATGATATTTATATGCAAATCCCTATGCGATTTAAAATGTTTGAAGCATCAAGTTCAAAACTCAAAGAAATGTACTCGATCAAGTTATAAAAATCATGTTGTATAATCATTTAAGTGAATACTTATTAAAGGAAGGATATGAAAACCCATGTGTTTTTATTAAGAAAACAACATCTGGATATATGATTATTGTTGTCTATGTTGAGAAATGGGCCATGCCCTCGCGCATCCCATTCCTATTGTGCTCGAAAATGACCTAAATTAAGCCTAATGTTACCTTTTTTAACCCATAAAGTGGAAACTTATAAATATCATCTTTTGGAGAGAAAATAGAGAGAAGCAAGAAGAGATTTTTTATTGAAGCTCAAGGAGAATTCCTTGCATGAAGGTTACTTCAAGAACAATAATAAGACTTAACATAAATATTATCAATTTAAAAAGATCATAAATGGATTGGTGCATAACATTGTTGAATTTAAAACTACATGGTGGTATCCTTTTCCCACCTTCATGTTCATCCAACACCTCAAGGCTTAGTCTTTCAGATGATGTTGATTGGATTATTACCTATATATAAACATTATTAAAGGAGTTTCGATCATAAATAGAAATGTTCACTCACACAAACATAATAGAAAATCATTTTATAAAAATATACATGAATCAGTTATGCTCAATTATGAAAATTTGATCATACATAATCCAAAATGTTTGTACTAGTTGTATAATCATTGGGGTAAGGATTTGTAAGGTTCCTAATGACATTGAAATCATAAACTTATACTTAACATAATCATCCCCGTAGGTTGAGAGATTGATAATCTTCTCTATAGGTTGGGAGGTTGCTATAACACTCCTAACTTACGTTATCATATTCATTCTACTGATTTTATTGTAAGTGTGCAATATAGTATAATACTACATAACATCATGTAGAATATATAATATCAACATACTTAACTTAACGTGAGTATGCAGTATAACAGAATATTGTATAACATCATGTACAACTTACAACTTAATAACATAGATCATGTCGAAAAGCACAATTAGATTGGCACAACATAGATCATCTCTACCAATGGATCTTCAACATTGTTCTCCTTCAGTAGATTGTTGTGTGTAGGTACACCACAGCATATCTTCAACACTAGCTTTCTCCTTCCAACTGCTGAAGTAGACAAGAGTCACAAATTGCTACAAATAAGTAATTCGACCTCTTTCTACAATGCGTTTGCATTTAAGTAGTCTAAGAATTATAAAGACTCAAGGTATCTATTCATAGAAAGTGGTAAAAGGAGTTGTATCAATTCATAGAAAGTGGTAGAAGAAGTTTTATTCAAATTGAAAAACTTGGAAAACTTATCTCAGCAAGTTTCCTTGATTTGCACGCCCACTGCAAGAATATTCCCTACGATCCACACCATTTACAAGGAAATATCCTTATGGTACAGTTTAAAATTTGTTTCTTTCATAGTATGAGCTACTGTGATTTTCTGTATCATCTAGAATAACTCCAATTCAAATAATTTCAATTTAAATTAGAATAGCATCATAACAAAAATTATCAAATTTAAATAATTTTGAATAACAAATTAGACTCAATTAAAATATCATTAGGATTTAAATTAATTATTCAAATTTGATATTATAATAATTAATTATCTAAAATTCCAAACTTAATTTAAGTAACAATTTTCTTAAAATTAAGTAAATGATTAATTTACCAAAATAGATTGCATGGTAGGCGCCACATGAGTCTAATTGTGTTGCTATGTATGTTTCTAGTAAGTGTAAGTTTAAATTCCTCTTGTATTACCTATTGTATTTGATCTTCGCTTGATTCGTATATAAAGTTAGTGAGCTAGTATTGGGACCCAATGGATATATATATTACTAGCCTCCTATAATCATAAATAAAATAATATCGCATTATTTATTTATTAATTGTCAACTTCAATGTCATTCCACTATTGACTCAAGAATTGTACTCCTAATAATATATCATTTTTATGAGTCTTTGAAATAGTCATATTTATGATCTTACGTATTTGTGTATCCTCATAGGTTACCCATAGTTGACTTGAGGCCAAGTTTCATTTTACCTTCCTAACTTTTCACAAAGTTCTTTTATTTCTCTCATTTGGAAATACTCAACTTATAACAATTATAAATAAATATCATCTAGTTATCATATGTATAAATATAACAAAGACATTGTTCTTTTTCTAACTGCATGAATAATATATTTGTAAGGATATCATTAACCCTTATTAAGGAGCTGTGGATTCCAATTTGTGTGTTATGCTCTTATCAAATAAATGTCATGTCTCCAACATTATTGTTTATTGAACATGAAATATATTATTATTATTGATAAAAATGTTTATTAAATATAAAATTGGTATTTGATAACTCAGGGCACTAATCTTAACTGATTATGTATATCATGCTTGGCATAAATCATGTAAAACAATTTATTTGAAATCAGTAGTTTTCATATTATAGTGAGGTTTCTACTTTCGTGATTTCCTAACACTGTTGTCCTTTATTCCATTGGACTTAATCACAAGATCTAATTTTGTTAAACATATCTAACAAGAGTGTGAGGTTATCTCATGTTATGCTAATCAAATTATCATGTCTTTTAAAACTGAAATAAATCCCTCTTAAGAATTTTTTTTAGTTAAAGGAATAAAAATCTTTATCTTCTTAAAAAGGATTAAAAAAATATGATTTCATCGCTTAAAAATTCTACTTAAACTCTTACGTCAAAAACTAATTAATTTTCCCTAATTATCATCAATTGCCCGTACTTGTCTTAATAATTAGTTAATTATTAAATTAATTAATTATACATTTATCTAAACATTTAGTTCATATTAAATTCTCGTAAGGACTTGTGTTAGACTAATTAGAATAGATCCATTAGATATGAATAATGTCATTGGGCCCAAAAGTCTATTCTTAAAATCAATCCTTTGAAAAAATTATAACACATGACCAAATTATTATTATGAAATTGAAATTTAACACAAAATTCAAAATATCTTAAAAATGTCTTTAATTATATAGTAATTATTTTAATGATTTCACATATTATACTATATGATTATATAATAATAATTTTAGTGATATTATTCTAAAATATTTATAAAATTTTTATAAATTAAAATTATATTTTAATTCAATAAACATAATTGAGCCATTTATCTTATTAACCCTAAATCTTTTTAAAGTCATCACTATTCGCACCAGTAGGCCCAATGTGGCCCATTTGATTTTAAAAGCAATCGAAGGCATATGAACACCATATATTGAGAGATGTTCTATTCTAAAAGGCCATGAGCATATTCGAGTGGCCGTAAGCCCATATGTAGGCATTCTAGTGTTGCGGTCTAAAACTACCACTTTTTCATTATTTTAAAGTTGAACTTACTTGAGCATTTACGGCAAAAAAATTATTTTATCCTTCTAGCCTGAAGGTTAATTCCGAAAGGTTACATACGATTTGACCATGTTACTCTTCGTTAAAATTTCATGTGAAAAATCATAACTTAAAAGAGAAACCGAATTTGGTAAAACATTTTAGTATAATATTATAAAGTTTTTAGAGCTTTAAAATAGTTTTTTTTTTTTGTGGATGAAAGCAAATTCCATCATTACTCACTGTTACGGTCATAACTTTGAAAAAAGCATCCAACTTCAAAGTGGTCAATTTCTTTGAGTACTAAAAAAATTTCTTCGTCGAAGTTGTTTGTCTCGAACCTATCTAAAACTTTTCTACGTACCAAAATTTAATATTTCGCATCCAGTGGCATCTGGTATACCCCTTTTTTAAATTTCAGCAACTGCTCTAATATGTGCAGTTTCTAATAATGTTATATAAAACATCATGTTAATGGTAGAATTTGAACACATTTTCTTCACAAAGTTTTTCATTTCGAGCCGATCTAAAATTTTAGCGTTTATTAAATAGTCAAATTTTATCTTTAACATGTCCTTATTACTGAATTTCTCTGGTTATACTGCATTAGGCGGTTTTTTTTAACATTTTTTCATAAATAACTGTGCAGTTTTGTTTTTAAAAAGCCTAAACTTATGTCTAAAAATTGAAGTCTCAAAAAATATTATTTCTCGAAAGTTATTCACAACATCATGTTCTAAAACTTTCGTATTTTGTAAAAATTAAAATTTTGCCTCTAAGAAGGCTATCCCACAAAAAATCTAAACCCAAAATTTAAAGTCTTAGAATAGTTTTCTACTCATACATAGCTATGCACGAAACATTTTTTTACCACTAACAATCATACCAAAACCAAATTACAACATTATTAACATAGTTGTAGCAGCCATGAATTTAAACAAGATTAATTTTGTTAAATTTAATGAATCAGTGTGCTAATTAAGATTAAAACCATCATTTGCATTAGTTTAATCTCTTATAAATTCATTTTATATGAAGATTCTAATAAATTTTTTTAAAAAAATTTTGAATTAGATTTGTTAAATTACATTCATGTTATTGCTTTTCTCTTATTTACCAAAATTGCCATCACTTAATTCTCCCCTTTAAGTTCACACGAAAAACCCCCACAAACTAGATATAAAATCGAACCTATATCTTTCTCTTTCTCGCATACTCATGTCTCTCTCTCTCCCCAAAATTTCCAGCCTTTAAAAAACACCCTCACAAATTCCAAAAAAAAAAAAAAGCCTTTCTTGACCTAAGTTTTCATCAAGCCAAGTTCAACAAGAAATGAGCTTTGGACACCATTTTCCTTGTAAAAATCTAAAGTTGGTGCTAAAACCCAAATCTGAAAAGTCCACACTCTCTTTGAATTTGAGATTCAATCATTGATTCAAATATTTATTTTCATCGTAATTCTAGGTTTGATTTTGGATATAAGCATGCATATGTGCTTATGAAAGTTTTGAGCATAATAGAAGATCATGTGATGAATATGTTGCTTTAATTATCAGTTGGTAAAACGAGATTGCTAATCTGTTTTGTGCATATTTAAATTTGTGAATGCATATTTGAGAAACATGAAAAATCATGGTTTAAGCTCAGATTGAACATGCGTTAGGATTTTAACTTATCAGTTTTGATATTATGTTAAATTAGTGTGCATTCAATTTTAAAAAATTTTGGGAAAAGGTTTATGTATTTCAAAATGATTTATAGTACTTTTGCATAATTTCCGTGATCAATGACTTGGAATAACATGTTGAAGTCAAGCTTAAAGCAGAATTTGAAATTTTTTCAAATTTTGACTGGCCGGCTAGCCTATCACTGAGACCGAAAGGACCGTGACCCTGCATTGGCTGGTCGGTTGGTGCAGTTCAGAAGCCAATTTTTCCCCCATTAATTTTCTCTTAAAAGGCCCCAGCTTTGAAAATCGATTTTTAAATTTTTTAATATCCGAATGTGTTTTAATTTTATTTATGAGTATTTGAATCATGTTATAATGGTTGTACATAATTACTGACTTAACTATTTGAGGTGGTACATTAATAATTAAATTGACATGTTGAGGAGCTAAGGTGTCGGAACTCTAATATCGAGGTAAGATTTTTTACCCATTCCTTGATAGTCATGTTTTAAAGTTGTTTTAGCCTAAAGTTTTTCTTAATTGTTTTTAAAAATTGTTTTCTACTTTATTTTGGAAAATATGTAATTTTATGTTTATTGAATTTAAATTGTTTAATGTGTTCTTAGCCTCGAAATTGTTCTTAAATAACCTTTAATTATTATGTCTTTAATATTTTCAAGATATTTGAAAACATGTTTTCAAATGAATTGCAAAAAATCAAAGAACTCAGTCTTGTTTGCAACGAGCTACTTTGCTTTTGAACAAGATTTCAAATACTATTTGGTATAAGACTCATCGGATAATTGAGTAGTTAACTATAGAGCTTTGAGAGTTTAGGTCCTACAGAAGATGTTGCAGGAGACAGGTCCTAAAACCTATAGGGCCGATTCGGTGGTTTTATTTAAGTATGTTGAAGTTAGAATTTTTGTATTTATGATTTGCGAAAAGCGCATTTGTAAATTATTTGTAAATTATACTTTTCTTTTTCTTTATTTTTGGAAGTTTTAAATATTGTTTTTTCAAAGATAATACTTCTAGGTTTTTCGCTCATGCTTTATGTTTTAAAACTTTTTCCCTCTTAAGTTTTGCGGGACTAGTCGTGACAAAGACTGTATTTGATACTATAACGTGTAAGTTGAGTAAGGTTCTGTATTTTCATAATTCTTATATGTAGATTGTGTTGTTTGGTTTGCCCTAATGTTGGTTTTTGGCTTTTGCTCCTAAATTATATTATTATTTTTTATGGACTTTTACGCCCTTGTGTGAGGCGGTAATTCTTAATTATATTATTATTTATAAGCTTATACAGTTTCGATTGATTTTGTTATATTATATTGATTTATTTTAAAAATTTTTTTTTTTACTTAATTGCAACCCTATTTTCGTATCGTGACAACACTCCCATATATAATTATAAGTCCCAACAAAATAACCTCAAAGAGGTTAATATTGTTAGATCAAAGTTAAAGGAAGTAGAAGAAGAGTAAGGTTTAAGATTGTACCCTTTATGAAAACTCCAAGTGGATCTTTTTTTTTTCCTTCTTCTTTAGCTCTTCTAGTTTCTATGAATTTTTGGCGAGTCAAGAAGTGAAATTTTCGGAGAAAAAGGGAGAGTAAGAACTGGCTTTGGCTAAGAGGAAATGAGAGAAATGAGCCAAAAACGTGCTCTTTGTGTGGTTTGGTCTATTTAGAGATTTTTTGAGTAATTGTTGCTTAATTGCTAACTAATAGGTTATTTAGGTGAGTGGTTGGAACTATAGTGATTTAAAACTGTAATATGCAAGAGTTTTACACTGTAGTAATTTATTGTAGCTATTGAAAGCTTAATACTGTTTGTTAGTTAAAACATGTTGGTTTCAACTGGACTCTCAAACAATCTTTAAGTTTTGAGAGCTTCTAAGATGATTAGGTGTGGACAAAATCTAACTTAAAAACAAGTTAGGTCTTGGTCAAAACTTGGAGGAGAAGGAAAAAAAATTGCCATAAGTGCTTGTCTTTTCCACTATTAGTGGTTTGTCCACCACTTTGCCCACAAAGTCTACTTAAATCAAGGAACTTATTTTCTTCTTATTCGGTTAGAGTAACTAGCTCATTAGCGGAGGATTTTTAGTTCTTGGTAGATCTTCTCAATCTTCTCAATCACAATTACGAGACTAACCTCCAAACAAAATTGCTTTCATTAACTTTTCTTAATTGTGTACATTAAATAGGTCACATCAATTCTAAAACCGTTTCTCAAAGAATTTAAACTTGATCTTAATTTTTCCTATATTTATTTCGAAAATCACAAAGTCATTGCCAATCTTAATTTTCAAGCCACCAAACAACGTTTAACCTTAAATGTTGATGCATGCATCATCTTAAAAACTTAGATGCAAAGCAATTAAGGATAATTGATATTATTAGAGTGTTTATCTATATACTTCTATGACCATATTGTACTTAAAATTTTCATACATCGAATTCTAAGTTCGTTACTAATTAAACTTTCTTCACCTCAAACTAAGGTAAAAAAATTCTAATATCAAATATAATTCTAACAACTTATCATTATGCTTAACAATACTCTACGATACCGAATTTAACAATAAATATAGAATCATAGATTTAAGCTATAATTTCACAAATCTTCATTCATTATACAAAACGTTAGGTTTCCAACAAAATCCTTGACTTCTTTACTTTGATTTACAATATTTTATCCCTAAGATTTTCCTGGACATTACTAATTGAGTGTTTAATTATTGCTCCTATTTTCATTTTGTATAGACTGCTTAGAACATAGTAAGTTATCTGACGTCAAAAGGTTACTTAAACTCTCGTAATCAGTTTATCTTGTTGCCAATTATTGTGACGTATCAGTAAGCCATTTATCTTATGGCTTATACGTATTCTTAGAAAGGACATCATACATTGCACAATAAAGCTTGTCGAGTGTTTCTTCCTGTCATTCTAGTATGAGCGTGCACTTATAGATTTTAAACTTCCTCATTCGTATGAAATTAACAACATAGTTTCTAAAAATCTATAATTAATACAACTATTTATTATTGGGTAGGTCTTATGGTTGCTAGGTTTTATGGTTGCGAGGGTTTTGTGGATAATTTATTTTGGTGTGTGTGTGGGAGCCGACTCCACAATTGCAATGTAGGTGGAGGTCGAGTTTCACGGGGACAATAGGACATGCGACGAAGGTTGTGTTTTATGACAGCACATGCAACGAAGTTCTGGTGCGTGGTTGCAATTGTGAGCTTTGGTGGTGGGGGTGATGTACCATCTCGGGGTAAACATGGATTGGTATTTTGGTTGAAAAATATTATAACCAGTCCCAAAAATTTATAATCCTATGGTTTTTGAGGGATTAGTTATCAAATGGAGGATTATTTTTTGATCAATATATAATTTATCTGGTCAAAGTTTACCACCAAATACAAGATTAGAATTATCAAACATAATCTTAGTTTCAATATGACATGTCAACCAAGTTCTAGATGCATTTTTAGTACTAATTACATTAGAGATGCTCTAAATATTTGATGTTAAATTAAAAGAGATGCCCTTTTTTAAAGGGAGACTCTCAGACCTAATCGTAGCCTTTTAAGGACCGTGTCAGGTTCAACCCATGCCTTATAGGGCCTAAGTCGGGCTGGCCTAAGTCGGGCTAGCCTTGTAATTTTTAATTTTGAAATTTTTTTATTTATTTTTCACATAAATTTTAATAAAAATTTAATAAATATAGAATCATGGGGCTACTAAGTATAAAGAAAGAGTTCTAAATGTTATTTAAAGTATCAAGAAAAAAATCTTTTTTTTTTTCAACGTGTGGCTAATGTAAGTTTACATTTTAAACTTGTAACATGTACATAAATAAATATAGTTAGAAATTAATAATTATATAAATAAGTATGTATTTTAGTAGTTGATAGGCTCTTATTTCTCCTCAAGCCTCAAACCTTAAGGAAGGCACAAGAGGTTTATTTTTTACTTTTTATTTTTTTTAGACACTTAAAGTGCCAAGGCTTGACCAAGGGTCATGGCGTGGCTCTTGAAATGAATCATGCCAGCCCAATCCAATATAGTATAGGGCTGGACCCTATGCAGTAATGGGCTGGGTTGAGCAGTCTAGCCCAATTACACCTCTAAATATTGTTGAGCTTTCATTTTGGTGTGTAACAAAGAGACATCTCACGGTTAAAGCCTATCCCAACTTTAGCTTCTTGATTCAATTGTAAACTAATAATTCAATTTATATTTTTAAATTATATCCTCAATAGTTAATATATGAACACTTAACATGCATGATTAAAGAATTAATCACATATAAAACCTTATAACAAGATACTTGTTATATGATTTTTTTTGAAATGTTATTATATGAATTTTTAATATATAAATAATCATATAAAATTTTATTTCAAATAATGTCAAAATAGATGCAACTTTTTTTCCAATGCACCAATTCCAACAATGATGACCATGTTCAAAATTGCTTTGAACCACATATATATATATATAGGTAATGACTAGTGATTGTACCACGTATTATGCCACATCGTTTACAAAAATTTAATGATTTTAAATTGACTTTTGTATGTGTTTTTATTAAATAAAGTGTCATAACATGGTTATACATTATTTAATACATTAAAAATTAAACAAATAATCTCAATAGACCTTGGCAATTTGTGAGCTGGTGGATCAAGAAATCTTGAAAGTTTGGCACAGGATTATGTACCAAGGAGGGTTTTTTTTTTTTTTTTTTTTTCTTTTCAGGGATAATTAAATGAATTGATTACGCTCCAATAAGATGTAAATTATTGTTGAAGATTCTGTCTTAACAATTGTTCTAAAAAAAAAAAAAAAATCTCCCTCAACGTATAAGAGGTGCAGGTCTTGCAATGAGTTGGCTAATCTTGTCATTAAATGGTCGCGTGCAAATGGTCGTTTGGATTAGTTATTTGAAGTCCCAAGTAATTTATGGATTATTTTTGATGTTGTGAAGCGTTTTTGCCCTAGATGGAGGTTCTTTGTGCCCCTTTTGTACACTTGATTGGTTGTTATTGAACTTCTACTAAAAAAAATGGGTAAAAAAAGTTAAGGGGCAAGAGAAATTAATTTCCATTAATCCGTTTATATCATGCGCCTGAATATGTTAAAGGCGCACTATCTCTTTCTTTTTACTACACTTATCTCTCAAGAATCAATATTTGCACGTGATTGCAGCCAAGGTCTAGTGATAGTATATTGCAAATGGATGGAAAAAGAGAAAAGAGTAATGCAAATGGAAGGGAAAAAGAAAAGAGTAATGCTTATCCAATCGTCTGCCTCCTTAATAGATTTGTTATATATTCAAACAGAGCACTTTGAAAATAAATTGAATCTGAATTTGGTTATGATCTTACTTTCTATCATAATAATCTTCTTTAACCTAAAAGTATCCACATAAATCTGAAGAAGATTTTCAACAATTTATTTATTTTGTTATCACAAATATTCTGACTTTAAATTATTATTATTATTATTATTATTTTTGAACTTGGGAAGCGAGATTTATACTTTCACCTTATGGTAGAGTCGGGTGTGGATTTATCGTCATGCTATGCTTGCAACCACTCTTTAAATTAATTTAAAAAGCATTATTATTTTGAACTTAAGTTGACGTTTTGGTTTACTATGATCCTTTTTTGTTTTCTCCAATGAATTACACAAGCTTACTTTATGAACTATTTAACAAGACTAATTTAACATCAAGTATAGCATATGTCAAATTTAACACAAACTATAATAGGTGTTATTAAGTGATTTTTCTAGAGAAATACTAACATTTG
This sequence comes from Artocarpus heterophyllus, assembly GCA_025403435.1. NCBI lineage: Eukaryota > Viridiplantae > Streptophyta > Magnoliopsida > Rosales > Moraceae > Artocarpus > Artocarpus heterophyllus. Next base: position 15,895,151 of record CM046336.1, read on the forward strand.
GTATTAACACACTAATTTACAACTACATTGCATGTGGTCTAATTTCGACCACGAACTAGCAATGCTACATTGGTGGCAATTTGACGAGAGCTTCGACGACTATGCATTTATTTGGAAATCATGCGTAAAGTTATTCAAATTTTTGATGATGGTACGCGATATGAATGATTGTTACTTCCGAAAATTTGACAAACAAGAAAGTGAAAAAAAAAAAAAGGATGACCCCCATATAGCGATGTTTCTTGCATTTGGCTGGCCATGGTCTCTTGGTGATTTTGATATAACAAAAATGAAAATTTTGTGCTTGTAATTACATCTTCAATTGGTCTCATAGCACATAATAAATCCCATTCATGAAGTGGAAGTGGATTGGGTTGTGGTATATTTGTAGAGCATATGCATCTGAGTAAGGACCAAGCAATTGACGATTCTATAATGATGGCTATCGACGTAAGAAATGTAATGAGTCTCATAAAAGTCAATGGTTTAGTGATTAGGTGAAGCAAGTCAGTTGGGCATCTATTTGAGAAAAAACCAAATACATTTTGTTAATTTCACAAAACTTTTTGAAGATTAAATCAATAATCTCAAACCGCTGGTATATTTTAATATGAAATTAAAATTGGTCACCAATTTTTGTTATCTTGAACAGTCGGCTGCCACTTTATTGGCTAAATCTTTCCGAATCTATGCTTGATTTATAAGCTTAAAAAGTTGATATACAGCTTCCGTGGCTTTTTCTCCTTTACGAATAGAAATTAATACTTAATATTCCTTATCCAAGAAAATGGTAATTCATCCACAAAAAGTGCAATATATCTATGTAACGCATTCTTAAAGGGTTTCATCAATTACTTATCATTGGTAGTAGTGGCATAGCAGTAAAGAACGCTTTATTAGAGCTCTTTGACTAAACAGCCAAGTATCAATTTTCATTTTCTACAGTAAGGCTACCTTTCATTGGTCGTTCAAATATGACTTAGGCTTATGTGGTTTTCGAATAATCACTAGATGCTAGTGAACGAAGGCATGAATCAAGTTCTTTTTCCTTCTATCTGTGATGTCAGTAGATTGTCAAGTGACCGTTAAACTAGAGGTGTGATTAGGACACTATCGATCTCCCTTTATCAAGTTGTTGAGAAAAAAAAAAGGTATCAATAGTTAGATCAAAAAGTTGGAAAAATTCATTTTATGAATCTTCACAGAATGAAAAGGTTGATTTTTTTTCCCGTACAAGTCCTTTTGAGCCAAACATGGCCAATATCCAGCTCCTTGCTGCCACCACAACCTATGCCTCATATGGCTTACGTGCAAGCCAAACCTAACATTGGCAGGGATGGACTAAATGACTCACAAAAATACTAAAGAATTAATAAAATTAAAAAATTCCATAAGATTTCAACTTTTGATACATTATACATCAAATAAAAGACCCAGAGAGCCGCTACACGATATCAGTGCTCGGTTGCTTTAAAGTCAAAATCTCCCAGCACATGTGTATCCATTAATGTAGCACTAACGCAATAGTACTGGTCCCCCCGGCCACATAGAGAAATAAGAAACTTAAATAATAGGGCAGGATAGGAGCTGTTTGCAATTTCAGTGTCCCCAGAAGCATTAATAATAGCCTTGGAATCATGTTGTGAAAGAGATATAACGTCAGACTGAGAGAAGGAAACGTTTTCGTATACGCAAAGAAGGCAGTGACAAGGAGACTGTGGAATTCAAATTAGAGTCCAATTCATGTTAAATGTTTATCAAATGAGCAATTATAGAGTCATAATCTGCTATTAATATAACAGTAAGACTCAATCTAAAAAGTACACTATATATTAGACTGGGACTTATAGTTTTGTGAATAGCGGGATTACAATCGTATAAGATGATTTTTTTTTATCAAATTGATTTTCTAAGTAATTGAATTGCAAAGCTGGGAAAAAAATAGTCCTGCACCCAATTCGTGCGCAGATTAATGTGAAGGAGAAGGCGCTTTTGATGTAGCCCGAATTTCCCATTTAACGATAAATCTACACCGTATTAATGTTTAGAGTTCAAATTCCCCATTTAAAAAAAAAAGATAAATAATGCCCTATATGCATATAAAGGGACGGGTTGAAACAATATGGGAGCTAGTTTGGAATTAAAGCAAAGGTCAAACTAATTAATGCTGATTAATTCTAGGACTACACCGAAATGAAAATGAATATGATAAAAGTAACCTTCACTTGTTAGTCAAATATACCTATATTATTTTAATTTAATTAAGATTTCTCATATATATTGTTTTCATCATGACCACAGCATACCAAACCCAGTGGACCACATGATCATGATAATCGACCAGAACTCAATGGAATCTCGTCGATAGAGCCTTAGTCGTCACAGCTTTCGCTGTCTTAAGGCAATATATAATAATAAAAACAACGTCCCTTGACAGCAGATCATTTATATATGTGTTTATATAATCGTATATATAACAGACACTATTAATATGAAATCATAAACGCAGGTGAGGCTTGGTGAGAAACTTATAATTTAAAAGTTGTAACTAGGCGCCACGTGCATTACAGATGTACCAAGCTTTGCTTCGTAGCGCGCCCTAATTTGCATGCACATTATTATTAAAGTTTCTCATGGAACTCAATATACGTTTCCTTTCTTTTTATTATTTATAAGAACGTCACACACCCCAAGACGTACAAGCATTTTTTAAAAAATAATAATAAATGGTCAAAAGAAGCAACTAGTAGAATAATTTATTAATAATAGAGTAAAAAATAAAAAAAAAATGACAAACAATTGCACACAGGAGAGAAGACAAACGCACGCATGCGTCATCAAACATACATGCAAAATGTTTGCATGTATGTATGTGTGTATGTCCTTAATGTTTTCTGTGCAGTTGGGCTGATAAATTAACGGTGGAATATATAACTACGTGTCAATATGCTTCCTCCTAACTAGGGACGTTATATATATATATATATATGCACATATATATTAGAATCTTATATATTGTGGACATATATACCTAGTTTTCTGATACAACTTATGATGCGTGCAATAAACATCCTCCTGATCATGAAGTATATATTAATTTGAGCGCATACTTGCAGTAGTCAAAAATATTGTCTGTCTCTTGAAAACAAGGACAAATGGCACTTTTTTGTGGCTCTTTTAAACTCAATTGTCAGAACAAGTTTATTATTCTTCTTAGCGTCTTTTACATCGTCATTTTTCTGCATTTTTTCCCTTTTTTTTTTTTAATTAAGATGCCGTGCACCGCGAAGGCGGTTGAACAAAAGTACAAATTATCTATTCTAGTATAAACTGATCATCATATTAGTACATAATATTATATTGTTTATACGTTTAATTATATTAGCGATTATTTTCAATAATTGAACAACCTAACTCTTTAATAAAGACTTAATTAAGATTTCTACCTGCATGATCATGAACATCTTGCACTTTTCAATGGTTTTGGCTTATAAATGATTGTAAGACCATCTTATTAAACAACAAATTTATGATAAATATCTTTAGTGAACAACAAAAACAATTATTATGATTTTCTACCAAATGCCAAAGTTGTTGAAATCTTGTGTTTTGTCCCTAATTGACTATTTTTAAACTATTGTTTTTGTCCCCCAAAAGTCTCAAAACACACTCATCCACACCCATCACAGTAATAAATTCCAAATCACGAAAAGCTTTTATAAAGTCTATATATAATGTTGAAAGATAATAATGAGAATTGGTACTATGTTTTTTTTTAGGTTGAAAACATATTCTGATTATTCATATATCATCTACTCCCTCTCTCGTCCACACACGTTGCTTCCTCCAGCAGTAAATTCAAATATTTCAAAAGGGTATTGAATTTTAAAACCAGCGGTCTTTGTCAAGTAGGAGAGGGCACAAAATTGAGGCATGCAAATTGGTCAAATCGACAATTGTTAATAAATCTGGTAAATTATTGTTTGTTTCTGCAAAAGAAGTTGCTATTATTTTTGCTTTTACAAACTCCCAAGGTTCAAGACTCTGACCGAGAGTCCACATAAAATAGCACGTGAAGTGGCCTAAGTTGCATTTGGAATTCAAGTTTTCAAACTATCATGACACGTGGACCCATCTGTTTGGGGACAATATTGATCATTTTGATTTTCTTTTGCAAACCAATTTGAACATGAAAGAGGAACAGAAGAGCTCTCTTCTCCAACCACTACCTCTCGACGGGTAGAGATTCTGTCTAATGTGATTGGTTTCAAGTAGTCCTTAGCATAGTTAACTAACAGAAACCATAGGGATTGATACATTTAGTTTTCAATGTCATTGGAAAAATATTTTAAATATCCTTTATGTAATTTTGTCCAAATACTAAGTTTGGTCCTTGTGTTACAGAAAAATAAAACGTGTGTGTGTATATGTATTTGCTGGAAATATTTTATTAATCAAAAAGTATCCTATATATTTTGCAAAAAAAAAAAAAAAAGAATCCATAAGCTGGATAAAATTTTAAAAAATAAATATCAAAAATATTTTCAGTAATTTGTATTAAACAATAGTTTTGCAATAGTAGATAATTTATTTTTTTAAAAAATCAATAATAAACAAAAAAAAAAAAGAGTGCTTTCAGTAGAGGAGTGGGTTGCCGCCATGAAGGGATTTTAGTTTTTGGGTTTTCTTTTTCCTTTTTTTGTTAAATGAAGAGAAGGAACAGCTATTATTAAGGAAACCTAAAATTGGTACCATGCCCACCCCACATCAAGCGCCTCATCCAAATTTACCAAATAAACAATAACAAATATCAAGAAGGAAAAGAAAATAAATACAATTCATAAATAGAAAACTAAATGCTACCAGCAGAAACTGATGCCACATGGCTACGCCGAAACCCCATTTTGACTATTAACTCCCAAAATAGTCTCCATTAAAATCCTTGTCATCGGTAAAATCCAAGGAAAAAAACCTGACAAGGGAAAAATAAAGTACTTATGGTTTCAAAAGGACAAAAACATACGGAAGTAACCTAAAATGACAAAATCATTCTAAGGAAATTAGCAATACAGAAATAATAAAAGCATATCTTGACGTATCAAGACACAGAAAAACCGGGTATAGACATCCACCAATGAAAATCCTCAACCTGAAGAGCTTTGCAAGATTGCCAGCAACAAAATTTTCCTCGCTAAACTTATGAGAAACTCGATTATTGAAATTATTCTTTTTTTTCTTTTGTAATCTTTAAAATTTTTAAACTTGAAAGTGTTATTTTTAGTTAACTATTATTTAAAAAGGTATTTAATATAGATTAGTAAGAGTAGTTTTGATATTTTAAAAGACAGAGCTCCACAAGGGGTACTTTTAGGCCATTTTAAAAAATATGTGTCATTTTAAGCATTTGTAAAATTAAAAAAAAGTAGATATAATATTGTTTCGGCTAATTACACAAGAATATTTAGGATGTTTTCCTTCTTTATTTTATATAGGTTACACAAAAGGTTGTTTTCTTGGAAGGTAATGAATTTATTAGCTGTACCAGTCGAAGAGCTAACCGCTCACAATATTTAAGTGGTTAGGATAATATAGTGTACTTGGATAATTTATATATATGTATATATATATATATATATCTCTGTGTGTGTGTGTGTTTATTTATCGTGCCAGAAATTATTCTTACATTTGCGTATTTCATGTCCTGAACGCATCGTGTACTATTGAAGAACACGGAAACTGATGTAAACTTGAAAAAGACCTATTGAAGATGTTTTTCATATTTTATATTTCAGTGATTGTTATGGCTAGTTATTATATATAGAGGAATATGTTATTATTATCAAAATACTCCGACTCAAATAAAAGAAGAGCATTATTCCAAAAACTTAATAATAAGTTTAGCAATTCGAACTTTCTCATTAATATTCACCTGTACTAAAGTAAAGTACAATTTAAGTCTTCATCAAATTCTCATGCATCGTACGATAATGTTTTTTTTTTTTTTTTGAAGGTTATGATAACGTAGAAATGTATTGTAAAAAGAGAGAAAAATCGAATATAACGAATGATGCTTAGTGTAGACAGTAGATGAAAGGTATTGGCACTCAATAAGTTGCCCTTTGCTCTGTTGTCAAGTGAATATCATCAACTAAATTTGCATCCAATCAGTGATCATTTCTTATTATTCGGCCAGCCCATAAGTACTTGTCGTCCTAGCTAGCAATACAATTTGGTAAAAGGAATATAACGAAGTCATTATTAGGTTGGATGTACAGTTGTCATTTTTTTTTTTTTGGAATGAATGAGGGTGGAGGTAAGCACCAAGAAAAATTAGAACCTCCCAACTACATTGGTACCCCCTAAGATTCTATCCCGTGCTAAAACTTCAACCAAAAATTACTAAAAAGAAAAGAAAAGGACAATTCCAATTAAGTAGACAATGAAAAAACAATCCAAAGACTTATGGAAGCCAGAAATTGGTGCTAGAAGGTCAAGCTATGACTCTTCCTTTAAAAGCCAACTCTAAAGATAGGCTTCATTAAAAACCTTACTAGTAAAACTCTAATGGGCTGGAAAAACCTAGCAAGGGAAAAAGAATGTCTATGCTTGCAAAATTTAGAAAGCATTAATCAACAAATCTAAAATTTGACAAGGATAACATGTCCCTGTTTAGCGAAGGACAGTAGAACTCAAGAATATTAAACCAAAGCTTGATGATGGCTAACAGCATATCTGGCAAGCTTATCTGCCACTTGATTTCCTTAACAAAAAAATATGAGAAGCTTGAAAATGGATAGATTCAAGATTAAGAACAAAGTTCCAAAATAAGCTTCAAAAATTGATCCAAAACATAGCATATGAGCAAATCTCTATCTGGCAGCTCTAGATACTTAGTCAACCCCTAACTTTGTACATCCTCACATGCATCATAAGAACTATAATGAGCTAAAGGCTCAATAAGCAGAAACTAATGCTTGGACATGAATATTAAATGAGAATGCAATCAGACATTTTCCTTTAACAGTTTTCATTCCACAATTCTTTCTTTTTTTGAGTACTCTTGGAGTGTGGTACTTAACTGGTAATGATAGATTGTGGTTTTCGGAACCTGTTCATCATAATTTGACTAATGTAATAATAATAATATGGGGTTTCCATCTCGGTTTTTAGACCTCAAGTATTTGCCGTATTCATTCTCAGTCTTTGTGGCTTTTCTTATCTTGGTTTTTTAACCTCAAAGTATTCACCACCTTCGTTGAATCCACCAATCCCATCCGCGTCTCATGCCTACCTGACCACTATTTAAGCACCATGCCCCATTTTAGTTAAAAAGCTCATTCCCTTTTTAGATCATATTACATGTCCTAATGTAAATTTCATGAATCATGAATGCCTTTCAACAATCTATATCATTCTCAAATAATCATATTCCAATCAATGGACCTTAAAACATGACACGGCATAGTTCTTGTGATGTAGTAAATAGTAGTTTCTACTTACCTCGAGTCCAATTTGTATTGAGTGAAAAGATATCCTCCTAGAAGGTATAATGTGCTAAAGGACTAGCATTATAATATTATATACCATTTAATTTCTTATAAACCAAATTCATTAATCTAGGTTATAAGTTTATATTACAAGGGTTTTACATTGAATCAAGCACAAGATAGGCCGAGCATAACAATGTCAAAATGCACATTTATGACAAAGGAACATGCTATACTACCAAAAATATATTAAATATGGAGATTAGGTGTTCAATCATCTTAACAAACATGCATATCTGCACATTCTTGCTGCACATTACCTCACATCAAATACATAAAAATTTTACTACTCTTTAGCCAAATCAAATTTTCAATGAATCTTTAACATTTCCAAGCTTTAAATGTCACTGAGGAAAGTAAACGATCTTAGAAAAACAACCCAATACACAAAAATCAAACATTGTGTATACTTCATAACCTAGTTTTGTATTTTATTTCCATAAATTTAAAATAACATTTTAGCTAATTTTAAGTCATTTATAAGCATGTAAAATCATTCTATAAACATTTAAAATCGATATAAATAAAAGAAATAATCAAGTTCTACAAAATTCTTAGTTTTGTAAAGAAAATAACTTAACTAGTTTAGTTTAAACTCAAATCTGTCCCACCTTGCTTTCTCTACATCTATAATCATGTACAATAGAAAATAAGCTTTTCACTATAAGAAAAATAAATTTAGATGTAACCTTATAGGGCTAAGTTAGGATTGTATTGGAGATCAAATGACTGGATTTGCAAGCTTAAAATGGTGAGAACTTGGTCTGTTTTGTGTAACCTAAATTTCTATGGTCTTGCTTCAGTTTTTATGAGCTTAAGGATATGGAAAATGGAAAGAAAGAAGTGGGGAAAGGCCTGGTCGAATTTGGGGCTGCTAGGGAAGATAAGTAGCAAAAATAGAGTTTTCTAGTGCATTTGACTTAAATGAGTTGGGTTGAAGGAGGAGGTTGCTTGGGAGCTTTTGTCATCTTTTTCTAGGGTTTAACATGTCGAAAGAGTGCTGAGTAAGAAAAAAATTCAGCTAACAGTCAAAGTGCAACTTAATTTTCTATAACCTAGTCAACCAACCAATCAAATTCCACCATTTTGTATACTTTTAATTCTAAAAGAATCTAGCTATTTTCAAGGTATAAATAGGCAAAACAATTAGTTTAGAATGCATTTAAAATAGAAAAACACTTTCCAATTAATTCGTAACCTTTTAGGACACCAATCTTTCTTGACCAAGAAACTGAGTTTTTCACTACAATTAGGGCTTCAAAAACATGTCAGATCACATATTAATAATTCAATATCATATTCAATGGATATAAGCACATTTAGGTATGATTCAATCTTAAAAATAATTACTTATGTTTATAAAAATATGCTTTTTATTTGCTAGTATTTAAATAATGCATGTTCGTTAAATGCATAGATATGTAAGATGCTTATTACTGGCTAATTGTGAGTTAATTGTACATTACAGTCAGTGATTTTCCCGTTTCCAAACATGAAGGGAAATTCTTGCTTGAATGCTATTATGCCAAATGGGATCCCATGGCACAATAGAGGCCCTTGAGCGAACATTATCAAAAAAGTCCTTTGTAGAGGAATGACCCTTGTTGCAAAGCATCCAAATAAAAGTATCCTGCTAGTTGGGAGAGATCACCACATGCAAGATATGATCAGAGATTCTTGGAAAAGCATTTATAAAATGATTAGGGAGAACCCAATGACCATCAATAATGAAATCACTCACAATAGCTTCAAGAGAAACATTGTCTGGAAGGTTAATCTTGTCAGAAATAAGGTAGCCAACCCAAATGTCGTGCCAGAAGTTGGCCTTCATATTAGTACAGACTATCCAAAGGTCTTCAAGAAGAAGAATAGAATAATGATGTTGGATTGTTGGCAAGCTGAAAAAGTAGAAGTGTTGTAGGCAATTTCGTCAAATTTTCTGATGTTTTGTCCCCTCAAAGACGTGAAACTGAATGTCTAAGACTACATGAACTTCCAAGCTGTCTTCTTAATGAGGCTTCCATTAATGGCTTCGAGAGAGCGAATTTCTAAACCACGTCAGACTTCGGTAAGCAACACTTCGCCCAGGCCACAGTAATGAGCTTTCTTTAATCCACAAACCAGTCTAGAGAAATTTTTCTCATAGAGAATTGCAAGTCTTTTGAGAGATTGGCTGGCCGCTTATAAATCATAAAGAGTGATTTGGAGCATTAGTGATAACATAATTGATCAAAGTCGGCCTATTAGCCATAGACAGTGTATCTGCTTGCCATTTAGAAAATTTAGATTTGACCTTATCAGTAATAGGTTGGAGCCAACAACGTTTAGGAGCACCTTTGAACAATGGAACCCCCAAATATTTGAAAGGTAGACTGCCTTTTTCATACCCAGAAGATTCAAAATAGGATTATGGCGCCAAGAAAAATCTCAGATTTGCCTCTCACTGCTTCTGTTTCAACAAAGGGCGGCAAATAGTCTTTACTTAGAATTTGAGAAATGAAATACTCTATATTATTAAAACTACTTGTGTATTGACAGCTTGATGACAATCTGTAGACATTATGTTGACATAAATTTTCTGCTTTTACGTTTTTGTTTTATATAGCTAATTAATGGAATTAAAGAAAGACAAAATGGTTTCTTAGTTATTAATTAACTAAATTGCCTGGAATGTTACTGGCCAGACAAAATACAAAATCTCTGTTGAAAAAGTTACATATATATTCGCTCTAATACATGATAATTAAAATCGCTGACACGCATATTATATTATATATAATGTTTCATATCTTGAGCTTAAATCCAGAAAGACACTTTTTTTTATACTTGGATGAGGTATGTAAAAAATGCACGTATTAAGTCATAATAGATTATTAATAAAAAAATTGAAGATGAGAAAAATTTTAGAAATTCACAAAGAAGAAGAATTTTTTTTTTTGCACAAATAACCTGTGAAGATATGCATTTTTTTAGTCACAAGCATTCACTTGTTGAGGTTAATACCCTAAAATATGAAAGATACACTTTTGATATCTAAGTTAATAAACACTTTTGATCTCTAAGTTAATAAATGACTGTTTGTAGACAACATATAGCACAAATATAACATGTTAGGATTTTATGAGAGATAAAATGATAAAAGAATCAAATAGATCCAAAAGTAAAGAAAGGCAAAAATTTGGATGGTGACATAATTTGATTTTTTTTAATTTTAAATATTTTTTCTTTTAAGGTTTTTTTTGTAATAGAATTTTTATTACCTTTTTTTATTAAGTCATTATTGGGTAATATTTTGTCCAAAAATACACAGATTATTAATTGAAGAATTAAAATTGTATATTTAATCAACCAAGTACAATTTTGATTTGGTTTTTTGATTCAAAGAAACCTTTAAAAACAGATGATCACATACACATAAAAATTTGACCATGAAACGAATGAAAGAAATTAACTACAATAAAAGTTAGACTCGATCACAATCAAGAAAATTGTTTCAATATAAAAGTTGAGATTGGAGATTTAAGAAGAGCGATAAAGTTGAAACCCAATATATTTGAATACACTAAGATCACCCTTTAGCAAAAATGATTTACCCTAGAAGCCCTTTGTATAGTAGGAAAATTACGGCAAACTAATGTGTTTGGAATGAGTAAAATTTCCCTCAATGAAAATTCACCATCAATGGAGAAGAGTATTAGTTTGTTTGGGAATATGATTTAAACCATAAAATTATAGTTCAATCAAAATTGGTTTAGACCCCAATTTCATGGTTCGAACCACGTTCTCAAGTGGCCATACAAGGTATGGCCAGGGTTTAACAATAAAATTTCAAGATGTGTCTATATGTAGATATGTAACCTATAGATGCATGCATGTGAGAAGTTAAGTCAATCAACAGGAGTATTTGTTTGTTGATCACTCGTCATAATATAACTTAGAATGAGTATGATCTCTTTTCTTTAACCAGTAATTTTGCTCTTGCAAGTACTATCTTTAATTATGTATATTATAGGTTTGTTCTATACAGGGTTGTCTTAGGTAGTTTAGCTTGAGCTGGCTAATGTTAATTTTGGATGTCAACGTTATGGTATTTTTAGAAGTAGTTCTTTAAGATATTTTTCTGTTTAGTGTGTGCCCCTATATTCTTATTCTTATTATTATTGAAATGCTACATTATATTATTCATTCCCTCTCAAGATAAAGCAAAGTCGGTTCATTAAACTTTTCAGCATCTTCCTTTTAAATTTAGAGATTTCTATGTTGCGGACGTTCCACAGCTGTATGCCTTTTAATATTAACCTTAATTAAAATTATATAAACATATATAATACATATAAAATTCGATGAAATTTAGCGTATGTTAGTGATTCCTTTTTCCTTTAATTAATATGTTTACTTACAAAATCAATAATAAGAGTTTTTTAGGCCTCACGCAATATAGGATATTTTAGTATTGATTCCCTATCAAAGAGAATAAATGCTATATTTACTTACACTAGTAGAAATTTAATATATTATGATGCTTTTTAATCATCATGTAAAGTTACCATGACGATTAAGAAACCTTCATGAAATCCAAAATCATGGTAACTTAGGAGACTCTATGACAGTTTTTAACCATTGTGTAAACTAGGGTTTTATGTCAAGAAAACCATAGTAAACTAGCATTAATATACTAATTTATACACCCATTAAACCATAAATATGTGCAATTCTATAAACCCATAAATCTCAACTCAAAATCATTGCCCACAAATTCATATATATGGTGCAAATAACTAAAAACCTCCAAAATAATGAGGTTAGATATGTAATTAAATTGCTTACAAACAAAGAGAAGGAGAAGAACGACGATGTCGGAAGATGGTGCAGCTGTTTGCAAAGAAGCAGTTTTCATATTAGCTATGATTTCAGATTTCGTTTAATCTATTTTCACGTGCTGGGTCGTGTTAAAAAAAGAGGTATACCATGACAGTTTTTAATTAAAAACCGTTGTAGTAAGTGCGCCAACTCAGCAAACAAAAAAAGAAGAAGAAGATTTTACACAGTTTATTTAAAAAACCATAGTGTAAAGTGAGCACCTCCCACGACGGTTTTTTTAGAAAATTATCATGTAGAGTAATTGTCGTCGTACCCTAGCATATGATGAGGGTTTTTGTATTTTTTCTCTATCCTGTGTTTGTAAAAAAGCATCTGCCACAACAGTTTTTTTTACAAACAGCTCTTTTGTAGTAGTGTTAGATGTATGAATTCAAATAATATTATTTAATGGTTATTGGTTATGTTAAAAAAGATATTTTGATATAATCATATTGAAGAAAATCATCATCTCTAGGTAAGTAAACACTAGAAAAAGAATGACAATGTTTCTTATTACACCATCAAAAAAATAAGTAAATATGATAAAGTAAATAAATTACGCTCAATTTTATTACTTTACTTTTTTTTTTTCTAATCTTATTATATTTTCCTTTACATTCTTTTATGGTTCGGTAAACATTTTCTTAATATAGATCTGACTGTTTAAAACAAAGCCTTATTAATAGAGTATTTTTCTTTCATACCCTTAACCATAACATCCTAATTTATCCTTTAAAAAACATTGCTTTGCATTCAAAAAAAATTACATTTGATAATGAAATAAATACCTAACCAGTTGACCGTCTCTCTTTGTATAGCACAATGAAAAAAAATATCAAGAGTTTTTTTTAAAGGAAAATTTTTAAGAGTTGACACCTCCAAGTCCAATGAATCTGCAGTGGGTAGGAAAGAAAAATATCTGCCTAAAGATCTTGCATGCAGAAAAAATAAATAAATAAAAGCAAAAACAAATTAACAGAATCTTGATGTAGATAACTATAAGAACTTGGTAATACTTTATGGCGTATTGTTTGAATTATTGATATTGAAAAAATAACATGAATAAGTATCTATCTTTTAGTAAATAAAAAAAAAAAATAATTTTGATTAGATTCGACTATGGCGTGATATGGACACGCATAATAAAGAGCCAATATGTCCAAAAGGAGTCTATATCTCTTTCAGAGTATGGGGCGCAGGGTCAATTGCATACTCAAATAAGTCAAATAATCCAGCTAGCTACCTGCCGTTTTCCGAAGAAACTCGACTGTTGAATTTTCCAGCTTCAATGACGATATAAATATATCTATATTCAACACAAACAGTTCCACGTACCGTCATATAAACGCAGAATCCGATAACTCGGTGGTTATCATTTTTTTCTTCTCACCAAAGAAATAAGAAGGAAGTAGAAAAAATTAGAAAGAAACAAATTTTCTTTCAAGCAAATATTATAAAATATGTTATCCATTGTATTGATATTGGCTTTATATTAATCATACATCTTCACATGAGTCAATAATAGGTGTGACTATGTAACAAGCACATATATGAGAGAGAAAGAGAGAGAGAGAGAGAGAGAGAGAGATGACCTTAATCTAATAATAAAGCGGTCTTAACTCAATTTGAATAATTGCCTTTGATACCTACAGGTCATACAAAAGATTCTCAATAACATGGAAAGTTACTGATAATTAACTGTGGTTTACTAATTAATTGTGTAGACAATGGTGGTCCTTGATAATTTAGTTTAATTGTGGAGATAATGGTCTACTATATATAGGTTTATAATTTGTCCGACTGTACAAACTAAAGAAAAAATAAGATTGATTTTTTTTTGTAAACTACTTAAATTGACAAGTTTTTAGGTCTTCTAATTCATGTCAGGACCTGAACATCAAATGAATAAAGCTTGTTTTAGGGTTATATACGTGCTAATTAGCAATCAAAACTAGAATATAAAAACTGAAAAGAAAAGTAGATGCATATTAAACAATGTTTATACACATAACTTTGGCAATTCTATGGTGAAAATCGAAAATATAACTTATCGATAAGATTTTTCCTTTAATTGTCAGATCTGTAATAAAAATATTATTTTAATTAGATCTAATCGTTATAAAATACCTTACCTCTACCTGTATGTATTCTTGTTTAAAAAATAATAAAAAAACATAAATAATTGCCTGATCATATCTGCTGGCTAGAAAAATGAATTGCATAACATATTTGAATTATTCCTAGTCAATCTGTCTCACCACTTGTCAGATTATTGTTCAAGGACAGTCGTTGCCATCATCATTAATTATGTAATAGTACTCCTTAGAATTTTAGAAGTTCAATCCTTTTCATCATCAACATAATAATAAGAATAATAATGCTATTGGTGCGGTGGTGTTGAGCTCTACGTATTCATAAAAAATGAATTTTATAAAAAAGACTCACAAATAAGATTTTTTTTTTTTATTAGTTGTGATACTTTTACACCAGATATACCTCAAATATTTTTCTAATAACAAAAATGAATTCCCAAAAATTCATGGCATATTTAACGAAAATATTTTCTATGAGAGTGCTTATTATACGAAACTTTTTGACATGTTGTTGCTCTGAGTCGGATGTTTAACATTTTGTTCATATATTGCTTAGAATTTATATATATATATATATATATATATGTTGATCAAGTAATTGTACAAGAAAAGAAAATTATCTTCAACCTACGATGATTATACCAATGAGCTATTCCTAATCACACACACAAACACACAAAAACACATTTCAATGCAAAATTTTAATGTCAAACTTCCCCCAAAATCAAGCAATAAGAGAGACGAATGTAGTCTGAAATAATTTAGACCAGATTCTTGAGACTATGTTAATATTTGAAGGGCTAAATAAGAGCAATCCTAAAAGATATCTATGTGTTCAGCACCATGCCCTACAATATAAAAGCTATTAGTAGGACCTATATTTTATTAGTTATGAACATGTTGTGTTTAACACTATAAATACCCCTAAGCTTTTTTTTTTTTAAGTAAATTGAGATGCATTTAGAAAAGAGGGCAAGCATCAAGGTGTCCCTTGACACGCCAGAAAGAGCTCAAGTGGACCAAACTTGGATATGATTTGATTAGCCCCTCTTTGTTGACTTAAGAAACTAGAGCCTGTTTCACATCCACATTTCGACAAGTCATAGAAAGCCTTTTGAATAAATCGTCCTATCCTTGTTTGTATTTATCTCATTGACTTGCACGAGGATGTCTTTTTCCCTCTCTCTAATGAATAGAAGATTTGGTTAATTTTGCATTAAATAGAACAAAAAAATTAGAAAATATTATAATGGTATATATACAGTGTAGCACGTGAAACTAACGATTTTTTTTCTCTATACAAAACGAACTGAATATTTGAAATCTTTGAGAAAGGAATTATTAGCTTTTGGTGCAAAATCAAGGAAAATTGGGGAGCCATTACCTATATTTGTAGTATTTTCCCTACTCTGATCATCATTCTAATAAAAGTTTACAATCTCTGGTTCGTTAGTTTGTCTGAATACATGTGCTCAGCAAATTAAACTCCTTATATCTTTTAGTGAGATAAGTAATTTGGACCACAGAGTAAATTGACCACAAAAAAGCTCGCGTAATTACATATACCATTATACCACTACTTAACCAGCCAGGACTGGCTATTCAACCAAAAAAAAATTGCATCCAGAGCTGGCAATATGAATATAAGAAGGGATGCCAACCAAAACCTAAATATATATATATATGTCTATATATATATATATATATATATATATATATTAAGGTGGAAGGATTCTAATTTAGACTTTATGGTGGAATTATGTAAGTAATTAAACCTGAGTTATACCTGCTACCACATCAAAAAGCTAATTTTCATGTATCCCATAATCATGAATTACTATTTTTTCTCTGTTAGGATTTTTAACTCTATACGTGTAGAATTTTACCTGTGAAATTTTGTTGCCTTCTTGGGTTCAAATGCAAGTAATTTAATTTAAATTATTTTAATATTTTTCCTACATGTTTGTGGAATTCATTTAGAGGATTTGTATTTTCTCTGGATTAGTTTGTTGACATGGTGGCTAAGTTTTCTCATGATTATCAGATTTGATGTTAAAATTTTAAATTATGTTAATTCAATTTGTTGCTTTTTTATGTGGCAAGTCATTCTAAATTTTGAATTAATATTCGAATTTTATGGTTTGTTTTAAAATTGGTATGTTTTGTGCATATGCGAATTTTTGTTGGCTAGAGCTTGTGAAGTTTAAATTCGAATTTGTGTTCAAGATTCTTTAATCATTAAGCTAATTTTGTGCTCAATTGAGTCTTGGTTCATTATTAATTTGCATATTTTAATATGAAATTTCTACAGATATTTTTTTATGATAAGATCAAATTCAATTTTAAACATAAATTAAGAAACTAACAGATCACATTTTATAGTTTAAATCTTTTTAAATTGTAGTTTTTCGGTAGCGCGTAGATACAGTTTATGAGGATTGTACACATGGATAGAAAAGTGAAGATGGCACATTGTTCACATGGCTCTAACAGAATTTTAATCCATGAAGATCAACCATATTTTCAGCAACTAAATTCAAATTTCAAGTTGGATTAGTTGAGATCCAACCCTATGATTTAGTGGATGTATCTAGACACATTTCATGCCTAGGCTTTGCTTATTTAAGGAGGTCATTGCCAGACTTTCAAACTTAGAGCTTATAGCGTCAAAATGAGGGAAAATCAAAATGATCCCTTAGGGTTCTTAGACTTCAGAATATTGATATTAACCCTGTATTTGCCATTATGCATTGTTCTAATCTAGAAAGTCCGAGGACAAATTGTTTGTAGATTGAAGGATTGGAGTATATTAGTTGGACAGAAAGGGAGCAAAATCGACTTGAAGTAAGACGAGGAGTCTAAAGGCGAGTTGCAAAAAGAGATATATTGTAGTTCTTGCATTGGTAGAGATTATGGGCCTTCTTGTAATCTTAATCCTTGTAACCATAGTTTCGTATCAGTGAATTCTTCTTATATATAGTGTCATTAACACCTGTGCTCCAAGGGTCATTAACATCCGTGCTCCAAGGGTTTTTGGCCCCGCTAAATAATCATATCGCGGTGTTTATTTTTATTTGCTTAACAATAGTTCCTTTTGGCATGTGCTCAGTTTTGTCTATGATAAAGATGCCATAATAATTTTTCCCTACCCTAAAAAAAAAAGGAAAGAAAAGAGCCTGATAGACATAACAAACAATATTCTGTGCACACAAAACACATTAACAATACCTTGTTTGCGCCTACATTTTCTTCTTGATTTTGCTTTCTTTCTATAATCCCCTTGAAAATGAAGGAAGCAAAATATATATAGGATTGGAAATAAACAAGCGAAAATGGTTGTTATCTTCAAAAAAAAAAAAGTTAATCGAATTTAACATTAAATGACTCGTCTTGGTCTGCAAAAATGGAACGATGAGTTGAAATTGTATACTAATTATTAGAAATAAAGGTCACTAATTATTTTCATCTGCGTACGTGTTGTAGTGTCACTCAATTTTCTATAGTACTTTTGAGTGTTATTCATGTACTTAGTAAATAAAAGTCTTTTTTTATAAATGTGATAGATTAAAGTTGAGAGGGCATTATTTGAACTTTATAAATTATCATTGCTTGTTTTTCACGAGAAAAAAAGGCAATAAAATATAAAGCTCAAATAATTCTATATATCAAGTTTTATTTATAACGTACATGAATAATGCTCAAACTAGAAGACATGCTCAAGTAATAATTCTATACATCAACAAGAGATGCTTGTTAGATTTCAACTTAGTTGACACCTAATAAATAATTTATCCTATAACAAACCCCTCACTTACCAAATATTAACTTCATCTTCATCATTTACATACATAAAAGTACCGAAAGCACTTCCCTCTTCGTTCTCTCCGTATTTTTTTCTTTCTTTCTTTCACTTTTCTTTTCTTCTTTCTTTTCCCAATTGAAAAAAATAAAATCTCAGTTGTATCCGTTCATATTCAAATATATTTTTTTCATTGCGGCATCATAACTACTATTTTGTCATAGTATTTCGAATAAATTTTTTATCTAATAATTTTTTTTTTCAAATAAATATTTCTATAATATACATAATAGTGATAATGCATGTTTTGCTCCCACCATCACCATATCTTCTTTTTTTTTTTTTTCATTTACTTTTCTTTTTTTAATCCCCTTTTTTTTCTCTTTTTATTCTTTTTTTTTTATATAACATTATTTCCTAGCTCTCTATTTTTTTAATCCTTATAACCTTACATGTACTTGGGCTTGACTATAGTGAGGAAGGGAGAAAGAGCAAAATAGTATACTTAGGTTAAAGCTTAGTAAATAATGTCATATAATTTCAAAATATGTAGAAAATAACATGTTATGAGAAATTGAGAGCAAAAACCCAAAATACCCCCATCTCTTCCTCCTATATATCTCTCACTATTATACCCGTTATTTTTCTAACAGGAATCATTATAATTAAATTAATTATTAGTGTGTCAATTAAAATTTTAATTTCAACTAAAATCTATTTTACATTATTTATTTCCATCTATTTTCAAATTTTCTAAAATTTTTCTATACCTATTTAGTATATTGACCAAAATGCCCTTTTAAATTTAATTTAATTACAAAAATGTCATTTTGTATTATTTGCTCCAAAAGTCTCCTATGGAGACTTGATCTTACCTACCCAACCTGCTCATGTCTCCTCTTTCTTTTATTTTGCTTCTTCTTGTTCTTCTTCTCTCATGACAACTCTCTCTCTTTTTCTCTCTTTTTTTCCTCTCTCGTATCCTCTCTTCTTTCTTCTCTTTGATTTCTCCAAGATCCAGGATAATTAACTCAACTTCAAGATAATCAAGAGAGAAATCCAAAGTTATTTTCTTAGATCTTCCAAAATCACAAAACAAAGATTAAGGATTTTCACAAACAAAATCACTAATTTTCTTCAAGCTTGAGGTAAGGTTTTCTAAGCTAAAATTTTGATTTAAATTTGTGTTTTAGCATGAGATTTGTGAAAAATGTGTGTTTGATGTTTATGGGTAATTATACAACGTTTTGAAGTTTGATTTACATAGATCTTTGTTTAAAATGAGATTTGAACTAGTTTTGAAAATTTTTGATTTTTGGTTTAGATTTGTATGTTGAGAATGGAAATTTTAAGAAAAATAATTTACATGTGTTTAAGTGTGATATTTCATAGTTTTTATGCATTTTCTATGTCCTTGAAGCTGATAGAAGGGTCAGATTAAATTATAAAGTTTGAAACCTTCAAAAATGGAAAACTAGATTTCCATAAATTTTTTTGTCGATAGGTCGAACTTGTCAATCAGCAAGTCGAACCAATTGGCATGTTCAACAGGAAGAACCTTGTAGATTG
Organism: Artocarpus heterophyllus; assembly: GCA_025403435.1. Taxonomy (NCBI): domain Eukaryota; kingdom Viridiplantae; phylum Streptophyta; class Magnoliopsida; order Rosales; family Moraceae; genus Artocarpus; species Artocarpus heterophyllus. The sequence continues at coordinate 15,915,019 of CM046336.1, forward strand.
GTAGGCCAAACACTGCCAGGTTTAGTAGGGCAAACCCTATAAACCGGCAAGCCAAACTTTGTTAGATCGGCAGGTTGAACCTTACAAATCGACTAGCGGGTAGAGAGGTCTGAAATGTATAGTTTGATCAGTAGGCTAAAAGTAACTAATCGGTAGGCCAATCGGACAGTCCAAACTCATTTGTTTTCATCGTTTGGTGTTGTGAAATGTTCCAAGAATTTCATATTAATGATTATGGCACACTAATAAGAATAGATGATAAATTGACATGATTATAGAGTAGGATTTAAGTTAAAGTATAGTATTTTTATATGTCATAGGATAACGAAGTACTTGGAGCTTATGTGGTGAACTTGGTATTGTGAGCTAGAAGTTATTAGCATTGTATTCACCAAGAGGTAGGAAATCTATTATTCATCTTTTGTGAGGTTTTATAGAATTAAAATTAATTCTTTGCATTGCAAGTTATATATATATATATATATGTTGAACTGTTATTATATGAATATCAATGATGAGACAATAGCATGAATTCATCCTGTAATGTAAAACGAGGCAAACATTGATTTGACGCGTATTGAATAAATTGAAAAGCATGGTTAGAAAATATACTCTATGCATAACAGCAATAGTTATGATAGGAATGCTAAGATATGAAGAGAGCGGCGATTACATCCTTATGTACAAATACCCTAAAAGGTAAAATAAGGGAGGTGATGATGCTCCCTTGGGTCAAAAGTCCTAAAACGTACTGTATAGGAATCAACTTGATAAGGATCCAAGGCTTGATGTCCCCTTATCAGACACTCTTGAAATTATTATAGAGTGGCAAAGTGCATCCATTTGGGTTTCATTAAGTAATATGATACTCTATTGCATAGTAGATACAGATGAGCATTATTAAATCATGAACTAATAGGTATATATATATATAAATATTTATTTATGTATGGAACTTGGTAAGAATAACCATAAGGTATGTACCGAAAATGAACATAATAATATTGATGAATAATATTGAGAACTAACTAACCATACAGGTTTTAATGTGGCAATAATAAAAACCTAAAGGTGAGTTATGGTTTTTCCTACTCAGTATGTTGTCAATCATTCTCCAATATTTTTATCTTTTCAGGATTCACTAAATGTAAAGTAGCTATGAAAAATATAGTTGAGGAAGCTATGTATCAATAATCAATTGGAATCTCTTCTGTTACTAAGAATGTTCTCCTTGATAACGTAAGCATCGTGTGTTACTTTCTGTAACTATATTATGAGATATTGAGGGTTGAAATAATGATGATAATAGTTTTATATTATTAAATTAAATGTGCTACATTAAACTATGGTTTATTTGTTGTTTATATTTTTATTTTTATTTGAGAGTTTTCATTTAACTCTTAGGCAAACTTGTTTTGAAGTTTTATTTTTATTTTCTAATCTTTATTTAATTTATTAAAAACTGTTAAATCCTATTTAGGGGCATTACCGAATTTTTGGTATCAAAGCCTAGGTTCGGTTAACCTAAGGAATGTAACACTACTTTAAAAATCAATTTTCGAGATGGGCTTAAAGTTGAATTTTAATGTCATCATCAAATTGAACCTTCAGGTTGATTATACAGTCTAGGAGGATGTCGTGACATAGAAAAGCCCTAGAATGGAAATATTAAAGGTTATAGGGGTGTGATAATTATATGGAATGAATTTATGCATAGATTGTTTGAGAGAGATTCGTATAGATACAAGGATTTAAAAGCCTTTTATCTCATAAAAAATGATAAGAAATACAAGGCTTGAGTTGTTGATTTCAAAGTTCTTCATAGTTATGCAAATTCTTTATAATTGATTTAAACTTATGTAGTGATTATGTGCGAACTTGATAGAGTATTTAAGTCTCGATAAATTATCTTGGAGCTTTTATTTACTTGAGGAACAAAAGATAAGATAGGAATCTACGACATTGAACCTTGAGTGAGATAAATGTTAATCTTTTGGTCTGTTAAGATTTTGTAAAGTCAAAGAATTTATGAATTTCAAGGTTGGAATATTTCTATCATGTACATTGTATTTAAGTTGTAACATTAGTCTTTACAAATTGATATAATGTTAAAATGACCAATAAAAGTTTCCTTAAGTAAATCATAATACTTAAGGCACCTGTAATTATTTTGGACCTTTACAATGAAAGGTTTAACTTTTAGATGTTTAGATGTGAATCTCTTAGTTACTTGAGGTTTTGTTATGTGAGGAATTAAAGATTCTACAAGTGGGATTATGAGGATTGTAGATATCCTTAGGTAGTAATATCAATAGTCTTTACTCATTAATGTGGTCTATGTTGGAAGACTGAAAGTATATTGATTTCAAGGTTAGTCATGTTCAAAACCTTTGGTAGTGTTAATGGTGAATATATATTGATTTCATGTTAATTGTTTAACTCGTTTCAAGTGTGTTAAGGCCCAAAATAACCTGACCCATTTCAGCTTAGAACATTCGGGCCTAGTCCAAATTCTGAATCAGTTTGATCCATTAAAAAAAACACAGTCTCTCGCACATGATCTCTATACGTGTCACTTACAATGATTCAATCATTGTCTACATATACGTTTACTGTGCATAGAAGCTCATTTCTCTAAGCCCACACTCTCTCTAAACTTGCCATTATTTCTCTAAATCACAAATCTTCCTTTTCTCTAGATCTTATTCTTTCTTTCTTTAAAAGAAGAAGGATTTCCAAGATTCTACAACTTACTGTCTTGGTTTTTCTTTTCTATTTACTCTTCTTTCATCTCATCATGGACCCAAAGTACCAACACCTGAGAAAGTATTTTCCATCACTTTCCTAGAAGGTTCTTAGGAAGAAATACAAGACTAGAATCACTCAATTGTAGATTCTTATGCGTTTTGGTATTGCCAATGATGTGAGGATGTTGATAAAAGGGAAGATTTGTTCGAGTGACTTCGTCAAAATGTCAATTTACTAGGTATAGGTACCATTCGTAGTGCGATGAAAAGAAGATCTTGTACCATCACAGTCACTTGTAAGAAATGTGGATGAAAAATTGTAACAGTAAATGTATTTCACCTGGATTTGTATCTATAAATAGAGAGGATAAAATAAATTTCTACAGGGATGGACTTTCTAAGGAGAACTTAGATGGCCTCCATGCTTCTCTTCAAGATCATACTAGTGGGTATGTTCAAGATGCCATGTTTAAACTCTGACATAAATTCCATGCAAAAAGACAACATCTTTGGAATATGGAATTTCAAGATCTTATTTACCAAATCACAAGAAAACTAAATGGGGAATAAGTCATCACTATATAAAGGTGGTTAAGTGTTGTTTGCTTAAAATAGTTTTAGTTGGTATTCAATAATCTGTCTTTCTCTTCGGTAAAAACTATTTGTATTCAGAATATTTGCTTTTGAGTTTAAAATAATTATGGTTATTAAATTAACACAGTAAGTGTTAATGTCTCATTTTAATTTATGGTTGTTTTTTTAAAAAATAATATATATAATAATAAAATATATTATCTTGTCAGACACATCAAATGTTATATTGTAACATGTTTGAATTTTTGAAATTTATCTAGATATTTTGAGACTTGTGTCTTAAATTTCAAAAGATCTACAGTAGTTCATCATTTATATTGATTTTTTAGATTTGGTATACATTTATCAAAAGGTCTATAGTTGTGTCAGAGTGTCTTCTATCAAACATTTCTCAATTGTCAAAAGTTATACAGTTTAAGTCTATATTTTTCAAAAGTCGATCAGGCTTTCCATAACTGTCAATAGCTTTTTCTTGCTTTCTTACCTGCACAATATCTTATTTAGATCTTTGGGTTATTGGTTCATCACCTATTTGTCTGTCTCTTTAGTCCTTTTGCATATCGACTATCTTTAAAATCTCATGTAGAACTCCAAGTCTGAATGGAGTAGACATAAAGCAACCAGTCATACAAACCAAATATGTTTACATCCCAATCGACAAGGAAAATAAAGAATGTCTGGGTCTTTTGTGGTTCCAGCCCAAGAAAAGATAAAGCTTACCTGGAAGCCGCAAGACATTTAGGACAAGTCTTAGCATGTAGAAAGATTAACCTAATCTATAGGAGTGGTAGTTTAGAAATGATAGGAAATATGGCGATAACAGTTAAGTCTAATGATACTGAAGCCGTAGGGATTATCCCTGTATTCTAGCTAAAGGGAACCTTTGTAGGCAAACCATAGGTAAGGAAAAAAGAGTTATGGACAACCCTAGGTGTTTAAAGCCATAATCGATAATTTTGATGCTTTTATAGCATTACCTAGTGGTCTAGGTACCTTTGAGGAAAGGTTGCTAGTAGGAATTTATTGAGCATTCACTCTAAATCCTTGGGACTATTAAATGTAAATGGTTTTTATGATGGTCTTTAGAAATTTTTAGATTACGCCGTGGAAAAAAATTTCATCATAGAGTTGGAGAGACAAATCTTTATTACTCCTTCAACAACCATGAAATTGTTAGATAAGACGCAAATCATCTATTTGGAGTCTGACACTGCAACATCTAAGCCTGAATAGGAAAAAGGAAGTCAAAAGCAGCCATCAAATTTGAATCTTCGCCTATAATCTTTTCGTTTTTACCTATGGCACGTATGTCCGTATTTCATATGTCATGAATAACCATTTCCCTCCATACTCTGTATTTCTTGCGGTATGCTGTTGTTAAAACTTTTAAATTCATTGACCCTGAAGTTGAGATGGCTGGTGATATGGAGTAATTAATACTCTCAAAAACGCATTCCATTTGAGGTCCGATCTTTTGTTTATCTATATTTTTGCATTCTCTAAGCATGCATATTATGAATAGTTGGTTGCACAGAATGCCTTGTACTCTTGAAATGTATCCTCGTCCTATTTGTAATGTATGGTATTCTATTAATGTTTTGTGGAAGTACTAAAGTTAATTATGGGAATACTCCATTGAAAAACATAAGTACACTATTTGGGTTAAATGTTTGTGTCATGAGAGTAGCCGTTTATTGAAGAATTTGTCGAATTTGCTTACAACCACGGGATTCCTTCTAATCTCTTTATGTATGATTCTAATGTATGATTTTAATAGAAGCGCTTGTGTTATATCTTTTATGATTATGTTTTAATTTATTAGCTAGAATATGAAACCAATCATCCGTAACTTTTTCTTACTTAGAAAAAAAAGGGGGAATCTAAAGATCAAGTATACAAGAATTTCTTTAGGAATCTCCTTGATATAATTGTAAACCACGGTCCAGAAACAGTGAAGGACTAGAAAAATGGTATGAACAGCATGCATACTTTTTTGATCAGATTCCTAAAGCATAATACGGTGTTGTAAATTTAGAACCTGATAGAAATACTCTTCTTGAGGGATTTAGCATTTAGAGTAAGATTGGTATTTCAAGTAAATGAATAGAGATATGGTAACCTACATTTGGAGACAAATAACATTAAAGGTGTAGAGTCGAAAGCGAAATCATAACGGATTTGTGATTTTTATTAGTATTATTAGTTTTGAAATTTCGAGGACGAAATTTCTTTAAAGAGGGTAAAGCTGTTATACTCGTTATTTTTCTAATGGGTATCATTATAATTAAATTAATTATTAGTGTGCCTATTAAAATTTTAATTTCATCTCAAATCTATTTCACATTATTTATTTCTACCTATTTTTAAATTTTCTAAAATTTTTCTATACCTATTTAATATATTGACCAAAATGCCGTTGGAACTTTAATTTCATTACAAAAATGCTATATGGTATTATTTGCTTCAAAAGTCTCTGATGAAGGCTTGATCTTACCTGCCGTACCTCCTCTTGTCTCCTCTTTCTTTTATTTTTCTTCTTCTTCTTCTCTCATGACAACTCTCTCTCTTTTTCTCTCTTTTTTTCTTCCTCTCTCATATCCTCTCTTGTTTCTTCTCTTTGATTTCTCCAAGATCAAGGATCATCAACTCAGCTTCAAGATAATGAAGAGAGAAATCCAAAGTTATTTTCTTAGATCTTCCAAAATCACAAAACAAAGATCAAGGATTTTCACAAACAAAATCACTAATTTTTTTAAAGCATGAAGTAAAGTTTTCTAAGCTAAAACTTTGATTGAAATTTGTGTTTTAGCATGAGATTTGTGAAGAAGGTGTGTTTGATGTTGTGGGTAATTATACAACATTTTTGAAGTTTGATTTACATAGATCTTTGTTTAAAATGAGATTTGAACTAGTTTTTGAAAAGTTTTGATTTTTGGCTTAGATTTGTATGTTGTGTATGGAAATTTTAAGAAAAATAATTTACATGTGTTTAAATGTGATATTTCATAGTTTTTATGCATTTTCTATGTTCTGGAAGTTGATAAAAGGGTCTGATTGAATTGTAAAGTTTGAAACTTTTGAAAATAAAAAACTGGATTTTAAGAAATTCTTCTATTGTAGGCCGTACTTGTCATTCGGCAGATAGAACCCATCAGCATATTTGGTAGGTTGAACCCTACAGATCGACAAGCCAAACACTGCCAGGTTCAGTAGGCCGAACCTTGTAAACCGGTAGGGCAAACTCTACCAAACCGGTAGGCCGAAACTTATAGATCAGCAGGCAGACAAAGAGGTCTAAAATGTGTAGTTTGATCGATAGGCCAAAAGTAACTAGTCAGCAAGACAATCGAGCAGTCCAAACTCCTTTGGTTTTATCGATTTGTGTTACAAAATGTTACAAGAATTTCATATTAATGATTATGACACACTAATAAGAAAAGATAGTAAATTGACATGATTATAGAGTAGGATTTAAGTTAAAGTATAGTTATGTTATACATCATAGGATAACGAAGTACTTGAAGCTTACGTGGTGAACTTGGTATCATGAGCTGGAAGTTATCAGTATTGTATTCACTAAGAGGTAGGGGATCTATTACTCATCTTTTGTGAGGTTTATAGAATTAAAATTGGTTCTTTACATTGCAAGATATATATATGTTAAGCTGTTATTATATGAATATCACTTATAAGACAATAGCATGAACTCGTCCTGTAATGTACAACGATGAATAAATTGATTTGACATATATTGAATAAATTAAAAAGCATGGTTAGGAAATATACTCTATACATAACAGTAGAGGTTATGAGAGGAATTGTAAGACTTGAAGAGGGCGGCGGTTACATCCTTAGGTACGAACACCCTAAAAGGTAAAAAATAAGTGGGAGGTGATTCCGCTGCTGTGGGTCGAAAGTCCTAGAACACATTATATAGGCATCGACTTAGTGAGAATCTGAGGCTTGATGTCCCTTGACCATACACTCTTGGAATGATTACAAAGTGGCCAAGAGCGTCTATTTAGGTTCATTGAGTTGAGTGATATGATACTCTATTATACTGTGGATACAAATGAGCATTATTATATCATAAACTAATTTGTATATATATATATATATATATATATATATGTATGTATGGAACTTGGTAAGAATAATCATAAGATATCCATTGGAAACGAACATGATAATATTGATGAATAATGTTGAGACTGAGTCTGTTGTCATTCATTCACCTATGTTTTTATCTTTTCAGGACTCACTAAGTGTGAGGTGGCTACAAGAAATATAGTTGAGGAAGCTATATATCTGTATTCAGTTGGATTCTTTTTTTTTTACTGAGATTGTTTTTCTTGATAACGTAAGCATCGTATGTTACTTTCTGTGACTATATTATGATATATTGAGAGTTAAAATGACGATGGTGATAGTTTTATATTATTAAATTACAGGTACTACATTAAACTGTGGTTTATTTGTTATTTATATTTTTATTTTGATTTAAGAGTTTTCATTTAAGTCCCGAGCAAACTTGTTTTGAAGTTTTATTTTTATTTTATAATCTTTATTTAATTTATTAAAAACCGTTCACCACCACATAGGAACATTACACCCATCCTCTTCCCTTGAAGGCACCACCAACGACGGGGAAATATAGTATTACTCTACTAATATTGTATTATTGTGTAACAAAAACTCACCGACAACTGAAAAAATAGCATTATCTTGATAATACTGTATTACTGTGTAAATATAAAAATTCACTGGCGACTGCATCGAGGCGCCAACGACAAGGAAATACAGAATTCCTCTAGAAATATTGTATTATCATGTAAATACAAAAATTTGCCAGTAACTTTACTAGTCCTCTAGTGGCTGAGAAATATAACATTACCCTATTAATACTGTATTCTTGCGTAAATACAAAAGTTCACCGATGACTTTGTCGGACCTCCGACAGTCAAGAAATACAGTGTTACCTAGTAATACTATATTACTATGTAAATACGAAAGTCTTTGGCGACTTCAGTGAACCGCTGGCAGTTGGAAAATACTACATTTATATAGAAATATTATATTTCCATGTAAATGTAAAAATTTACAAGTGACGTTGCCGATGACGTTGTCAGATACCACCAACATAGGCAATGTTACCAATTGTCTGAAAATATTGTATTTTTCAATTAATATAGCATTTCACACTAAAACAAAAACACAGTTTTTCTTTTTTTTTTTTCTACCAACATAAAAAAAAATACAAAACAAAATACAACAAGACTAAAAAATAATAAAAATAAAACACTGATTTTCTTTTTCAACATAATTTTTTTCTTTTTCTTTTTAGATTTTTTCTATATCATAGTTCTCCTCGATACCTGAGATTCTAGTGTGGCAGCGACGACGTTGGTGGAGACGACAACAGATGGGACCTTCACTTGAGCTTCAACGGCGAAAGGCGGGAAGAGATCCAACTTCCAGACCATGACAAATCAGATTACACTAGAGCTTTGTTATTGCAGCGGACGTTGAATCTTAGTTTGTATCTTGTGGATAATGTCAAATCACTACCAAAGCTTCACTACGAGTCATCCCCTAGTCGAAGCTTCTTAATCACTGTGAAATACAAGCTCGTGAGGCCAGCCATAGCCTGATCGAGCTGTCATAAGATCCACGCAAGATCCTCCTCGTCGTCTTTTAAGATTTGGTTGCACCGAACGTGACAGAGTGTATGCACCGACGAGGGAATAACTTGTGAAGTCGATCAAACGAAAATGGTGCTAACGGAGGCAGAGGATATGATAGCTTCATGATCGGAAGGAAATGACATAGACACAGGCAGAGACTGTGATGATGTCATTATTGTGGTAGCCCGTCGCCATCAGGAAAAGAAAGAGAAGGAAGAGGGGGAGAGGGAAGAGATCATCGCATCATCACCATGGAAGCCAATCATGTCAAAGAAGACATCGCCGAATTGATGACCTTCTACAATCTTCAGGCATAGGGACTGTTGAGGGAAATCTTCACGATGAGAAAACCGTATGAAGTCACACCCTCTTTAAATCGAGCACCAGAATAGGTTGGTTGAAATGTCCAATCTGACCAGGACAAGATCTGGCCAACTAAAGACTAGTCCAACCAAGGACCCGTCCGACCAAGACAGGGTCTGTCCAACCAGAGACCTGTTCGACCAGGATAGGATTTGTCCGACTAGAGACCCGCCCGACTAGGGACCTGTCCGACCAGGACAGGATTTGTCCGACCAGGGATCTGTCCAACCAGGATCTAGCCGGCCAGGACCTGTCCGAGCAGGATCTGTCCGACTTATCCAAAGACCACCACGTGGCACCATCTCAACCCTCCGTTGAGCAATCCTCCTTCTCCGGAGATCGTGACACCTGTCTCTGGACACCTGGGTTACGGGTCAAACCGGTCCATACCCAGGTCCAAGCTAAACTCTATAAATAGGAACATCAACTCCACCATAAAGATATGAGCATTTTTCCCTTGCCTACTCTGCCTTTCCTTTAGCTCTTCCCGGTCAGAACACTGACTTGAGAGTCGGAGCGCCCTTGGCAGGCACCAAACTGGTGTCCCCTTACTCTGAGGCCTTCTCTCCTCTTGCAGATCCGACCAGACTAGGCCGAGCCAGACAGAACAGGGAACCCGACCACCGTGCACCCCTGCACATGGTGTTGTGCCAAAATTAGGCATCAACAGGGACAATAGAGTTTTGGAACCAAAGACGAAGGAGAGAGAGAAGGAGAGAGGAAGAATTGAATAGGAAGAGAGAGAACAATAAGAAAAAAATCAGATATGACATTAAGGGTATTTTGGCCTTCAGATGTGTAAAATACATAGATTTAAGATTGCTATTTGCTTTACTTTTCAAAACCATCTGACATTATTTACAAATAAATTAAAAACCTGTTATTTTTTTTATAATTTCTCTAGTGAGGAATGCTAAAATATCTCATCAATGAGGCACTCTTTCCACTAACCATGCAATAGATGGCCGGAAGGAAACCACACTGGCAGAGGTATCGTGACCCCTCCATGTGGATGCCAGTAATGGATCATGGCCGCGGTCGCGATCAAAACAATCTTTACCAGGTTGCAATCCTGACGAAATCCGAGTACGATCACTACCGCGACGGGTCGGCGAAGGCCACGATAGAGTAGCCACCATCAACGCCCACATGAGTCATACTGTGCAGTACCATTATAGGAGGAAGATGAGTAGCCACCATTGACATGACGAGGGAGATTTGCAACCATCGATGCAATAGGTGCTAAACCGTGATAGTGAGAGAGCCGATGCCCAAGAGTCGTGAACACTGTAGCGACCTCTGTTACGACAAAATAGAGACCAAAGGGTTGCGATCAAAGGTGGGCTCCCTCTGTCATAGTCTGGGGTTTCTAGGTCTCGGTGGCGGACGACTTTCTCAGGCTGTGAGATGGCATTGATTTTTTTTTTTTTATTTGAACGGAGTTGAATTTTTTTCCTTCGATTTTTGGTTTTGGGGTTTTTAATAATCAGGTACATTTGGAGTCATTAAACTATGAGTAAGCTCATTACTTTTCACCATTAGATGCAAATCTTGTAGACTACAAAATGCCTCATTTATAAGGCAAAATAGAGGCCTTATTATAGTTTTTTTTTTCTATGTATTTTAATATTTGTCTATACGTCTAATATAAATTAGTGTACAAAAGGGTTCTAAATTTTTTTTTTACTAGTCATAATCAACAATATTCTCGCTAATAAGAATTTAAGTATTTTTTAAAAGATTTTTGTATATTGTTTAATGTGCATTATTTTTTTAAAAAATAAATTAGAACGAGATTTTAAAAAAATTGCGAAGCTATTTTAAAAAAAATAAACTTAAGACAAAAAATTTTCATGGGTGGGGCTAGGTTTGACCCATAGATTGGCGAATTGATGAGACTTCTTATTTTTTAATTCTTTTAGTTTTAAAATATTTTTGTTTAATTTTTAAATTGTTAATGTTTAAATAATATTAATTGCTTATTGTCGAACGTATTTTTGACTTTTCAACAATTTTGAGCAGTCAAAAGGATTTTTTTTTTTTTTTAGAACTTTTCTAAAAAACCGATGGGATTTTTTTAATTAGTGCAAACTTGAGGTATTTTTGTAGTATATTAAATAAATTCAGCAGAAAATTTGAGTATTTTCCTTATAAGGCTCTTTCTCGTCAGAGTCTTTGGCCAACTTATTTCTTGATTTCTTAAGTTCTTACCAATTCAACCCAAGAACGCAGGACCACAATCTTGGTATTTATTTTAATTTGAGCAATCATACAATATTCGTTATCTAATGACAAACGCAAGACCATAAATTGCCGGTTCAAGACTTCGAATTTCAAACGTAAATGTATTGTGCCTATCTTTAGTATTTGCTTTATACTTTAGTATCAATATTTATCTTTTTACTGTAATATGTAAGAGCTTTACACTATTTACAACTGAGATAATAGTTAGAACCGCTCCTTACCAAACAGGCCATACGGAGAACTTTTTTTGTGAGAACAATGTACATTCTTTCGTTTGTAGATTTTTTTTTGTGATAAATATCATTCCATTATGCTAATGACAGGGCCATGATATTAGGTACAATTTTTATTGAGAAAATTATAATATTAATAGGGTGTTTGCCATGGTCACATTTATCTCATGTAAAGCAGCTGGTTGATAAGTTATCCCCATATTTTCGAAGGACCTATGAGATTGACCTCCAAATTGATATCTAAATAACGATGGTATTTGATTATTAATTATTCTCTATCATACCAGGACTACCAGTATCATTAGCTTCTTTATCTAAATTTGCATCATTCGGATGTTCTATATCTGCATCTTATCTGAAGAAGAAGAATTATCATGTGTGTTATTAGAGAAGAGACGAAGCAAGCTGAGTCCCACCCAGCTAGCTCCTAATTTATTTTTTATGTGAAATTATTATTCCATCTCATATTTTCTTGTTTATCCCCCTTTAAATTTTTTTCCTTCTAAATTTTATATGCTGAATGTAAAAAAGTTTTCCTTTATACCCTTTAATTTGATCTAAATTCTATTCCTTTTCCCTTCTAAGAATTTTTAATTCTAATTTTAAAATGTTATTCAAAATTTTTTCATTTGAACTGTTTTTTTATTTTACTCCTAAGCATACTTTATTTCACACTTAACGTAATATATATAGGTTAAGAGGTCCTGAGAAATATTTCTGTCTTCGTCCCTATAATAGAGCATTTATCATCAATGTCGATGTGGTTATTATCATCCACATAATCAGTGGTATCTTTGATAATGCTTATTATTACAATTATCATGCACACATACTATTATTTTTATAAGTAGTGTGAAGTGCACAAATCTTACAAATTATTTAGGAGAGCGGTTGAAACCGTTGGTTATAGTTAATATATCTGTTGAATTGATTAGAATTAATATTAGTTTAAAACATTGCAGCTGTTGAAAGTTTTACACTGTATTTACTTTTTATTTTACACTATATCTATATAGAGTTTTACACCATGATGGCCGTGAGCGTAGGTTTAGAATAATAACATAGTAGGTCGAGTCGACCGTGAATCTTCATTGGCAACGGTGTGGGAAAGCCAAGCAAAAGACAAAGGAGCGCCCACGAGTCGTGGGGGGTTGAGCCAGAAACAGAGTATGTTTTTGTCATTGTCGACCCACAAGGCCAAGTTGCATAAACTGTCTTTCTATATTTTCTGGCTGGACACTATTACTATACATGTATTATTTAAATGCATAATCATTTGCTTATAAACCAACACATGACATGAAATCTTCTTTTGGCCGACCATTTTCTCTTTTATTCTGTTTTTTTTTTTTTTTTTAATGAAGAAACCATATATATTTATTGTTATACAACACGAGCACACACGGACTCACCTTTAGAGTCTTATGTTTCTCTTTTTTTTTTTTTTTTCTCTTTAATAAATCATACCACATTAAAATAGACCAAATAAAATATTAAAGTGTCATTTTTAATTAAAATATTACACTAAAACCACATATATCAATAAAGTGTCATAAAAAAATTAAAAATTCTAATTGGTGTGAAATCAAATTATTAGAGAGCATAAGGTCGTCACGAGCCGAATCCTGCACATACATGATTCATGCATGATGCTTAATTCTATGAATTAATTACTATAGTCCTTTCGAATAATTAATGCAATCATTTAAGAAAGTTGTTATATAAATCATATATAATACGACCTTTTCCAACATCCCGTGAATAAAAATTGAAAAATACACCACAACTTGTCTAAAAGATGATCTAAAATCTCTAGATTGGCTATAATAGTGGACCTCAAATTCAAGCTAGATGACCTGTACATAAAATACTACAAACTCTACATGATGCTTCCAAAGAGGGGGAAAAAAACAATTTTATTCTGTTCTTTTTATTATTTTAAAAATTTTCTTCCATGTATGAACTAAAAGAGTGAAAAAGAATCAACCAAAATTACGTAAAGCTAAGAGCTGCCTTCTGGGACTTCATGGTCCCACAAAGATGTAAGCCAGTCCTTTTGTCCATATAAGCACTCTAACCTCCACCTGCTAGCTCTGCACAACCCCGGTTCCAATTTTAGACGGCCAGCCAAACCTTCTCTCTCTAAAATTAAAATCTCTCTCTAAAATTTTAGTTTTCCTCACTCACTTTCTCTCTTTTTCTCTCTCTCTCCCCCTCAGAAAGGATGGCTGACCGGAAAGCTGACTTGAACGGAATTTCCGGCCAAACCCAGAAAAGTATTGCAGACTTTGATCCCCCGAAAAGACCCCGAAAGAACGTCTTTGCTATTGCTTGTGCTATATTAGCTTCCATGACTTCCATCTTACTCGGTTACGGTGAGTATATTTATGCGAATATATATATATATATATTTACATAACCCATTTTTTTCTTGATGTATTTACGTATGTAGATACTCGTCTTTTGGACTATGTATTGTTTGATAGTTTCCCAAAAGTTTTCGCTTTTGTTTCTTTAGGCGTGGGCAGATCTTGCTTACTTTTGTACGTACCACGTCGTAAAAAGCTTTCCAAGAAAATCGTGTATATGTAGTACGTATATCCTTGTTAATCTAAAAAGAAGAGTTTGTTTATTTGCAGATATTGGTGTAATGAGTGGAGCGGCCCTTTTCATCAAAGACGACCTAAAAATCAACGACGTGCAAGTCGAAGTCCTCCTCGGAATCCTCAACCTTTACTCCCTGCTAGGCTCCTTCGCCGCCGGCAGAACCTCCGACTGGATCGGCCGACGCTACACCATCGTCCTGGCCGGGGCAATATTCTTTGCCGGAGCACTCCTCATGGGGTTCGCCACCAACTACTCCTTCCTGATGTTCGGCCGCTTCGTTGCCGGCATCGGAGTCGGCTACGCCCTCATGATCGCCCCCGTCTACACCGCTGAGGTTTCCCCGGCATCCACCCGTGGCTTCCTCACCTCATTCCCTGAGGTCCGTCATCTATATATATATATATATATATACTCTGCACATGCGCATATCTTTCACTTGATCACGCCATATCTCTCTAATAATCTATTATAACCAAATCAAGCAGTACTCCATTTCTTAGCCCATATTATATAGAAAACAACTCTTTGAGTACAGAAAAAAAAAAAAAAAAACTCTAAATGAAAGATCACCATATTTTTTAATTAACGTGCTTCGTAACCTGCGTATGTTTAATGATAAACAGATTTTTAAGGCCTGTTTCATATAAACCTACACATTGTAATCAAATTGTACGCAAGCTAGTCGTGTGACTACTAGTACGTATATAACTTTAATTAGCTGACTTTCGAATTACGGCTAGTAATCATCTCTTGTTTTGATACGTGGACACCAATACCTCATCAGATGTTGACCCTTCAAGATAATGTAACGATTATAGATAATGTTAAGAAAAACTAAAAAGAAATTAGTAACATATCAGAAATACACTTGGTTATTGTAAGGCAGTAAGGCACCGATGAAAATCCTGTTATTTTGGCCTTTTCTTTTGGCGTATTAGTCTTTAATTCTGACCAATATTAATATACAAATTATACTTTAACTTTAACAGGTGTTCATCAATGCCGGAATTCTTCTCGGCTATGTGTCGAACTACGCCTTCTCGAAGCTCCCCACCCACTTGGGATGGCGTCTGATGCTTGGAGTCGGCGCCATCCCATCCGTGATGCTGGCCGTGGGAGTCCTCGCCATGCCTGAGTCCCCTCGTTGGCTTGTCTTGCAAGGCCGCCTAGGAGAGGCCAAGCGCGTCCTCGACAAGACCTCCGACACTCTGGAGGAGGCCCAACTCCGTCTCTCCGACATCAAACAAGCCGCTGGTATCCCCGAACACTGCAACGATGAAATCGTCCAAGTCTCCAAGCGCAGCCACGGCGAGGGCGTCTGGCGCGAGCTCTTAGTCCACCCCACCCCCACCGTCCGCCACATCCTCATCGCCGCTGTCGGGATACACTTCTTCCAGCAGAACTCCGGCGTAGACGCCGTCGTTCTGTACAGCCCAAGAATCTTCGAGAAGGCCGGGATCACCTCCTCCGACAAGAAGCTCCTCGCCACCGTGGCCGTCGGATTCGTCAAGACGATCTTCATCCTGGTCGCTACTTTCCTCCTCGACCGGATCGGACGGCGTCCGCTGCTCCTCAGCAGCGTTGGGGGCATGATCTTCTCCCTCACGATGTTGGGGATCTCGCTGACGATCATCGACCACTCGCAGGAGAAACTGATGTGGGCGGTAATGCTCTGCATCGCCATGGTGCTCGCCTACGTGGCGTCCTTCTCGATCGGACTGGGGCCCATCACTTGGGTCTACAGCTCCGAGATCTTCCCGTTGAGGCTACGAGCGCAGGGGGCGAGTATGGCTGTGGCGGTCAACAGGGTGACGAGTGGGGTCATATCCATGACTTTTATTTCTCTTTATAAGGGAATCACGATTGGTGGGGCCTTCTTTCTGTTCGCCGCAGTGGCTGCTGTTGCTTGGGTGTTTTTCTTTACGATGCTACCCGAGACGCAGGGCAGGACCTTGGAGGATATGGAGGTGCTTTTTGGAAAATTTCACAGATGGAGGTCCGCCAATGAAATATTGAATAAAAACAACGTGGGCAAACAAGTCAACGGTCAGGATAATGCTAACGCTAACAGTCAGATTCAATTGGGAACTGCCAAGGAGCAAGCTAAGTAGATGTGAAATATATAAATTATGGGTACTCATCTTGTGATAAATATAGTTGGTTTTTTTTTAATTTTTAAAAAATTAGGATGTGATGATCACAAAAAAAAAAAAAAAAAAGACAAAAGGGTTTTGGACTTAAAAAGGAAGCAAAAGTGATTTGCCTCAAAAAAAGAGTGAGAGAGAGAGAGAGGGGAAGCAAAAGTGATGATATAGAAGTGTCCAAGTCATCTTGAGAGCTGAGGTCCATGGACTACAAAAGCTCGTTTAGAATTGGTGCTTTTACTGTTCTGTTACAATTTTTCCAGCTTTTCCTTTTATCATTCTTTTTAGAAGAATAAAAAAAATTAAGAAAGGGCTTCTAAATTTAAGAGTACCTTTTTCAAGGGCAATGAGATGTGAAAGTTTCATGTTCAATGAAGGTATGATGAATTTCTAGTAAAGTGCTTATTGCTTTCCTTTTTCAAAGCATTTCAAATGGTATATGATCAGAAAATCGATATCAATGACGTACTACATTAAGCATCACGACACATGATATGTTAATAATGGAGTGCAAATGGTTCCCAACAAATTGGTGACGTTTGTTCTCTGTTTGGGTCCTTCCTCTTCACACTATTGCGTCCCGTTCGTGTGGGAAAGACAAGGAAATAGATTGTGTAGCAGCTGGCCCAATATTCTTGGGTGAATGGCTTGGATTAGATGATAAATCCAAACAAGGCAGAACTAAACAAGTTTCCCTTTTCCTTTTCATTTTCGTTTGTGGAAAAGGTAATTTACGTATGTGTGTGTGTGTGTATATATATATATATATATATATATATATATATTTAACTATATTTTCATAAGTGGCCCAATTATTTTTGTCTTGTAATGAGACTACGAGTACCAATAATTAACAAGTGGTCCAATATCTTCTTTTTACATATATATGGTTCGTATTTTATCATTGTATGTATTTTAAAATCTTGTTATTGTAGAAATCTTGGTAACTTGTCCCGGTAGGTTATTAAGTTAATTTCTTATGCCGACACAGTTTTTGCCGTTGACTACCGAAACATGATAATGTTTAATTCAACATCACATTTTAGTTTACTTCATCCAATTAAATTAAATTGGTTATGTCAATCACAAGGTGGAATATATCTTAATTTCGCATATAATGATGCTTCTTTTTTTTTCTATGTCAAATATACCGAGACCCCAAAATGAGGGTTAAGCTTAAATCTTCTGATAAAAGTGAATTATTCGAATATCAATTCTCTAAAGGTGGTATTTTTGGAACTCACCTTAAATACTAGACTTTAATTTATGTTATTATACATTTTAAATATAGTCTCCCCTCCTAAGAAAAAATCATAGTTCTCAGAGCTTTTCATATATATATATATATAATTGTAGGTACAAATTGAAAATCAATCTTTTCTTCTACCAAAAAAGAAAAGAATCTCTCAGCAGTTGCTTTTAATGTACCACGTACAAGAATTAGAATAGTCACAGTTTTCGCCAAACCTGCTGAACCTGATCCATATCACATTAGTTCACTTCAATGAAAGCAGAATTACTATTCAATAGCTAGCAGGGTAGTATATATAAATGTTGGATTGCTATATATAGCCTCGTTGCCTGTCATATATATATATATATATAGATATATATATATATATATATGCTATATAATGACAGACAGGTTCTGAAACAGCAACTATAAAGCATGTGCGCTTCATCCCACCATGCAGACAGATCGGTCGCACATCCATAAATAAAAAGTGTTCCTGGGAATCTGACATCTCACCAGAGCCCAAATTGGTTTCCTAATCAGAGATCACACCAATGAAGTTAATGGGACCCGTAATTAATAATCATCTCTTTTTTTTATTATTTTTTATGATGAAAAAACAATTCTGCACTACTCTTTTATCTACCAAATTAACTTTTTATTAATCAGATTTATAAATGTCTATATTAAAAATTTACATCGCATGACTACCTTACTTTCAATCACAGATAAGATCATTAAAAAAGTTAATCTAATGGTTAAAATAATATGCTCTATTGGCAGTGTAAAATTACATTCGCCACTATAAGGATTCTTTTTTTAAACCATATTTATCGTCATAGTTTAAAAACCACACTACTCAAAATAATAGGCCCCAAAATAGTATGAAATATTCGTTTTTAATTATGATCCACTATACTATAATTAATAAAACTTTAACACTATAAGATTAGATAGGAGTGTTCTTTTTTTTTTTCCCATAGTAAAGCATATAAATAATCAAAATGTTTTATGGACATATAAAATACTATTTTCTTTCCACTAATAAAGACTGATTTTTCTTAATTCAAACACCATAAGATTTTTCTTTTTTTTTTTCCATAAAGACAAATAACAAACAGAAATTACAAAATTAATTCTATTTTTTAAAGGTTTCACTATTAATTTGTTTTTGAGTATTACAAATTGATACTATATATATATACACACATACAATTTAATTCTTCCTCGCCAACTGTTTAGATAAAAATTGAGGCGTCAACTGAGAATTCTACTCCAAAATAAGATAACCACTACTATAATGGCGGTAACAAATAGTTGATAATTTGCGATAATATGTCGTCGCAAATATGAGATTTGCATCTACCTCAAATTTATCGTTACTAAAACTATTTGCGACAACATATCGCCGCATTAGTACATATTTATAGTGACATGTCGTCGCATATAATAAAAAACTATGCTTTCGTATTTGTGATGACATGTTATCGTAATTAATATTATACCGCCAAAACCAATCTAGTGCGAGAAGATTGGCGCCCTCACATAGGTATTTCTAATGACAAGATCGTCGCAAATAGTAATAAGGTAGAGGTGGTGTTTACTGTGCAGGTATTTGCAACAACTTTGTAATTTCAAATACTAATGGAATACAGAGGGGGAAATAAATGTGAGAGAGGGGGACATAAATGAAGATTGTGGTATAAAAATTTCTAAATTTTATAAGTTATGACATAAAGAATTAGATTGGTTAAAAGGTGGCATATTATATAATTTTCTCCAGGAAGAATGACAAAAATTATGCATCATAATGAAGAGTTAAAATTAAATAGTACTTTGTAATGAAACACCTTTTCAATACATATTACAAATTCTATCAGATGTCTTGATTAGATTTTAGTAAATACATTTGTTTTTAATAAAATGTGCTTGTTCTGGTAAAGAATTCTGGGGAACGAAAAGTATTGTGATATTGAACATGATTAAGAAAGAGAGAAAAAAAAAAGTATATTCATTAGCTTTTCATCTTGGCATCAAATATACTTATTGGTATTATTACGATGGTAGAGTATAACGCTGTAAAGAATTCACTATAGAATCAATACGTCTCACGCATTTACCAACTAGCTTGCATGAGTGATATGATAAATAACAAAACTCAAGTCACTTCGTACTAAGAGTCACCTGTCAACGACCAGAGGCGCATTGGACTTTGTAACACAAAAATGTCTACTATGGCTATAATGAATAACATACACACAGTCCAAAGTGTTACGAAAACTAAGAAAAACAATACTAAAATTATGAAAACTAATAGAATTCTAGATAGAAAGTAAAGAGAGAATCTCTTGTTTATTATGAATGATGTGTGTATTTTGAATAAGTGAGAGAGGGGTGTTTATAGGAAAAATTTACAACACTATTCACGGGTACTATTTACATATGACATCATTGCTTACATCATCAATGTTACTATTTACTTAGGATTTTTAATTTCACTTGTTAGTGGACATCATTACATGTTGTATCCGCATAAGATGCAACCGAAGGAGTAATAAAAAAAATAAAAAATAAAAAAATAATATTAAAATAGATATATAAATAGGAATTGTGAAAGTTTTCACTATAAATAGGGGTGTCTTCGCCTTTATTCACGGGCATTTTTAGCCCCCTCCTTCACTTCTTTTTCAACTGCTAAGTCTTTGACTCAGTAGGTTCTACTAAAATTAATGTAAAAATTTATTTCATTTAAATATAATAATTTTGATTTGTTATATCTTTTTTATCTTAAAATTATGTTAATTATAATTGTAGTAACAGCAGTTATAATTTTCATAATTAGTGCATCGAATTACTAGTGAGAGATAATTATTTTGCTACTTTTTATAGGAAAACCTTTACTATATTATAGCTTGCTATATTGTCTCTTTTCGTTGAATTGTCAAATTAGTAAAAGTGCTTGTAATTAATGAGAAAAGATAGAAAAAATTGAATAATTTAGATTATTATTTAGTGTTAAAATTCCATATTAGTTACGGAACATACAAATGATTCTTGAAGCTTACATTTTAATTTTATGTTTTAACATCTTCTTTAAAATTTTCAAAAATATTTTTTTCTTTAAGTTTTGTTTTGAAAAATCCTTCGCCATCTTGAACTAAAAATTTTCAATCTTTCAAAACCTACTTCCCTGTGGATACGGCAATCTTTTTATACTCAAACTTCTGCATTTAGAGAATAATTTTAGGAGATACAATAGCCTTCCATATTAAACATACATAGAATCAATTAATATGTTGGAGGCTTAACCTTCCATATTAAACATAAATAGAAGCGACTAAGAAGTAGAAGGTTTAGCCTTTCATAATGAACAGAAGAAAAAATAATTAACAACTAGGAGGCATGGTCATCCATACTTAGGAGAACTAATTTACTTAGGGCCCGTTTGGTTCGAGTATTTGAATGGAATATTTGAATGAAGATTTAAATTTTTGTGAGAGAAAAAACTGTAGCAAAATGATTCGAACCGTGACTCGAGTATCGAAACAAACGGGCCCTTAAATGATATACCTTTACTTTTACTTACTAGATGTGGAAAGTTACATAACAATTAGAGAGTCCATGCTGATAATGCTGATAATGTACTATGAAAACTAAGATAAGCAATACTAAAATTACGAAAACTAACAGAATTTCTAGAGAGAAATCTTAGAGAGAGAATCTCTTGTTCATTATGAATGAGGTGTGTATTTTGAATAAATGAGGGGGTATTTATAGGAAAAATAAACAGCACTATTCACTAATATTAATTATATCATTGCTTACATCATCTATTATTACTATTTACCTAAAATTCTTATTTTCACTTGTTGATGGACAACCATGTACTTCTTGGACAAGTTTGTAACACAAAGCAACATATTTTTTTTTTTTTCAATTCGTGACTCAACAGAACTACATTGGTCCTAATTTTCTTAAGCGGGTTGAAAGCTCTCTCTTCAAGCCCAATATAAATGCATTTCTGGACTTCGCCCATAGTTTCACTTTCTCACTAATGGGCTCCCTTTCAGACCCATAAATTCTTCCATTCAAACGAATATTGTCGTGGCTTTTGCCACTTTTAAACAGTGATCGTGGTCAACAAACCTCTTCGACATTAGCAAATTTTGGATATAAAAAAGCCCAAGTTTTTTTTAGTAACTTAGGGTGTTTGGGAGAATTAATTAGAATCAATAGCTTGAATTAATTTTAATTAAAAACACTATAGTATATGAGATCTTTATACTGTAGCACACTTTTCTTGACACTATGACATATGAGAGCTTTACATTGTAGCAAACAAAAATTTTGGTTCTAACTCATATTGTCAAACACCACAATATGTTTGGTGTATTTGAAGATTTCTTGGATTTTTTGAACTTTTTGTTTGGATTTGGATTATGTTTATGGTTTTGCTATTTAAATTTGTGTTAGTTGTATTTTGTTGATAAACTATGTTTATAGTTTGGCTTTGGAATTATGTCATGATTATTGACATTTATGATGGCTATACTTCATTAAGAAACTTTGTTTATGGATTTGAATTTCAGTTATGTTTTATTGATGATGATGGAAAATTGTAACTAACTTGGTGAATGGTTTAAAAAAAAAAAGCGCATAAATCTAAGAGTGCTAGTATTTTTTTTTTTTTAATTTTGGAAGTAATAACATAAAACTTATAAGTGTTACTATTTCCTCAAACCATTCTTAAGTTGATATAAATATATTTATCCTTTTCGCCTAATAGAGTGTTTGGCATGGTGGTTAGAACCATTATTTAGAACTGTAAATATTGTACCATGTAAGAGTTTTACGCTATAGTAACTTTTTTCTTTTTAATGTAGTATGTGAGAGCTTTATACTGCTCTTAACTGAAAAGTTAGTTAGAACCAATTTTGTCAAACAGGCTATCAATTTCTCATTGTTATAAGTTAACTTCAGAGAATGAGCTTAATAACACTTTTTGTGAGAAACAGAGAAGGAAACAGGGTGGGACGGACGTAGGTATGCTTCTTCCATTACTCTCTCTTTACTCTCCATACCCCTCTAATTTGTAATGAGATCTCGGGAAATTCCCATTAGGAGAACTATTATTATCCCTATGCATTTATCCATTAAGAATTTTAAAAAAACTACAATAATATTGTAATTTCATCAAATTTAGTATAAAATTCAACAATATAGCCCTTCATGTCTCATAAAAATAATTGAAAAATAAAATTCAAATTAGAATAATCCAAAAATTAAATTTGTAAAACAAACCAAAACATTAAAAAAACTGAAAGTCTTGTAAAACTTTTATTAACAAAATGCTAATTTATATTGTTAAGAACAATAAATTATTACATACTTTAATAAATACCTCACATAGACAAACCTTTCATCAAAAACAAAAATTAGTGAGTCTTCACCAACGGATCTTCAACATTCTTCTTATTCAGTGGATTGTCATGTGTGTGGCAAAAATGCTATGAGTATTCATCACTGGTTTTCTCTTTTCAACCACTAAAGTGCTTAAGAAAAATATATTACTAAAGATAAGATTAATTCTCTCTCTATATTTGTACTTAGGCAGTCTAAGGAAAATATAGAGACACAAGGACTCCATTTATAAAGGGTGGTAGGATGTATTCTTTTCAAACTAAAAGGCTTAGAGAAACTTGTCCCCTAAGTTACGCATTGTGCACGCCCACTACAGGGACTTTCCTTGTATGCCACCCATAGGGAAAATTCTCTTGGTGTTGGCGCCAACCGTACATAGTTGTGCAGTCTTAATTGTGTTTTTTTTTTTTTTTTATAGAATGGGGAAACTATTCTTTATGCATTGTCGAGGATATTTCCAATTCAATAATTCCTATTTAAAGCAGAATGATATCATGATGAAAATCATGTAATATAAATAAAATTATAAATAATGAACTAATCTTGGTTCAAATTCAATTAGGATTTAAATTAATTATTTAAGTATTCTAATAATTAATTATTCAAAAATTCAAACTTAATTTGAATAACTACTTTTTTAAAATTAATTAAACAATTAATTTCCTAAAATAATAATGTAGTAAGCGTCATATACAATCCAGTTGGACTGTACTTGGGGTCAACTATCCAACCGGACTGCTATCCATACATAATTCAAGCCCAATAAGCTTAAACTGAAAGACTTCCTTAATTACCTATAGTATCCAACTCTTACTCAATCTTTAACTAAAGTTAAGTCGGCTAATGTTGGGACCCAATGAATATATACTATCAAGCTCCTAAAATTGAAAACTAAATAATTCTAGATTATTTTTGTTATTAATTATGAACTTCGGTGTCACTCTACTATAGACCCAAAAGTTGTACTTTTGATAGGATCCCAATTTACGAGACTCTGATTAGTCTTATCTATGATCTCTCATACTATGTGTATCCCCATATGTTATAGTTGACTTAAAGATAAGTTAAATTTACCTTCTCGTCACAAAGTTTTATATTTCTCTTATTTGAAAAAAGAAACTCTATTTCTAACAAATACACATGAAAATCATATTATTACTGTATATATCCAAATGACCAAGGCCTTGTTTTTTTCCCAACTACTTAAATAATGTCTTTGTAAAGATAACATTTACTCTTATTAAAGAGCTAAGAGCTATGGATTCCGTATTTAAAGTTATGCTATGATTGAATATAAGCTATGTCTCCAACATGCCAACAAATAAAACCTTCAATCATTGGAGTTCCTAACTTTAGGATGTCAAAAAACTTAAGCCATAAACTTAGAGTCATGAACTCACTTCAAAATAAAAATAACAAATAAGTGATTATCAAAGTAAATTAATTTATGTAAACGGAATTATTAATGATAAATTAATACTTTAGGTCTAGTTCAATGTATAATATTCTCTTTGACCAATACATTAATATGTTTACCATGAAGTCTTGCTTGCTCCCGACAATCAAGAAACTGCCTCTCCAGTTGGACATAGATCCCCATTACATTTTTATCAAAAAATAATGTCAACATCTTTATTCCACAAATTGTAGACTATGCATTAGACTATCAATCTTGCAATCATATCTTTATGTATATAAACCTCATATATGCAAGATTTAAAATTTAGTAAAATAGTTACGGTTATTTTATTTGCTTGTCATACAATTAATAATATGAAAATAAATAGGACAATTTCTTTTTGAACATGTAATATAGTATTATTATTTACTGATAACAAAATGTTTAATTACTTAGGTCATTAATCCTAACAGACATATCGCATTCCCATGCTCTGGGCATGCTTCTTTAAGCTCCTAGTCACCATAGTCTTTGTAGAAGGGTCAACAAGTTGTCATTTAATGCTATCTTGCACACCGCCATATCTCCGCTCTCCACGAACCTCCTTATAATGTGATACTTCCTATCTATATACTTACTCCTCTTGTGGTTTTTTTAGGGTAAAGTACTGCATTAAATCAAACAGCCATGTGGGCACTTACATAGAAAGCAATACATGAAGGAAAGTTCTCATGCAAAAACAATCTTCAGAATATGAAAAGGCTAGTTTTGCAAGTGTGTGGGCGGCCATATTGTATTTTCTGGAAATATCGTTGCAAGAGCCACCACCTGCTTCATTCATTAGGACTTTGAAGTTATATAGAATAGGAGCTTCTGCTGCACAATCACACACTTCATTGATCGCCTTTGCTGCATTAAGTGAATCTGTTTCAATGAGGAGACTTCTAGTCCATTATTTTTTGCAAAGAGGAGCCCTCTAATGGCAATACATTCAGCTGCCAGGGGGGAAGTCTGTTAGTAATTTGCTTAGAAAAGGTACTGTGGATCCTCCTTTTTAAGCCTCGTATCAAACCCCCAACCCTAACGAGTCCCTATGAGGTAAAACTGAGGCATTGACATTGAGTTTCAGGGTACCTGTTAAAGGAGGGCGCCATCTTTTGTCCACATTATTTTGGTTATGAGAAGCATCTCTGGGATGAGGAGCGGCTTGGAACTTTGTTAGCCATAGACTAGCTGCTGCCAAGATGTAATTCGAACCTTAGTCGCGTCACCATGTATGAAATGGTTCTGATCCTTCCATGCGAACCATAGAACCATTTAAAACACCTCAAAATCCTCTCGTTTCAGCACCTAATATTCAACTCTGTCACGTTTAAATTGCAACAAAAAATCATTGAAGACACCTGCTTCCTATATCCTCCTTATCACTGCACAATTAAAGAGGGCATGAAGAGTAGTTTTTTCCCATTTGCACATCGTCGATACCCAGATTGGCAATTAACACCTCTTTAGGCCAGGTTATAATAGGAGGGGATAATATTGTAAAACACACTCCAAACAAACACCTTGACCTTACGTGGGATATTTAAGTGCCAGACCATTTTCCACCCTTTACGATCTGCACTCGCACTTGAAGAGCTTGATGTGTAGCGATGTTGCAAAGCTTGGAAATAGCCAGATTTAACCGTGTATCTTCCCTTTGCATCATAGTGCCATATTAGCCTATCTCTGCTTTGAAATGGACTAAGAGGAACACTCACATTGCTCTCTACATCCACCTGCAAGAAACTAGAGTTCAGGACACTTAAGTTCCAACCTGATGAGCCGTTAATGGCGTTCAGCGGGTCAGCAACTCGTAACTCCATGTTTGATCGGTTCCAGCTATGATTGGTTAGAAAGATATCAGTCACTGTTATGTCACTGGTTTGGCATCGAAAATTTATTTGTCCCTTTCAGAATGCTCGGTGCAAATAGCCACGTAATATGGTTGAATGTATACCTTTAATGAAGTTTGAGTCTCAAAGTAGCTAGAGACATGATTTGAATCTTTACCTAACTGAACATAAGAAATGGCAACGTTTCTAACATGACCATAGTTTAGTCTTATAAATGTTTATGAATCCAAGATAGAGCACAAGATCGAAATAGTGCTAAATGATTGAACATATCTTGAGATTTGGGGTATCTCATACATAATGAATTTATGGTACTTTCTTAAGAGACAAAGTTTAATGCATAGCACACTATTGTCTTGTGAATGCTTTGAAGTATTTTCACTAATTAAAGGTACTAATTGATGGATTCCTTCTTGTATGTATGAGCTTATCGTTGTTTAATTTGGAGAAATATTAGAATCTAGTGGGGGATTGTAAGAAAGATTATAATATGTCTCTCAAGTTTTATAAGATCAAATACACACAAGAGAATATTGAAATACACATTTTTTGGTGTATTTAGAATCAACATGTGTGCCACAGCACTAGAAATTAAGGCTGTGGTGCTAGAAATTGGTGCAATAATTATTCGGACAAAGAACCTAGTGCCTAGGCGTTGGGTCCATAAGTGAAGAAACTTTGATATTGAGACTCCTTTAAGTCGAATGATTGGGGTGGTACACTTCATTGTTCCTTAGAACAACAGTTCCCATCACCCACATAGTAGAGAACAACAACTACGTCTGATTGTCTAACTATAATGCTAATCATAATAATTACCAAATAAACAGGAAAACTCTAAAAACAATAGATGATCAAGCATGTTCTCATAATAAATTTTAAATTTTTTCTCAAGCTATTATTAGTTTGGCAAAAAAACTCTGAAAGATCAAGCACGTTCAAAATTTTTAATCTTTCTTGCTATTATCCTTTTTTTGAATTAACATGTGTATCGGCACCAGTGGATTCTTTTGGACAGTCTCAATTACTCCACCTAATCTTCATTGGCTATAGTTCTCAAGGTTCTAAAGGGAAGAGCTCTAAAAACACTTGATGGAATCCAAAAAGAAATCTACAAAAATAACACCCTAGGGTCTATTTATGGTATCAGTGACCAGGTTGGACCAACAGGATGAGGTCAGCTCTCGTGATGGATTCACAGACCAGGTTCAGCACCCATGTCAAACTAATAGTTGAGTCAAGCTTAGGTTATAACAAGATTGACACCTGCTAGGCTTGGTGTCATTTGGGGTCCAGTCAAGGGTCAAACTAATTTCGTGTCGGATCAAGGTGGATGTTGCACTATCATCGAATGAAGCTAAACTAGGGTTATTGATGCTTTTGCTTTTTTGTCTTTCATCTTTTTAAAAATAAAATTGTAGTTACTAAACATGATTAAAAAAAAACAAACGGTAGCTACCAAATATATTTTCTGTTCAAAATATCTAAATAATTATTAGTTCGATTTGTTCATGAATTATATGTATTTTGTCAATACGTTGGAACTTTATATTTAAAGAGTTTTTCATCAAATCTTTTTTTTATAAGACCATAATTGCAAAATTGAAAAGGAGAGTACAAAATTGATTAGATAATTAAATCCAAGCCATACAAGATCGAACAGGTAACATTGCAACCTTTGGTCTATTTAAGTACGTATGAAACTTAAGCTGAAGATCATTAATTAACACAGAATAATATTACAGAGGTAGTTAATAGCTAGCTCTATACATTAATTCTCTTTCTAGCCCTTTCTTCTTTTTTTTTTTTGTCTTAATTAATTTTCACCTAATACCTAATAAAAGTTCACAGGGCCAGAATCCATGGCTGAAGACCAGCAAGCTGAAAGCTATGCTGTTTCTAATTACCAATCCCAGAACGTCAATTGGGACAATACTATTGATTCACCAGTTAAACCCAAAAGAAACAAGTATGCTTTTGGCTGTGCGCTTTTGGCTTCTATTGCTTCGGTTTTGTTAAGATACTTTAAGTGATTAATATTTATATTTCATGATCTTATTTTGATTAATTATTCTTTTATGTTTAGGAATTATAGGTAAAAAAATGGCTTTTATGTTTAGGAATTATAGGTAAAAAAGATGGGCTTTTCAAGTGGAAGGCCTTTGTTAATTGTTTTATAACTTGTCAGTAATATATTTCTAGTCAATATTTTAGTTTTTCTTTTCCATGGTTAATCATAATTATGACTGCATGAGATTGAACATATATTATACGTGTTGATCTTGGTCATTCACTAATTCGTTGGTGAACAGAGTAATATGAATTTAACCCATTAATTAGTGAAATGATTAGACATATATAGTTAGTGCATTGCCTACATATAAACAATTATAAGATACTTATAAACACGTTAAACTTACTTACATGAGAATAATTAGTATTAATGTTCATGTATAACCAGTAACCAAAAGAAAATACAGAAAAAAAAAAGTTACATGCCGATTAAAAGATATCATTTAATAATCAGTAGATCATATGCGGATGACGGCTAACTTGTTAGAGATAATTAGTGGGCCTGCCACTTGTGAGCCTCATTGAACAATAAACATTGCTAAGACACCAGTGGTGATAAGCATCTTGATAAAAAGTGGATCCTTCAATACAGACCCTACCTGTATTAGTGATAGTGCTTAGCATCGATGGTGTTTCTAAGTACTAGTAGGCATGCCACACTTTTGAGCCTGGATTGAACAATGAACATTGCTATAAGAAATATGTGGCCATCTATTAATAGAATGTGGGTCCCATAATATGGGCCCTATCTATGTTAGTGATAGTGCTTAGCACCGATGGTGCTTCTAAGTATTTTTCTTGAAGCGTAGAAAACTTTTATATTTTTCACCATACGTTAAAATTTTATTTCAAACCGGGGCCCTTTAACATTATTCATTCTTTGGCTGTAGTTAGGTGATGTATTGTTTGGCCCGATGCTAAGTTAAATCTTCTTAAAATCTTTTAAGAACTATAATAATTTTTTTATGTGAAACTCTTTGAGATTTTCAGAAAGACAAAAGTACCTGAAGAAGATATTATTACTTTTTTAAATTTTGTATGGACCCTTGTGCTGAAATAAATAATGATCAGCCCCTCCTACGGCGCCAAACTTTGGGATAAAGTACATTTCATATTCATCTTCTGCACTGAAAATATTTTTTGAACATGAACTGATTTGGTTGTGCAATAAAATAGTATATGATCCTCATTAAAACAAATGAAAGAAAAATATGAAATAGGATATAACTCCAATTATAACGTTTGTTCATCAACGTAAAATATAAAATTACTTGATATTTCATTTTTAAAAAAACAAATTAATTGTTGCATCACTTATTATCAATTAATTGTGATATAATTTACAAATATATATATATATATATATATATATATATATGTGTGTCCCGACAGGATGATTGTTGGGGTTAGCTAACCAATTCATTTCAGAAAAAATGTATTTTTATCACAGCCACTACACGCGCGCATCTATGCATATATATATGTATGTATATGTATATATGTATGTATCACAAACCTTTTTGTTTCCTATTAATTTTTGCATGATTTAGATTTTTTGATCAAAAGGAGGATTATTGGGATAAGTCAACTAATTCATTTCACAAAAATGTATATTTTTGTTACAGCCATGTACATTTATATACATATTCATATATGTGTATGTACGGATATTATTTTTTATTAAATGAAAAAGAAAATACATCTATTTGGTCCTTATATTTATTTAAGGTAGCATGATTTACATACAGTTTACAAGCTCTTAGATATGCTGTTTTGAATATATTACCACATGATCAGTACCTTTTAAAATGCAATTCATCGAACACCTACTTATTTTTAGTCATATATATGGTTCCTAATCTTTACCAAGACAAATAATTTTTTTAACTTAAGACGGGAATTCAAACTTTTCATTTTTAATGGTTTTATTGCTAAACTATGCATAAAACCATAGCCAATAAAATTATTAAACCCTGCTAATTAAGATAAATATTGAAACATGGATTTGATTTACAGATTTTGGTTCTATGAGTGGAGCTGTAATTTCCCTAAGGAAGGACCTAAAAATTTCAGAACTAAAGGTAGATATACTCCTCGGAATGTTCAACTTCTGCCCGGTATTTGGGTCATTAGCCCGAGGAAGAATCTGCGACTGGATCGGCCGTCGATACACCATAGCATTGAGTCCTCTTCCTAGCCGGAGCTGTCCTGATGGCCTGCGCCAAAGGCTACGGCTTCCTCTCCCTTGGAAACTTGGCTTGCAGCACTGGTGTCGGATTCGCCTTCATGATTGCCCCTGTCTACACTGCCGAGGTTGCTTCGGCGTCCTTTCGTGGCTGCCTCGCCACGTTCCCGGAGGTAATATCCAAAATAAATAATTTGACCATGTATATGCACAGCCCAGCAGCAGTATAATACAACTTTTAAGTAGTTTCTATTTGGGTCCATCGGCTAGCAATTGCATATCTAACCATGTTTAATGGATATTATATATATCATCAAAAATAGAAAAATAACATTTTTGATGTGTTATTTTGTTTTATACGCTTACATAATGCTATGCAAAATATCGTATGTTTTTTGTCGTAATTATTAAACCTTGAAACTTTTAAAAGTATTTTTTTTATATTAAAATAATTAAAAAGTAAAAATATTGTAATTAAAACAAAAAAATTAATTTATCAACCAATCAAAATCAAATATCAAATTTGTAATATTCTAAACTTTGTATTAATATAAAAAATTTAATATTAAAAATAGCATAAAAAGTGTTTTTTATAATTAAATGTTAATTCACAATTGGTACATCCATTAATCATCACATTGGAACTGCTCTTATGGTGTCGCTTGTCGCAATATTGGTGGATTTCAATGTATGATTGAATAAGTGTTTGCCACTTTATAGTAATTAGTTAGTTCATTATCTGAATACTACTACGCATGGTTAGTCGTGACAATCATGATTGATTTTGAGCAAATTACTAAACGCCCTTTCATATGCATGCAGGCGTTCCTGAACGTAGGGCTACTAGTGGGCTACATCCTAGCCTTTGTATTCTCCAAACTCCCACTCTACTTAGGCTGGAGACTAATGCTCGGCGCCGGCGGAGTTCCCTCCGTCTGCCTCATCGCCGGCATCCTTGCCATGCCGGAATCCCCCCACTGGCTGGTCATGCAGGGCCGCTTCTCCGAGGCCAAGCAACTCCTCGACAAAACCTGTAACGCCCCTATGTGGGGGTTAACAGTTTTTAATGAGATAAAATAAAAATAAATAATAAAAGTAAAACCTTAAAAATAAAATTTGCCCGGGACTTAAATGAAAACTCTCAACTCAAAAATAAAAATATAAACGACAAATAAACCACAGTTTTAATGTAGCACCTTAAATTTAATAATATAAACTGTTGTCATCATCATTTTAACCCTCAACACATTATAATACAGTCACAGAAAGTAACAATTGATGCTTACATTATCATGAAGAACATTCTCAACGATTGAAGCAGTCCCAATGTAATATAGTTACATCACTTCCTCAACTATATTTCTCGTAGCCACCTCACACTTAGTGAGTCCTGAAAAGATATAAACATAAGGGAATGAGCAACACTATGCTCAGTAGAGAAAGCCATTACTCACCTCTATCATTACCACATTAAAATCTGCATGGTTAGTAAGTTACATCATATTCCAGATTATGAGGTTTATTATGATCACATCTTATGGATACCGTAGTTAATCATTACCAAGTGTCATAATTACACATTTATACAAATATTACCAATCATCATTGTTCCTAGGTATCCATGTTAAATTGAGTATCACTCAACTCATCGAAACCCAAATGGGCGCACTTGATCACCCTATAAACATTCCAAGGGTGTTCCGGTGAGGGGACATCAAGCCCCGAGTCCTCACCAAATCGATTCCTGTACAGTGTGTTCTGGGACTTTCAACCCAAGGAAGCGTCATCGCCTTCCCCCTATTTTACCTTTTAGGGTATTCATGCCCAAGGACGTAACCGTCGCCCTCTTCATGTCTCACAATTTCTCTATATTGAATCATTATCAATAGAGTTAGTTTTCCTAACCATGCTTCTCAATTTATAACATGTGTCAATTCATTATGTTCCTCGCCGTACAATACAAGACGAGTCCATGTCATAGTTTCATATGTGATAATCATATAATATCAGTTCAACATAGATATATATATTGCGGCAAAACAATCAATTTTAATTCTATAAAAACCTTACAAAAGATGAGTAATAGAATCCCTACCTTTTAAGCTTATCAACAGTCTCTTAATCCTGGAATCAATTAACGTTAGCTCCATACTCCCTTGATCCTAAGGCGTGCATAAGGACAATTAAAACTAAAGCACAACATACAACTACATTCATAAAATTTATTTTAATTTAATCTTAGAATTTCAAGAAATAACCACTGCCCATAGAGGTATTATAAAGTTTAACAATATAAATTTTCTGTCTAGGGCATATACACTTAGACTTCATACATATGCTCCAAAATAGCAACAAACATATACTTAGGTTTAAGAACGCAAATTTGAATAATCCTTTAGTATAAAAGAAAATTTATAAATGAAAGACTAAATTTGTTCATAAGATTCTAACCTCGGATTATGGTTATTTGGAAGCTTGAAATGGTTTCAAAACAGGTTCCTTTACTTCGGTATGACTGAAATTCTTGCTCAAATGGAGGTGATGGTGGCTGATTTTTATGGCTGCCTTGAAGAAGTTCTCTAAGCATTTTGCTTCAGCAAAGAAATGAGAAGAAGAGTGTGGGAACCGTGGAAGAGAAAGGAAGAAAAGATGAAGTCTTTGAAAAGAAGTGATAGAAACAATTATAGAGGAGACATGTTGAAGCATGTCACGGAGGAAATAAAGAAAATGAGGGTCAAGAGTAGTTGGAAAAGATATCCTTATGTCTCATCTAAAGACTTTAACACACATAATGCCAATATGACATTTTTGAGATTTATTAGAAGTTCTAAGGCTTTTTAGTAATCATACTAAATAAATATAGGAGAATTTTAGAAAATTTAAAAATAGATAAAAATAAATATTATAAAATAAATTTAAATGAAGCAATTTTTTTTATACATTAAAAATTAATTTAATTACCTCAATACCCGTTAGAAGAATAACGGGTGTCACAGCTCTACCCCCCTTAAAGAAATTTCGTCCTCGAAATTTCAATTCTAGCAATACTAGTAAAAATTATGATTCCACTATGATTCCAATTCTGAGTCTAAACCGTTAATGTTGTTTGTCCTCCAAATTTAAGTTATCGTATCTCCACTTATTTACTTGCATAATAAATCTTACTCCTAAATCCCTCAATGAGAGTATTTCTGACAAGTTTCAACTTGTAACACCGTATAATAGTCTAAGAATCTGATCAGGCATACATATTGACTATACCTTGATTCCAGTCCTTCATTGTCCATGGACTGTGATTTACAATCACATTTAAGGAGATTGCTAGAGAAATTTTATATACTTCATCTTTAGGTTCCTTTCCCTTTTTAAGTAAGGAAAAGTCAAATATATTTGATTTCATACCTCAACTAATAAACTAAAACATAATCATAAAACATATATCACAAACACTTCTATTCAAAACCATACATTAAACTTATTCATAGAGATATTAAACGGAATCTCAGAGTTGCAAACATACCCGACATATTTTTCATTAAACAGCTATCCTCATGACACAAACATTCAACCCAAATAATATACTCATATTTCATATGGAATATCCCCATAACTGACTCTGGTACTTCCACATAATATTAACAGAATATTACACATTACAAACATGATACGGATACGTTTCGAGAGTACAAGGCACTCCGTATACCAGCTATCCATATCATGCATGCTTAGAGGATACAAAAACATCGATAAACAAAAGATCGGACCTTAAGAAGGATGCGTTTCGAGAGCATCAAGTACTCCGTATCCAGCCATCCCGGCATTAGGCTCAATGAATCTAAAAGATTGAACAACAACGTACCACAAGAAACACAGAATACAAGGCAAACGGTTATTCGTAACACACGAAATACGGACACACATGCCTACATGCCAAAAATAAAACAAAAAGATTACAGATGGAGATTCAAATCAATTGGCCGCTCCCGGCTTTCCCTTTCCCATTCAAGCTTGGATGTTGCAGTGTCGGATTCTGGATGTATGATTTGCATTTTATCTATCAATTCCTCAGCTGTTGAAGCAGTGACAAAGATTTGTCTCTCCGATTCTGTAGTGATGTTTTCTTCCACAGCGTAATCTAGAAATTTCAAAAGACCGTCATAAAAACCCTTTACGTTCAGTAGTCCCAAAGGTTTGGAATAAAAGCCCAACAATTGCCCACAAGCAACTATAAATATTTCCTCAAGAGTACCTAGACCACCAGGTAATGCTATAAAAGCATCAGAATTATAGATTATGTCTTTAAAATTTTTAGGGATACTCCTGACTCCTTCTCCCTTACCTATGGCTTCCTTACAAAGGTTTCCTTCAACTGGAATATGAGGCCAAATTCTTACATCAGTAGCGTCGCTAGACCTAGCTGCTAGTGCCATATTTACCATCATTTTTATACTACCACCCCCATAGATTATGTTAATCTTCTTGCGTGCTAGGACTTGCCCTAAGTGATTTGCAGCTTCTAAATAAGCTTTATCTTTTCCAAGGCTGGAACCACAAAAGACACAGACATTCTTTATTTTCTTCGTGGACTGGGAGGTAGACATATTTGGTTTATAGAAGTGGTTGCTTAATGTCTGCTCCACTTAGACTTCGGGTTCTACATGAGATTTTAAAGATGAGAAATATACAAAAAGGGCTAAAGAGATAGACGAGTAGGTAATGAAAAAGTAATCCAAAGATTTAAACAAAATCTTGTGCGGATAAGAAAGTAAGATAAGGTGATTGATAGTTTATAGAAAATCTGATTCACTTTTTGAAAAAGATTAGACTCTAATTGTATAACTTTTGACAATTGAGAACAATTCGACAAAAGACCCTCATGACACAACTGTAGACTTTTTGACAAATATACTCCAAGTCTAGAAATTTAATATAAACGACAAATACTGTAGAACTTTTGAAATTTGAGACACAAATCTTGAAATATCTGGATAAGCTTTTCAAAATTCAAACATATTACTGTACCGTATGTAACGTGTCTGATAAGATAATATATTTTATTATATATATATTTAAGAAAATCATAAATTAAATAAGATATTAACACTTACTGTATCAATCTAATAATCACAATTATTTCAAACACAAAAGCAAATATTCTGAGTAAAAGAAAAACACAAACTGTTGAACATCAGCTAAAACTGCTTCAAATAAGTAAAGACTAAATAACCTTTATAGAGCGATGACTTATTCCCCATCCAGTTTTCTTATGGCTTGGCAAACAGGATCTAGAAATACCATATTCCTGAGGCGTTGTCTTTCTGTATAAAATTTAGGCCAGAGTTTAAAAATAGCTCCTTGAACATATCCACTAGGGTGACCGTGGAGAGGAGGATGGATGCTATCCAAGTTCTCCTTTGAAAGTCCATTCCTACAAAACCTTATTTTATCCTCTCTATTCGTAGACATATAACCAGGTGAAGTACATTTACCGTTACAATTTTGTCTTCCACATTTGTTACAAGCGACCACGATGGCACGAGCTCTTCTTTTCATTGCACTACGACTGGTACCTGTTCCTGGTAAACCGACATCTTGACTAAAGTCACTCGGACGGATTTTCCCCTCTATTAACATTCTCACATCACAAGGGATACCAAAACGCATAAGAATCCACAACCGAGTAATTCTAGCCTTGTATTTCTTTCTGAGAATCTTTTGGGAGAGTGATGGGAAATACTTTCTCAGGTGTTGGTACTTTGGGTCCATGATGAGATGAAAGAAGAGTAAATAGAAAGGAAAAATTAAGATAGTAAATTACAGAATCCTAGAATTCCTTCTTCTTTTAGAGGAAAAGAAGAATTTTTAATGAAAAAGAAGAGGATTTGCGATTTAGAGAAAAAATAACAAATTAAGAGAGAAAAAGTGAACTCGGAGAAATAAGGTCTTACGCACAGTAAACGTATATGTAAACAATAATTAAACCACTGTATATGACACGTATAGAGACCACGTGGGAGAGACAGTGTGAATCAAACTGATTTAAGATTTGAACTAGGCCCAAATGTTCTTAGTTGAAAATGGTCAAGTTGTTTCAGGCCTTAACACATTTGGAACGAGTTAAATAACAAACATAAAATTGAAAACCAATTTGTATAAATCTTAAACCCAATTTAAAGCCCACTATAGATAAAGTTAACTATAAACAACAAATCTAATTTAACGACAACAAGGATCTTCCTGAATGATATTTAAAATCATTTCATAACAACACAATCTTCCAGCAACTCAAATGATTTTGTTTTAATCAAAACCTTATTGAACAATGCATACACCCATATGTTATTCATAATACTTAACATCTATCAATGGATTCATCATCATTACTACCAAGGGTTTAGAATGCGACTAACCTTGAAATCAATACGATTTACGTCTTCCAACATAGACCATATCAATGAACAAAGACACTAGATGTTACTACTTAAGAAAATCTACAATCCCCACAATTCTACTTATACAATATATAATTTCCTCATATAACAAAACCTTAGGTAACCAAAAGATTCATTGATACACTTAAATACAATGTACGTAACGAAATATTCCAATTTTGAGATTCATGCATTCTAGACTTTACACAGTCTCAACAGACCAAAAGTCTAACATTTATCTCTCTCAAGATTCAATACCATGATTCCCAACTTATATCATATTCCTTAAATAAATAGAACTTTCATGAAAAGTTATTGACACTTATGTGCTCCATCGAATCCACACATAATCATTACTTAGGTTTGAATCAATTACGAAAAATTTGGCATATCTATGCCAAACTTTAAAATCAATAAATCAAGCCTTATATTTCTCATTGTTTTTCACGAGACAAAAGGCTCTTAAATCCTCTTATCTATACGGATTTCTCATCGTTTATACGAATTAGATATGCTTATAGATCCAAATATTATACGAATCTCTCATAAGCAATCTACTTATAAACTCATTCCATATAATTATCATTCCCTCATAACTATTAATACTTTCCTTCTATATAATTATTGTACTCATATAACTATTAATATTTTCATTCTATGGTCTTTCCATGTTACATCCTTCTAGACTGTATAAATCAATGTGAAGGTTCATTTTGATGATGACAATGAAAATTCAGCTTCAAAACCATCTCAAAAATATATTTTTTTAAAGTGGTGCTACACTCCCTAGGTTAACCGAACCTAGGCTCTGATACCAAAAATTCTGTAACGCCCCTATGTGGGGGTTAACAGTTTTTAATGAGATAAAATAAAAATAAATAATAAAAGTAAAACCTTAAAAATAAAATTTGCCCGGGACTTAAATGAAAACTCTCAACTCAAAAATAAAAATATAAACGACAAATAAACCACAGTTTTAATGTAGCACCTTAAATTTAATAATATAAACTGTTGTCATCATCATTTTAACCCTCAACACATTATAATACAGTCACAGAAAGTAACAATTGATGCTTACATTATCATGAAGAACATTCTCAACGATTGAAGCAGTCCCAATGTAATATAGTTACATCACTTCCTCAACTATATTTCTCGTAGCCACCTCACACTTAGTGAGTCCTGAAAAGATATAAACATAAGGGAATGAGCAACACTATGCTCAGTAGAGAAAGCCATTACTCACCTCTATCATTACCACATTAAAATCTGCATGGTTAGTAAGTTACATCATATTCCAGATTATGAGGTTTATTATGATCACATCTTATGGATACCGTAGTTAATCATTACCAAGTGTCATAATTACACATTTATACAAATATTACCAATCATCATTGTTCCTAGGTATCCATGTTAAATTGAGTATCACTCAACTCATCGAAACCCAAATGGGCGCACTTGATCACCCTATAAACATTCCAAGGGTGTTCCGGTGAGGGGACATCAAGCCCCGAGTCCTCACCAAATCGATTCCTGTACAGTGTGTTCTGGGACTTTCAACCCAAGGAAGCGTCATCGCCTTCCCCCTATTTTACCTTTTAGGGTATTCATGCCCAAGGACGTAACCGTCGCCCTCTTCATGTCTCACAATTTCTCTATATTGAATCATTATCAATAGAGTTAGTTTTCCTAACCATGCTTCTCAATTTATAACATGTGTCAATTCATTATGTTCCTCGCCGTACAATACAAGACGAGTCCATGTCATAGTTTCATATGTGATAATCATATAATATCAGTTCAACATAGATATATATATTGCGGCAAAACAATCAATTTTAATTCTATAAAAACCTTACAAAAGATGAGTAATAGAATCCCTACCTTTTAAGCTTATCAACAGTCTCTTAATCCTGGAATCAATTAACGTTAGCTCCATACTCCCTTGATCCTAAGGCGTGCATAAGGACAATTAAAACTAAAGCACAACATACAACTACATTCATAAAATTTATTTTAATTTAATCTTAGAATTTCAAGAAATAACCACTGCCCATAGAGGTATTATAAAGTTTAACAATATAAATTTTCTGTCTAGGGCATATACACTTAGACTTCATACATATGCTCCAAAATAGCAACAAACATATACTTAGGTTTAAGAACGCAAATTTGAATAATCCTTTAGTATAAAAGAAAATTTATAAATGAAAGACTAAATTTGTTCATAAGATTCTAACCTCGGATTATGGTTATTTGGAAGCTTGAAATGGTTTCAAAACAGGTTCCTTTACTTCGGTATGACTGAAATTCTTGCTCAAATGGAGGTGATGGTGGCTGATTTTTATGGCTGCCTTGAAGAAGTTCTCTAAGCATTTTGCTTCAGCAAAGAAATGAGAAGAAGAGTGTGGGAACCGTGGAAGAGAAAGGAAGAAAAGATGAAGTCTTTGAAAAGAAGTGATAGAAACAATTATAGAGGAGACATGTTGAAGCATGTCACGGAGGAAATAAAGAAAATGAGGGTCAAGAGTAGTTGGAAAAGATATCCTTATGTCTCATCTAAAGACTTTAACACACATAATGCCAATATGACATTTTTGAGATTTATTAGAAGTTCTAAGGCTTTTTAGTAATCATACTAAATAAATATAGGAGAATTTTAGAAAATTTAAAAATAGATAAAAATAAATATTATAAAATAAATTTAAATGAAGCAATTTTTTTTTATACATTAAAAATTAATTTAATTACCTCAATACCCGTTAGAAGAATAACGGGTGTCACAAAACCTCCGACTCCAAAGCCGAAGCTCAGCTCCGCCTCACCAAGATCATTGAAGCCGCCACTGTCACCACCACCGCCGCCGCCACCAGCAAAACGGCCTCAACAAAAACGACCCGGAGCCCCTGGGAAGAACTATTTCTCCGCTCCACCCCCACCATCCTCCACATCCTCATCGCCCCCCTTGGCATCAACTTCTTCCGGCAGGCCTCCGGCCTCGACGTCACCGTCCTGTACGGCCCCACCATCTTCGAGAAGGCGGGAATCGCACCCAACCAGAAGCTCCTCGCCATGATCGGCCATCGGGCTCTGCGTGACCACCATACTGTCCAACACCGCCTTCTTCTGGTTAGAACCCATCACGTGGGTGTACACGTCGGAGATATTTCCTCTCTGACTGAGAGGCGTCGGAGCGAGCATCGCGGTGGCGGTCAACCGGCTGAGCAGTGGGATAATTGTGTTGACTTTCATGTAACTTTCTAAAAAGATAACAATCGGAGGGACATATTTTATGTACGCCGGTTTGTCGACGGTGGCTTGGCTCTTCTTTTACTCCATGTTGCCTGAGACAAAGGGCAAAACCCTGGTGGAAATGGAGAATCTGTTTGGGGATTTTTTTGGTTGGGAGATCGTCGTCGTCGTCGTTGTTTAGTGATTTGAAGAAGCCAGAGAAGGCAAAGGAAGTTGTTATTACTGGTATCGGCACTACTGATGCTTTATTACAAAGTTTAAGACACCTGAAATATATTTAGTAGGCCTTGGCAAGGTTTTTGGTTCCATTGAGCTGATTAATTAAATAATGGAACGGATTTTGGTCAAACAAAAACCAACCTCAATGTTGATTATTATTGTTGTTGTTGTTGTTGTTGACAGCAAAAGAGTTGTTCAATATATGATTCTGATCTTTCTTTTTTTTTTTTTAACGTCTTTTTCTTGTTTTGGAATGAAGCATGCGATTGGAGGTGTATCTATATGTGTACTTTGTCATTGCAGTTTCAGTTTGAGGCCTATAAATATTATACAGCTATACAAAGAATGTTACTAGTTGTTTGGCTACTCATAGAGGGGCATTCTAGTGGTGTGTTTATTGTGCTCTGAACATTTTTGATGAAGAGTTTTCATAGGGATGAAGGTTGCTTATTTCTTTTGGCTTCAGTTAACACTACTGTATTGTATCGCGTTCTTTTCACCTTATATTTTCCTCGCGGTGTTTTGTTTCACTCTGCACTGAATAACCAGACAATATAATTGAGGTTATAATAAGTGCAGCTAATTTTGTTTAGTGAGAAGCAATTCCAAGCAACCACACAACAACCATTTTAAGACTTGATTGGTGTCTTCAACGGTAAAACCTGACCTGTAAAGGTTCAACAATTGGTAGAAAAGTTCAAGATAGTTTAGACTCCATGCTTGCCATCTATGGCTGTTGACTTCTTTTCACTGAAAGAGCCTAGACCCTACTAAAGAGATGTTAATTCATTAGCCAAAAATAATTACCGCTAATTGTCCACGTGAAACGGTAAAAAAAAAAAAAAAAAAAA
The DNA here is from genome assembly GCA_025403435.1 of Artocarpus heterophyllus. Lineage (NCBI taxonomy): Eukaryota > Viridiplantae > Streptophyta > Magnoliopsida > Rosales > Moraceae > Artocarpus > Artocarpus heterophyllus. The sequence continues at coordinate 15,956,598 of CM046336.1, forward strand.
AGACAAAAGTTAAATTAAACTAGCCTAGCATTTGAATTGCCTAAAAAGAGAATGAGGAGGTCTACGGTGGTGAATGCCAAATTCTCCACCGTGGAAAACATTATTAATAACCATACGATTAAAAATCCCAAAAAAAAAAATCGAACGGTAGAGATGCAACAATTTGCATAGACGCTCCTGCACCAATTTTGATAAAAATTTTAAAGAATTAAAACAAATAAAAATTTCGGTAAATTTTTGTTCTCCTTAGCCGGCAACATCCTCCCTCTCAAGCAACCTACCGTCGGCTACCTCCTCCATCTCGGGCAATCTCGCCGTCAACAAGTGCGTTTAATAGATTGAATACAAAGAGTAACGAATTGGAGACTTTTGCATCAAACCCAGAGCATTAATCAACACAATCTTGTGGATAAAATGCACGGATCAAGAGAAAAAACGGTAAAACGAAACAAAAGAAAAAGGAAATTAACCATCAAGATATTGACTAAAAAAAAGAAGGAGCTCATCCCGGTGATGATTTCCCCAAACGACATCCGGTTCACCAAAAAAAAGCACAAAGAGGTACAAAAATGGTGGTGGCGGACGAAGTTTTCTGACGACCATTGCAGTGGATGTTGGTGGAGTTTTGTTCTCCTTCACCAGGGGAACACGATGGTGTAGCTTGCCGGCAGAATGGGTGTCGAACGGCACCGGAATCCACTGAGAAAGCAGGTAAAAAGAAACTTACCTTCGTCGTTTCCGACAATCGACGGCGAGTGACGTGACAAGGCTTCAGCTCCGGAGGTTTCTGGCGGCAGCGAGTCTTCCTGGCCCACGCGTGATAGCAGACGGTGGCCGGAGGTGATCAGATTGGGAGGGGCAGCCATGCTTTGTTTTCAATCTTTCAATTTCTATTTCCTTCTCTCTCTCTCTCTCATTTTCTCTCCAGCTCATCCGGCAGTGAACTTCAATCTACAACTCCGGCGATGGCAAGATTGTACTAGGACCGGGACATCACCATTCTTCTCCGTCGCCATCAAGGCTCCATCACCAGTGGCTTGAATCTGACGCAAGACTCCATCGCCATTGATCTGCCTTCCTCGCTTTAGTTTTAGTTTTAGTTTTTTCTTCCTGATGAATGTAAAATAATCGAGTGTGGGAGAGTATTTTTGTTTTGATGGTCCTTTATTTGTTTCTACCGTCAAATTTTGATCCAATGTTGTTGAACCATTCTCTACCGATGGAGGAAAATGGTGCACTCCACAAAAGAATTTCCCTAAGAAAATTATTTAGATATACTTGTTTTATTTCACAAAATAAAAAAAGGCACAAAAAAAAAATACTAAACATTTGAGAAAAAGCAAAAACGACACCGTCTCGCAGCATCTTCTGGCACGTGCGCAGTTAGTTTCCAGTCAATACAGTTAACTCACAAATTCCATTTATAATTAATAACTAAAACCTGTAACCTTACAAACCTCACGCGGAATCCCGCCAAAGAACTCAAAATCTATGCCCTTTTTACGGTCCTCTCCTACTACCACCATGAAAACCCCCCGAAAAATCCCGGCTGTATATTTGAGAAAATGTTGTATAATTATAACACTTACAAATAATGATCACGTACAAATGCAGTGGACTCTGAAAAATTCTTCGACTTCTCAATGCCTTGCTGCAGATACTGTATCAAGTCGTACCCAGCAGTGGTCCACTTGGTGTAAGCATCAGTGCAGACGCGGATCATGAAATTGGCTGCCTCACGATCTGTCATCTCGGGATGAAATCTCTTGCGAAGATTCCCGATCGGATCACCCTTGCTGAAGCAAGGCAATCCACTGTCCAGCATTAACTGAACCGCGCCGAGAATCCCATCCATATAACGGCATGTGGCAAGGGATCCCTTCACACACAAGCTGTGGAGTACTATGGAAAATGGAAACAACTCAGATATGAAATCACTGATTAAAAAGATGTGTTAATTCACAAACTCTAAGCATTTAAAGATAAGCAGAACAGCAAAGTTCTTAACTACCTCACAAATTGGTGCCAGGTCTCACTCTTCATAACCCCTGCAGGGTCTAGTGGTTGAGTCATCTCATGGCTCAGCTTAAAATGTGCACTTTCAAACCGCATATTGCCACCTGGTGAAGTTTCCAAGATAAAACCGAAATCAATATGAACAAGTCTCCCCACCCTGCAAGGAGGGGGGGAAAAAAACAGCATCAGTTCTGATTCGCGTTTCATCAGAGATACAAAATTACTTCTGATGCTGTGGATAAAAGTAAAGTGGATCATACTTGTCAAATAAAAGATTTCCATTATGCCTGTCCTTCGGTTGAAGTAAGAGGCTGGCCACTGCATAACCAGCGCTGCTTATGATGAAGTTTTCCCGTGCAGTTTCAAAACTGGTAGATCCCACAGGGCCATAGTCCTGCTGAAAAATCTCATACAAACCACCATCGGTTGTTTCACCCATCTGACTTCTATTCCGTGTATTAGGCACCACCTGCAGGGTGTGAAAAATGCTCCTTAGGGAGAGAATCATGTGCAATACTAAGCAAATGCTACAAGATTTTAACTCACCTCAATTATACCTCTTCCCGGGCCAGTAGGGAGCACACCATAAGGAAATAAATAAAGATTAAGTCCAACTGCTTCAAATATGTCTCTAAGAAGTGCAATCACTTGAAGAGCAAGAACATCTTGGCGACAATCATCTCCAGCCTTCAAAGTAAAGAGCTCAGTAAACCCATGTATGAAGAACGCCACTTCTAAACCAAATAGCAATCATATGATAGTTGGCATTTTAATTGTGATAACCTAAAGATGATGTGCAAAGCATTGCCTTGGAAAAAGTTCAGCCAACTTGAGTTAGGTGATCTCAATTTGCAATATGTGGTGAAGGAGTAAATTCTATTTGTACGTTTCAAAACCATGAGACTGGGATCTGAGCAGCGGGAAAAATAAAATAACATTCAATATGTATCGTAGTGAGCATACCTTAAAAATGCAAGCTTGGGGTTTTATAACGTTGTGATCTCCATCCCGATCAACTATGTTAAATGTAATCATGATGGGAACTTTGGCTGCTGACTGCAAAGGAATTCCACTATCCACCTGAATGCCCCTAATAAGCTTGTTTGGGGCTGTTGGCAGATAGAGATCTTCCCCTTCCATTTCAATTTTCTCCGACTCTCTGTTAAAGCAAGTTAATAAATAAATTTCAATATACCAGAAGAAACTTTTTGTTTTTGATGGAAGATATACCAGATGAAACTTAATTAATATGTAATAATGAGCTCAAACAATGCTAACTTGGAGTGCACCTCCATATGCCACCTCGTCTTTCTTCTTTGGGAAGTGGAAAGAGTACGCCAGAAATAGACGTCACCTTGTTAAAGAAATCAAATTCTCTTTTGAACAAGTCAAGCGCCTTTGGGGAGAAACCATCAATAATCCGTTCCCTAACGAGTGGCAACAGTGCTTGGAATGAACTATTCTGAAAGGACTGCAATAGGTACAGGGCATAGAGCTTTGATCTCCTTTTAAAACCATAAAATAAAATAAAATACAGCAGGAGAAATGCAAACCAAATTTTTACTCGCTTCTTACATGTGATAGTAAAACGTTAGATGATAGGTCTACCATCGGTTTACCATCTACTTCATTTTTTTTACTCCCTAGAAATGGAGCATCTTGCAAATACATCTTATCCTTAGGCATCTCAAGAAAATGATATAGATGAACCTAAATAAATAAATAAATAACTATTTAATTTTAAATCGCATTGTTTTCACTTTCGTGATGAAATCCAGTTTTGAACTCTTTATCTCAACTGATGCAATTCTGAAGTATGTGCCATGTTGAATACAAGGAAATAAAGTGTAGATGGTTGGCTGCCACTTGACATCATCCGTCATAGATGGAGATTTACCTTTCCAGCTCCAACTTATTTTCCTGATTCTGGTCCAGATGCTTCACCCTGTCATTTAAACATTTACTCTTGATATATGGAAATAATGATAGATCGATAATGAATGCATAATATATATATAAAAAAAAGGGATAATTATAGGGATGCGGTAAGTGAATTGTTCTTTGCCAATTGGTGAATCTATTTATAGAAAGGTTGGTTTTTACCAATTAAAAATGAACAACTCATTTGCCACATCATTTGCCATAGAAAATGGTATATTTGGGATCCCTTACCAAAACCATATAGTCAGAATAACATGGCCGGCAGGAAGAAAATAAAAACGTGAAAGTAAGGTAATTTTAGCCGCATAATATTATTGATTTGTTTTAGGGTGCATAACATTATCGAATTAACCTTACCTGTAAGTGCCAGATTAAAATATGGGCAAATACATTACTTCTTTGAGCTGTTCTAAGCAAATATCCTTCTACTAACCTCTGGAAAACTATTTGAGCAGAAATCAGATCAATAGCAAACTAGTTAAAAATGGTGTACAGTACATAGAATAAATTATATGGGGCTGCAACTCAAAAAAAGGATGACCAAAATGAACAATTTGATATGTAATACTGTGCTGCTTTATTGTTGTCTTTATGCGAAAAGATCCTCTAGATCAGTGTTAGAATAAAAACTAATCTACTGGACAATTTTTATGCCGTTTTGTGTATAGGTTCTAAGCCGTAGGGGCAGTAATAAACCATAGAGACGTTTCAAACTGTCATTTGATGCAATAACACTTAAAAAATAATGAAGATAAATTATGTATCTTATTTCAAAATGAGTACAAGGTTCTCTTTTATACAGAGAGAAATTACAGTGAAAAAAGAAACTAATTAAAGCTAATATTTGACAACTTACTTTCCTACTCTGTCCTGATTTGTACAGCTCTTACTTTCTTACTTTGTCCTGATTTGTACAGCTCTTACTATCCATATTTACATAGAAACCAATCCCTAAAATACATCACGGATTATGACCAAATCAAGGCCTTTAATGATCGAATTTCCAACATTCCCCCTCAAGCTGGTTTGAAGATATCTTCCATAGCCAGCTTGCTAGTTAGCTTTCCAAATTGCTTTTTGTGCAGTCCCTTCGTTAGTACATAAGCTAATTGTTCATCTGTTGGAAGATATGTCATGCATATTATTCCAGCATTGAGTTTCTCTTTAATGAAATGCTTATCCACTTGTATATGTTTTGTGCGATCATGAAGAACTGGATTATGTGCTATAGCAATAGCAGCTTTGTTGTCACAATAGACCTTCATTGGGGTTGAGCAAGAAAACTTCAATTCTTCAAGAATTCTTTTTATCCATATCACTTCACAGATTCCATGGGCAACAGCTCTGAATTCTGCTTCAGCACTACTTCTAGCGACCACACTCTGCTTCTTACTTCGCCAAGTAACTAGATTCCCTCCAACAAAGGAACAGTATCCAGACGTTGATCTTCTGTCTGTAACGCTTCCTGCCCAGTCCGCGTCTGTGTAGACTTCTACTTGAAGATGTCCATGTTTCTTGAACATCAGGCCTCTTCCTGGAGTTCCTTTCAAATATCTTAAGATCCTATACATAGCCTCGAAATGCTCTGCCCCGGTGAGTGCATGAATTGACTTACCATGCTAACTGCGAAAGTGATATCAGGCCGTGTATGAGACAAGTAAATCAATTTCCCTACAAGTCTCTGATATTGTTCCCTGTCCTTTACTTCTTCAGCCTTAGCAGCTTGTAACTTTAAGTTTGGCTCAATTGGAGTCTCAACCATCTTACAACCAAGTAGACCTGTTTCTCCAAGGAGATCAAGAACATATTTTCTCTGATTAACAAATATGCCTTCCTTGGATCTTGCAAATTCCATTGCAAGGAAATACTTGAGGATTCCTAGGTCCTTAATTTGAAACTCCTTTGCGAGTCTCTTCTTTAGAGTAGCTAGTTCTGCTTCACCATCACCAGTTAAAATAATGTCATCAACATAAACAATCAAAATTGCAACTTTACCGTCTTTTGAATGTTTATAAGAAACTGTGTGATCTGCTTGACTCTGCAAGAAGCCATAACTGATAACTGCCTTTCCAAAGTGGTCAAACCACACTCTTGGTGATTGTTTGAGTCCATATAGTGACTTATGTAATTTGCACACTTTGTCACTACCAAGTCTCTTTTCAAACCCTGGCGGTAGGCTCATGTACACCTCCTCTTCTAGATCACCATTGAGAAATGCATTTTTAACGTCAAGTTGATGTAGAGGCCAATCTAAATTCACTGCAAGAGACAATAGAACTCTAATAGAATTTATTTTAGCAACATGGGCAAAAGTCTCCTGATAGTCAATCCCATAGGTCTGAGTAAATCCTTTAGCCACCAATCTCGCCTTGCACCTCTCAACGCTTCCATCAGCTTTACATTTTATCGTAAACACCCATTTACACCCAACTATTTTCTTGCCGTTGGGTAGATCAACTATCTCCCAAGTACCATTTCTCCTTAGAGCATTCATCTCCTCCATGAATGCTAATTTCCAATTTGGACCATCCAATGCTTCCTGTATATTCCTTGGAACAAACAAGTGTGAAATCCTAGATGTGAAAGCTTTATGGTTTTTTGACAGTCTATGATAGGAAAGATATTTTGCAATAGGACATTGAGTGCAATTTCGGACACCTTTCCTTAAAGCTATAGGAATATCAAGGTCAGGAATAATAGGTGAATTGTTGGATACAGTGGAAGGAATTAAAGGTGGAGCTAGGATAGGATTACCTGAAGTTTCGGTGCCAGAACTCAGATCTTCAGATTGGTTTTGTGCAGGAATGACGCTCGAGTCTTTATTTCTCAGATGAAATCTCTTCCTAGTATAAACCTGAAGCTCAGAATTCAGATCACATTGATTAGTTTGTAATACTTCTCCTCCTGAACGAGAATTTCCGTCGCTAAGCACCGAAGAACCTGGTTCTCCTAAGCAATTATTATCAGAAACACTTGGATTTGGATTTCCTAAGTGACTACTCTCAGAAATGTGTGGTTTTTATATAGGACAAATAACATTAGGGAGTGGGATAGAAATGTCCCAAAAATTGTCTTCTATTTCACTTGTCTCCCCCTGAAGAGAATTTTTAGTGAAATAGGGTTTTGTTTCTAAAACAGACACATCCATACACACATGGAATTTTTTTGATTGAGGGTCAAAACACTTATACCCCTTTTTGTTTGACGAATAACCCAAAAAAACAAATTTTATAGCACGTGGGTCAAGTTTTGAATGAAATTGGCGCGGAACATGGACGTAGACAGTACATCCAAAAACTTTGACAGGTAAGTCAGAAAACAACCTTATTCCAAGAAAAAAACTTTTTAGGCAATCAAGTGGTGTTTTGTATGTTAACACCTTAGTAGGCATCCTGTTTATCAAATAAGCAGCTGTTAACATTGCTTCACCCCATAAATATTTAGGAACATGCATATCAAACATTATGGCACGTGCTACTTCAAGTAAATGTTTATTTTTTCGTACTGCAACGCCATTTTGTTGAGGGGTATCCCGACACGTAGAGTGATGGAAAATCCCTTTCTCTTTCAAAAAATCACCTAATTGTTTATTAAAATATTTTGTTCCATTGTAATGTAAAATACTAATCTTGGTTTGAAATTGGTTTTCAATCAGAGTGTAAAAATTTTTGAATAAATTTTCCACGTCAGATTTTTTATTCATAAGATAAATCCAACGTAAATGTGTGTGATCATCAATAAAAGCAACAAACCACCTTTTACCAGAAAGAGTAGTAACTTTAGAAGGACCCCAAACATCACTATGAATAAGATAAATAGGTTTGGAGGCCTGGTAATTTTTTGGCAAATAAAGGGAACGATGGTTTTTTGCAAAAATACAACTTTCACAATGAAAAAAAGAACAATCAATCCCTTTAAATAATTCTGGAAATAAGTGTTTCAGATAAAGAAAACTAAGATGTCCTAGTCTACGATGCCACAACATTATTTTTTCTCGAACAGAAATTGAACTAGTACTATTAAAGCTCTGAGCTTTTTTATTACCGATAGATATTTCATCAAAGTAGTAAAGACCTTCAATCATCCTAGCACATCCAATCATCATCCCCGAGTTCTAGTCCTAAAATTCACAATGTGATTCAAAAAAGGTGATACGACAATTAGAATCTTTAGATAGTTTACTAACAGACAAAAGATTGCAGGCTAATTTAGGGACATGGAGAACATTATTGAGATTAATTTTCTCATTCAGTTTAATAAGTCCTTTTCCTGCAATAGATGAAAAACTACCATCAACAATTCTAATTTTTTCATTTCTAGAACAAGGTGAATAGGTATTGAATAAATGAGAAAAACTAGTCATGTGATCTAAAGCTCCGGAATCTATTATCCACGGAGAAGAGTTTGAACAAGAAAAAGCTTTAGAATTTCTACCTGTCTGTGCCAAAGAAACATTAGGAATACTAGACGATGAGTTGGATTTTATCAGCTTCAAAAGTTGATCAATCTGCTCTTTGTTGAAGGGACCTGAGTCAGCTTCATGGGCAGTAGAAATTCCACGATTTTTCTCTCCTTGCTTACTGCTCTTCCAGTTAGCAGGTTTGCCATGAATTTTCCAACATGTCTCACATGTATGGCGAGGCTTGTTGCAAAAATCGCACCAGACCCGTGGCTTATCATCAGTCCTGCGCTAGTAATTCACTGCCTTGTGGGCTGTAACATCACTAAATAGGGCAGAGTTTTCAATTGACTCACCAGTACTTTTTTTGAGCATGACATTCCTTCGGCTTTCTTCCCTTCTAACTTCGGCAAATACTTCGCCAATGGATGGGAGAGGAGGTCTGCCAATAATCCTTCCTCATACTTCATCAAACTCAACATTGAGGCCAGCAAGAAATTTGTAAATAGGGCTGTCTTCCACGGTTTTCTTGTGGTGGTTGTAGTCATCAGCGGATTTCCATTCGTATGTGTTGAAGAGGTCAAGATCCTGCCACAACCTTTTCAACAGATGGAAATATTTGGTAACGGAATTATCTACTTGACGAATCTACTCCAATTTTAAAGTCAATTCAAAAACTTGAGATTGGTTACCCAGGTCAGAATACATCTAACTAACATTATCCCACAACTCTTTTGCAGTAGGATAGCACATGTAATTGGAGCTTATGTCCTCTTCCATGGAATTGACCAACCATGTCATAACCATGGAGTTTTCAGCATCCCAAGTGGCATACAGCGGATCATTAACAGCAAGAATTTTCTTATCACCCGTGATGTAACCGATCTTTCCTTGCCCACGAATATACATACGGACTGATTGTGACCACCGGAGGAAGTTGTCACCATTTAGTCGGATGGTGGTGATTTGGACAGAATGAGAGTTGGAGTGGTGCTGCAGGGTTTCAGATGTTTTTTCTAGAGTGGCAGTTATGGAGCAATTTCGGACGTGACTTCCGACATGGCTACGTCAGGTTTTTTTTGGGGCTGCTGTGTTTTTTAGGGTAAAGAAACAACCTGGCTCTGATACCAACTCAAAAATAATGATGATAAATTATGTATCTTATTTTAGAATGAGTACAAGGTTCTCTTTTATACAGAGAGAAATTACAGTGAAAAAAGGAAACTAATTAAAGCTAATATTTGACAGCTTACTTTCCTACTTTGTCCTGATTTGTACAGCTCTTACTTTCCTACTTTGTCCTGATTTGTACAGCTCTTACTATCTATATTTACATAGAAATCAATCCCTAAAATACATCACAGATTATGACTAAATCAAGGCCTTTAATAATCGAATTTCCAACAATAATAATTGAGATGGTTTTAAACTACGAAGATGGTTTTAAACCATTCTAAGCACCCAAAATTTAAACTTTGGCCCTCCTCAAGTTCAGACGATTTTTTTTACTGTAAAACCATTATCATTCTCGTTTTCCATCGCATAGTTTTCCAAGCACCAGTTTTCGTTTTAAATTACTATTCTTGTTTTAAACCTTTATATTCCAAAGGCCAGTTCAAAACCATCGTTTAAACCACACAGTTTATAACCCACAATTTAAAACATACATTTCTAAACCAAACCATTTCGAACCTGCATACCAAACAAACCCAAATGTTATGGTTAAAAGACATGTTATGGTACTTTGGGATTTAGATTTTCAAAAATCAAATTCATTAGTAGTCAAATAATTCTAAATTACTATCTGTCATAACAAAAATCTGAAAAGAGACTTGATAGTCAGAATCTTCATGATAACTCACCCTTTCATCATATCGCAAAGCCTGAACTAGCTGTGGCATGAAGAATGTCACTTGTTTTGGAGGATAGGATTCCAAAACTCTAAGAACGTATGCCATGACACGTGGATGCCCTTTATAGGCCGGTGTTAGGAATTCAAGAGCTTGCGTGATGGAACAAGCTGCCCAGTGAGGCAACTGTTGCAAAAGCATAGAATTCTCATCTACTGCCTTTGGGGTAACAAAGTATGGCAATGCTTCTGGAATGCAACGGATATCCAATATATGCAACTGCAACAACAAAACATGAGTAAGAAAAATGTCATTCAAAAACGGATGAATTCAAGTGTGAAAGTATGTTTCTCATATGACTACCAAACTTGCTCACGTTTAGCTTTATATGTTTCTCATGAATCTATTATTAGTGTTAACTGAGAAATTACAAGCAAACATCTCTTAATCAAAGGCATGCCAGAAGTTTTCAGTTACACCAAGATGTCTGTCGCCAGAAGCTTTCAGTTACACCAAGATGTCTCTCAACAATTTTTCGGAGACTAAACTCTATAATTGGCATGCAGTTGAGTCAACTACAGATATGCATCACTTGAGCCCAAGAGAATCAAACCTAAGACATCTGTTCTTATGTTATTCTCAACAATTACTTTCATATTCTTAGAGGAAGTCTACCACCATTGTGGCCTTACTGTACATGCCCAGCAATGGAGAAACTTATTATTAATATTCGATGACAATAATACTCAAGTCCAACTCTTATTTGCTATCATGGCCATTGTCGTATCCAAATTGGCTGGGGATGAATCTCAATTTTTTAGTTTCTTCATTTTATGCTACGATGGGTTATTCATTTTTGCACTTTAACTCAAGAAATATGGGAAATTAATATTTATATATTATAAATCACTCACAAATTTATATAAATGAACATTACATTACTTCACCCGTGGAGAAAAAATTATCTACTTGCTTATTGGAATTAATACTTTCCATTTTGATACGCCTACTGTAAGTCATACAGTTTGAGATAAAAAAGTTGGTTTAAAATTCAGTTTAAAATCTTCAAGTAAAGAAGAGACAAAAAAAGGGGAGGAAAGATGCTGTCCATGCTGATAGTAAATTTAGAACTCGAGAGAAAGTACTGTAATATTAAGACTCAACGCATACAGGAGTATTAGGTTGGTCTGTTTTCTCCTGTAAATATGACATCCTCCCACTTTATTGCTAACACAACTTATGTAATAGATAAATTTCAGCATTTTGCCGTCAAAGTCTTAAAAGACAGAGCTTTGTTGTGGAACAGAAGTTAGCGGAAGTAAGTTTCAAATTGAAAAACAATTCCAAAAACCATCTCCCAGCTGTTTGCTGCTTAATCAATTAGACATGAAAAATTGAATATTGACATCACCAGGATGAAAACAAATTTCAACATGATATCCATCTTATGTAACCCCCACTCTTGAATTATCTTAATTAAAATAATTGTCATTCATAGTCATCTAGCATGAAACAAACCTGAACTAAATGTGTTACTTCAGCCTTCAAGGATGTGTTCGTTGGGAACCTTGAGGCCAATGATAAAGCTACATGAGGATCCACAGAGAAGGCAGTCCTAGCATATTCAATCCATTTATCTGAGCTAATTTTAGGCCGAGAGGAAGTACTGTCCCTGAAAAAAAAATCAAAACATGAAAGGCAATCAATGAACACTCAATCAGAATTACAGTATGGGAAAAGTATTAAGAGAAAAAGTCAAATATAAAATAATTCCAGAGTAGAGGTTACTTTGAATTTGTGGGCTGAGCCCAAACTTCCAGCCTCTCAGCCTCATGTTGGCATAGCATCTGAAGTAACAACTTCCTCTTTTCTCTTCCAACAGCATAGTTCTCCATCTGGCCCCAGACAGGGTGATAGTGATCTTTCTGTACATATTTAAGCACTTCATTATACATATTGTGCACAGGTCATGCACAACCCAAACAATAAAAATAAATAAATAATAATAATAATAAAATTCTAAGGGTCTCTGTTAAAAAAATGTCTAAAAATTTGTGTAGTAATTATTTTCTTATACAAAAAACTGGGTAGTATATATATCTGCAAATATATCATCGTACCACATCAACCACACTGTTCCCATTTTCACGTCCTTGTGCCCTGCCATCAGTTTGGGTTGCATCTACTCGCTCACTGGAAAGGTAGTCTACAAATACAGCTATGGACTGAGCTTCACTTTGGGCGAAACTCGTATTGTTGACATCATACCATTCAGGAACATGAGCAAACCAACCCAATGAAGCACTGTATTATAAGCAAGGAGAACTCTCAATATCAAATTGAAGATGGTGAATAACAGAAATTCAAATAGGCAAGCAATACTCAAAAACCTACTTGCCCTAGAGCCAGACTTTAACAAGACATGTACACTGATGTGGGTCATTTGCATGCTCAGCTTAAATTCAAACAATGCGAGCCCTCAATGTAGAAGTTTGACAGACCAGACAAAATTCCTAAACTTTGCATATTAGTTAAATGTGAAATGAAGATCTTATTATCTGAATTATCTTATCCGTTCTCCAGAATTTTTATGTGGAGAAGGATTTCTAAACAGCCTGAGCAAAAGAAAGCTAAATCCATATGCAAACTAAAATTGAAACATGCAGTTGAAGTTACGCATAAGTACCCCTAAACTCCTCTACATCTAATGAAACCAAAGAAGGCAGTGGAGATAGAAAATTCAATATTTTAGCTGCATAAACATGCATCAAGTTTTAGAGGTCATATGGTGTACCATAGCACACATTCAGGCTAAGCAGTCGCCTTAAACAGAGAAAGACCTCAAACCAGTTGGGGAACAATTTAACAATGAACTAAAATTTTATTTCCATGAAGGGAAAAGCATTATTGTAAATACAAGCAGCAGATGTGAGTCAAAGACATGACGTTGTTACAAGAGAAACATCAGTAAGTCTATACCGAGAAGTGAGAATGCAAAGAAAAATGAGGGGGGAGAGCACAGGTTCATTGCTAACCCATAAATCCGGTCCTCCAGCAGCTGGAGTCCTGCTTTAAAATTCAACAGATTTCCCTGGGATTGGCAGGAGCAGAACTTAAGACCAAGATGCATAACAGTGAAAAATGTTCCAGTGGCAGCAGGATGCCGTGAAAAATTCCATGGGAGCTTAGTTGTCCCTTGAACATTCGACCAAGAAGCATGAGTTGCTCAACACTATTATGCCGAACTACCTAAAGAAAAACAATAAATAAAACAATAAATAAAGTCATTTAAAAAAAAATACCAAAAAAGAACAGAACTCGTACATACAAAAACACATGATTCACCAAATCCGTATCAAGAAAGTGGATTATATGTCTAACTACAGAGAGACCTTGCTCAATTAGGCAAACATAAACTTAATGTTATAGATGTGAGACATGATTACAGTATAAGCTTGAAACAAACACCGATAGAAAGGAAGCATGGGTCACATCATTTCAACAATACACCAGGAGAAACATAATGTTTAACAGAAGCTATATATGGCAGCATTAATTCCCTATTAGTCCAACATTTTATTTAAAAAAAAAATCCACTTTTGATATTTTTGCTAATAGTAATAGAATAATTGCATTATTGATGCAAACACTTTTCACTGAGAACTGATAACGTGGCAGAAAAAAGGGTAAGATGTTATGTGCAAATTATGCTTCCCATTCTCAATTCTACTTTTCCACCATAAGAAACACTTTTTTTGTTTTTTTTGGCGGGTGGGAGGCACTCCAAGCCATATTTCATGAGCAAGGAAGGAAAAATGGTAAAATCTAATTTCTAACCTCAAAGCGGTCGATGAAAAATCCAAGCCATAGACTATGAGCCACTATTTGCTCAACAGGATCAATTTCAGGTGGCACCTCTGGCTCTCCTGGAGCAAGATGAGGCCTTAATTTTGCAGCAGGGCCAGAATACTTAACATCAGATGCAAAGAGACCTCGTTTTGCGTCAATTTTCCACAACCATGCATCAACAAGCTCCGCAAGGACAAGAGAACCCAATTCAGGAGCGGCAGAAACTAACCAAGTCCAAATAAAAATACCAGTTTCCATCGATACAAATGTAAGCTGGACACCAACAGAGAAGACGGAGAAGCTGTGAAAATCCCTCAACATTTGATTTTGAGTCAGATCCCTGGAAAGGATAAATCAAAAATTCAGATACAAGAAAATACCTGCCAAAAGACAAGAAATACATAAATAAGGGTCGAAGCATATTTTCTTTTACCAGATTTGACAAAAGTAAAGCAGTCGCCTGGGAACAAGTTTCCCGAAACTGTGCCGTGTCTACTTCCCCAACTATCTTCTCAATATTAGCACATTTTTGAAGCAAACGCACAAACTTGGTCAGCAACATCCCATTAAATGAATTATCCTCAGCTTGTGACTGTTGAGGAAATGATCCAGATATCAATCTCTGAAGGCCAACACCAAGCCCAAAACCACTTGGTGTACCACCAGATTCAAATCCACCAATACTGTTATACAACCTTCCCATGCCAGCAATTTCTCCAGCATGGTTGCGCTTCATTGTTGCACTGACTATTCCAGTACTGAGCACCTCCAAATTGAACGCTTCTCTCAATTTTAAGTTAGCTCCAGCTGCTGCTGCTGCTGCAGCAGCCATGACAGCAGGGATAATTGCAGTTCGTATGCCTGTCCAGCACTCATTTTTTGCTGTACCAATGCGTATCTCGGATAGAAGAGAAACCACATCTGTTGTGTGCTGTGCTCTTTGCCATGTGTTTGCCTTACAAAGTTTGTCCTGAAGTATGCATATGCAATTTGAAACTATTAAAATCAAATATGCCAAACAGGCAAAATAAAAGACGAACATCCAAGCATGAACACCAACTGTACTAAAGATATAACCTTTTTTTTAAAACAATAAACTTTATATTGATGGAAATAGTTATGTACAAAACCAGGAGAAAGAGGATTCCTCAGGGAAAAAAAAATCAGAATTTGAACTGCAAAAAGGGGGTCCAACTCCTCACAAGGAAAAAAAGAGGAAGAAGAACTTTACAGAACTCACTATCTTGGTTAATCCATAAAGATGACAAGAATCTACTCTTATCCCAAACTACTTCACTACCCTCCCCACAATCATAAATAATTTTGCCGTTTCATTCTGTCAGAGAATATGTAAGAGGGCGTAATTTGTGGGATTAGTCAATATGTATATATTTATACCGATTATAGGCTGATTTGGATAGGGTTTGATTTAGGCCGACTCATTCATGTAGGGATACAGCTGTAAACCTGTAACTTTCTTTTTTTATTTTTGGTGTATTTGAGCCTATAAGAGGTTGGCTTCTTGTACTAAAAAGAGATGAGAAAACTAATTCCCATTCTATTATTTTTCTTCCGTTTGTCATGGTATCAGAGCCCTGAGCTTTATTTCTGGGAAAATATTTCATTTGATTTTTTTTTCATTTTTTTTATCACTGTTCATACCCACTAGTTCGAGGAGAAAGAAGCAAGATGTCAGAGATTATAAAAAGCAGCCCACAGCCTAAGGAGCCCATTATACAGCAGATTCTTGGAGATGTGCAGAATATTCAAGCCGCATATAGATTGAACGGTACGAATTACTTGAAATGGTCTCAATTTGTTCAAACCTTCTTGAAGGGTAAAGGAAAGCTCAGCCATCTTCTAGGAACTGGGCCAAAGAAGGGGGATCCTAAGTTTGCCGCCTGGGATGAAGAGGATTCTATGGTTATGTCATGGCTTTGGAACACGATGATACTTGAGATTAGCGACATCGTAATGTTTTTGACTACTGCTCAAGAAATATGGGAGTCAATAAGGCAAACATATTCCAAAGTAGATGGTGCTACTCAAGTGTTTGAGATCAAGACAAAAATTGCAGCCACCAAACAAGGTAATAAATCTATGACTGAATATGCTAATCAGTTAAAGAATTTATGGCATGAATTAGATTTATACATAAGTTCTTGAGATGAAAAACAGTGAAGATGCCGCTATCCTTAAGGCTTTCATTGAAAAAGACAGAACATATGATTTCTTGGCTGGCCTTAATGCAGAGTATGATACGGTAAGGGTTTAGATTTTAGGAAAAGGAATACCATCGTTAAACGAAGCCATTGCAACCATTCGAGCTGAGGAAAGTAGAAGGGGAGTCATGTTAGACTTGCAGCCATTGGAAGGGTTTGCCTTACTCACCATTGGTGCTACTCAACAAGCTGTGGAAAAGAATACCATCATTGCTATCTCTACCAGTGCTGGAGAGACCAAGAAGACTAATTCAAAGGAAGTAGGTAAAAATAATTTAATATGCAATTACTGTAAGAAAACAAGTCACACGAAGGAAAATTGTTGGAAGCTGCCCGAGAGACCACAAAATCACAACTAGCCTAACAAGAATTGGGGAGGAAAAAATTGGTAGCAAAAGGGACAAACCTACGCCTCGCAAACCAGCACCAACACCGTCATTGATCAGCCAAATTCCAAAGGAAGAGAATTCAACAAAGAAGATATCAATCGGCTCAAATCTTTTCTTGACTCCCTAGAAAAACCTTCAGGTGCCTGTTCGTTGGCACTTTCTGGTATGTCTCTTGACGCACATGCTTTTAATGTCTCAGATAATACCCCATTCCACTCTTGGATAGTCGATTCAGGAGCAACCGGCCACATGACCAACTCATCCCATATTTTTTCCACATATAATCCTTGCCCTAGCAATAAAAAAACCACCATAGCTGATGGAACCTCTATCACTGTAGCGGGTCAAGGGAATGTACATTTAGGACCATCCCTATGTTAAAAATGTCTTGCATGTACCCAAATTAGCAACCAATTTGATCTCTGTCAAACAAGTTGTTAGAGACTTGAACTACAATCTCATTTTTTCAAAAAATTCTTGTGTATTTCAGGACCAAGCAACAGGAAAGACGATTGGGCATGCTGAAGAGAGGGACGGTCTCTATTGCTTCAAGCTTGGAAATGGAAAAGTGAACAATAGGGTTGGTTACCCATCTTTGCTTCTGTCAGAATCTCACACCAATATAAACCAAATTTTTCTCCACCATTTGCAGCTTGGTCATCGTTCTTTCAAGACCCTTAGTCTTATGTTTCCTTCCTTATTTAAAGATGTTGATATGAAACAACTTCGTTGTCTGATTTGTGAACTTGCCAAACATAAGCGTGTTTCTTTTTCTCCAAGTAATAATAAATCAACGTTTCTATTTCATTTGATACATAGTGATGTTTGGGGACCATCAAGGGTTGCTAATCTTTCTAGGACACGGTAGTTTGTTACATTCATTGATGATTGCACCCAAGTTACTTGGGTTTTTCTCATGAAACAAAAGTATGATGTAGCCAATATTTTTTCAACTTTTCATAATATGATAAGAACTCAATTTGGGGTGAGAATAAAAATGGTGAGAACAGATAATGGGAGAGAGTACTTCGGTCAAGTCTTGTCACCATTTTTTATAAAGAAAGGAATAATTCATGAATCCACATGCATTGACACACCTCAACAAAACAGGGTAGCAGCAAGAAAAAATGGACACCTTCTTGAAACTACCCATGCTTTACTTTTCCAAAGAAACATTCCAAAATACCTTTGGGGAGAAGCCGTTCTCACAGTAGCACACCTTATCAATTGTTTACCCTCTAGAGTGTTAGAATTTAAAAGCCCTTGGGAAACACTTTCACAACACTTTCTAGATTTACAAACCCCAAATAGATTGCCTCCTTGGGTAGTTGGGTGTGTCGCTTATGTCCATATTCATGCTCACAATAAAAGCAAGCTTGATCCCCGTGCTCTTAAGTGTCTGTTCATAGGATATCTGCCAACTCAAAAAGGTTACAAATGCTATCATCCACCTACCCGGAAAACTTATATTTCTAGTGATGTCACATTTGTCGAGACCGAGAGCTTCTTCCATGGTTCTTCTCCTCAAGGGAAGACAACTGTAGTTTGTGATGAGAAGAACGATGATCCCATGGCTGACCTGCTCAAACTTCCACTGTCACGGCCCCACCAGTATAAAGTTCTCAATGAACAAATAACCCCATTGGACCTTGGTTTATCTTCTGCTCATGATCCACTTAAAGATACAACATCCAATCTTGAGCCTCAAACACTATCCCATCAAGACCCTTGGCTTCTATCCTACCTAAGAACACAACCATTGTATCTTCTGCACCTCAATCTCCCTCTCAGAATTCTGCAAGACTGGGCAACCCAACAGTTGTTAAACCACTCCAAGTTTACTCAAGGAAGAAGGAGTACAAGACCAATCTGAAGCAGGCCCATGAGTTAGAACCAAAGCTTGGAAAAGAAATCACTCAAGAAAAAGACACCATCCAGGTAAATGCTCTTGCTCCTGTGTTTGATAAAAGGGAATTAGAGCTACCTATTGCAGTTTGAAAAGGTACCCGATAGTGTACACAACACCCACTCTCACATTTTGTTTCCTTTGAAAAAGTATCTCCCTCACATAAGACCTTCCTAGTCCACTTAAATTCAGCAACCACACCCAAAACAACATCTGAGGCATTAAGCAATGAGGAATGGAGACACACCATGAGAGTGGAAATGGACGCACTTGAGAAGAATGGAACCTGGGAAATGGTGAAGTTGCCAAAAGGAAAAAGGCCGATAGGATGCAAATGGGGATCTCAGTAAAGTACAATGTAGACGGAACTCTCGAGCGATATAAGGCAAGGCTAGTAGCAAAAGGTTATACCCAAACCTTTGGCATCGATTATCAAGAAACTTTTGCCCCTGTAGCAAAGATGAATACGGTGAGAGTCTTGTTATCATTGGCTACTAATCTTGAATGGACTTTGCAACAATTTGACGTTAGGAATGCATTTCTGCGTGGGGATCTCAAAGAAGAAATTTATATGGAAGCTCCACCAGGATTTAGTGCCACTAAGGAGAATATAGTGTGCTAATTGAAGAAAGCATTATATGGATTGAAGCAGTCACCAAAAGCGTGGTTTGGTAGATTTCCAAGAGCAATGTTAGCAATAGGCTACAAGCAAAGCCAAGGCGACCATACTTTATTCATAAAGTTCTCGACTTTAGAGGGAGTTACAGCTCTCATAGTGTTTGTAAACGACATTATTGTCATTGGCAATGATCAAGAAGAAAGAAAAACGCTTAACGCGAAGTTGTCCATAGAGTTTGAGATAAAGGACCTTGGTAGACTAAAATATTTCTTGGGACTTGAAGTTGCCCATTCAAAGGAGGGAATATTCATCTCACAACAGAAGTACGTGATTGACTTGTTAAAGGAAACAGGAAAAGCAGGATGTAGACCAGCTGAAACAGCCATTGAACAAAACCACAGACTTGGAGAAGCCGTTGATGATAAGCCAATAGACATAAGGATGTACCAAAGACTTGTTGGGAAGTTGATCTACCTTTCTCACACTAGACTGGACATAGCCTATGCGGTCGGGGTTGCAAGCCAGTTTATGCAGAATCCAAAAGGGATCCATCTCCAAGCAATGTATAGAATTCTACAATATCTCGAAGCGAGTCCAGGACAAGGCCTACTCTTCAAGAAAGGATAACGTATGAGCTTGGAAGTGTACACAGACTCAGACTATGCTGGATCAGTCTCAGATATGAGGTCAACTTCAGGATATTGTACCTTCCTTAGGGGAATCTAGTTACTTGGAGAAGTAAAAAGCAGCCGATTGTTGCAAGATCAAGCGCAGAGGCCGAGTTTTGTGCCATGGCTTTAGGAATTTGTGAGTTACCGTGTCTAGGAATAATCCTAAAAGATCTCAGGATTTCAGTGGAGAAGCCAATGAAGTTATATTGTGATAACAAATTAGCCATCAACATCGCACACAACCCAGTACAACATGACCGTACCAAGCACATTGAGGTTGATCGACATTTCATAAACAAGAAGCTTGATAGTGGATAAATCTATACTCCATTTGTCTCTACCAAAGGAGAATTAGCAGATGTGATAACAAAAGGCCTAGCTAGTCATAAGTTTCAGAGAATTGTTAGCAAGCTGGGAAGGAAAAACATCAATTCCCAACTTGAGAGGGAGTGTCAAAGGATATGTTAGTGGGCGTAATTGCGGGATTAGTCAATATGTATATATTTGTACTGATTATAGGCTAATTTGGATAGGATTTGATTTAGGCTGACTCATTCTTGTAGGGATACAGCTGTATACCTTTAACTTTCTTTTTCTATTTTTGGTATATTTGAGCCTATAAAAGGCTGGCTTCATGTACTGAAAATAGATGAGAAAACTGATTCCCATTCTATTATTTTTCTTCCGTTTGTCACGTTCTAACCACACTTCCCAGAAAACCCCTCTTCCATAAGATTTTAGCCTTGCTATTAACCAATGACAGAGTATTCAAATAAATCTCTGCAGCTGCCTGGTGCGAAAGATGCAACATCTCAATCTAAGAATATTCTGAGGAATTTGAAATTAAATGAACCTTCATCCTTATTTTAAGATGGCCATAATAAGTTAATCGGGCATGCACTTTAACAGGTTCAACTACAATATGCACTATGCAGACACATATGTGTGTGTGTATAATCACAGACAATTGCTCAACTATGACCTAGAAAAGAAGCTACAGATTTTAAATTGAAATTACTAATCGTCATTCGAAAGAGGGAAGTCAAACATATGAGGCTAATTTTTAGCAGTGGGGGAAAAATTATAGAAGTTGCCAAGGGACTTTAACATAAAAAAAAAATACTAACTTATTTCATAGTAGAGTCGCCAACCTGTAGAAGACCCTAGCTAGTGCAAGGAGCATAGGAAAGAGATTTAATGATCCATTCTCAAACAACTTTTTGGCGTAAAGAACGAACAGTCACCAACCAAGTAGGATCATTGACAACGGTAGAAGGAGAATCATGATGCATGGAGAACAGCAGGGAATCAAAACAAGATGAATTCCACAAAACCTGCATGCATGTTGTTCCATTCTTTAAAATTCAACTGGGCATGGTAAATAGCCAAAGGTAATGAATGAGAATTTTTTTTGCAAGTATAATTTACCTGAGGAAATCTATCTCTAATTTCAGTCAACAGGTTCACAGAAACCTCCCGAATATGTTCCTCCCTAAGGGACATACTTTTGATAAGAAAACAAGCATGGGCAGAAAGAGTTAACTCTCTGACCTCAGCTTCCTTGTCTGTCTCAGATATCCTATCTTCCTGGAACCAAGTACAAACACCAGTGAAGTTGGGAATGACATAGACATGTACACATAAAAGAAGACCTTTGCCACAAGCAGGCCAACATGCTACTGGAATGAAAATGTGCTACAAGGGCCTGTTTTGTTGTGCCAAATTATTTATCTCCCGTCACTCAAAAGTTCAAAACTTAAAAGTAACTTCAGCAAAGACCTCAAATATTTTCTAACAGTAAGAGCAAGAACCTTATCCCTATTAGTATCCCTCAATAGAGGAACATCTCTATTAGGGAAGATGACAAACAGAAAGATTATAAGCTGAGAAGTTTTCCATACAAGGACGTACCAGCCATGCTGTTTCAAAAGCACGATGGACAATTGCAATTAAGCATTGGAATACAGCTAGCATAAGGTTTGGAGTTTTTAAGTACTCAAACACACAACTGAATGCACTTCTAGAAGCATTTAAATTAGAGTTGTCATTAAGGATGCCACCATTGTTGCTGAAGCGTATAATCTCAAAAAATGCTATAGCAATAAGATAAGTAGCCTTCACACCTACAAATATTAAATGGTAAGTTCCAAACATCAGATGAATATTGAGAAGATTGAAAAAGAAATCTTATCGAACTTATATGGTGAGATTCAATTCTAAAACACACGTATTAGAATAATTTTCAATTTCTTCAAAGTGGGAAGGAAAGAAAGGGAGAGGGGTTGGGTTTTGTTCAAACCTAACAAAAATAACTTCTAGAAGAATCATTTCAAATGGAAAAGCAGCTTTGATTGACTAATAGACTAACGATTTGAAAGACCTGAAATTGTGCTCATTGATCCAACATCAACGTGTCCTCCAAGAGCAGCAGAGAGAGCAGTTCTTTGGGCTACAGCAGCTTTCTCATTACCACTCCCCCGGCGACTGCCAGGGTTGTGAAGGGCATTGAGTTCTAGCTCATCTTCAAGCCATTTCACCGAACTGACAACCTGAAAAGAAATGTCAAAAAAATTTGAAATTTTTCAAAGAAACCATGATAGACAGAGAGAACATCAGTATTGCAAACATAAATAATATTCAAGGAGTCGAAGTTCAGCATGGAGAATCCAAAAAATAACAAATATGGAGGGAATGAAGGCACTTCGAAATTTGGACATGTTAGTCACTATGGTTTCAGTACAAAGCCAATTGGTGCTGACATTGATAAGAAGTCAGACGTGTCCAACTTGGCCCCACTTTAGTCTCAATGTCTCAATCAAGCTTTAACTCCTCTTTTTTTTTTTTTTCTTTTTGAAGTTAAGCTTCAATTCCTTTTAACTAGCAAGTTCTCTTCATGAAAACCTTAATAACTCGCATCGCAGCCATAAAACCTTAAGCTTCAGTTTAAAATTGGTTCTTGTTACAAGATAATGCTTGAAAGGTCATGATTCATATAGGAGATTAATCTGGCATCGCCCAAGCCATGATCAAGATTCTCATTTCAGAAAGTTAAATGAGACTTTTGCACGTGATGTGTTACTACTGAGGTGTCCTTACATTATCTTGATGAACCTGAATATCTAATCATATCATTCCCTCAAATTTTTTTCTTTCATTTGTGCTTGACCAAATCATGCCTTACATACCCCCACATAAACTAAACTTGAGAAGACAGTTAAAGAGACTCCGACACTAAATTTGGGAAGTCATTCCCAATCTTTGATGTTGCCTTTCAGTGGAAACAGAAAAGATGGATATATAGAAATAGAAAACGAGCATTACGCATGAAACTCTTCAGAGTTACAACTTACAAGAGGAGGAGTTCCTTGAGCAATTCGTTGGACAGCAGAAGACCACTGTGTATTCCACATGTATGGTCCCCCGACAGCCTGAAGAGCAATTGTACCCATGCTTCCCATACTGTTCAATGTAGTGGATACTGATTTTATTGGTTGTTGTACTTTTTGAATGGGCGGTGCCAAACCAAACAGAGCAACATAGAACCATAGGTTGCCAAATAACTTCAAAAGTGAAGGTTCCACATCTCCAGTTGGATCAAAATCAGAACATATTTCAGCAACAGCAGGAAGTAAAGGCCCAAGAAAATCAGCTCCGCTCCTGTGACAATTGAATATAGCAGAAAAAAATATAATTTAAAACACATCACCCAATGTGAAAAAGATAAAAGCCATGAGGTCTACTTTGTCAAATCAAAATCACAGACTAGCAAGACATATCAGCATATGTGTTCCTAAAAGTTCTACCTTCCACTTTTGGATTCAGCAGCCACCCCTACATCAGAGCACAAAGACAGAAATCGATGACGGTAATCTGAACGCAGCTTTGCATTCTTAAGACCACTGGCAATTAGAAGGAAACCTGCAGGCAGAGTCTAGAATGTGATTGAAACAGTGAGCTTCAATCCAATAAATACTTCACCAAGCAGCCTCTAAGCATATCAACAACGGTTCATTATTCTGAGAAAATACTGACCTCAACGCGCTCTGCTGTAGCTTCTGGCGCCACTGTTTTGCTTTCTGCAGATCCTACACTTGAAAGTTTGTTCAAGTAACTTCTTGTCATTAAAACAACTGTCTCTCGGTAGGACTTTTCAAAACCTAAACTTGCCATGCGAGATACAGCATCAAGAAGCTGCAATAAATTATTGAAATAGTAAATGAGAAATTACATTATTAAATCTTTTTTTTTTTAATGTAACTTCCTTATATTGACAATGGAAAAAAATCCTCTTATATAAAGGATAAAACGTAATTAAATCTAATAAAAATCAACTAATATTAAATAAACTATAGATATAACAGTGTATTTTTTATATCGAATCTCACTCTTTTAGGAGCAGGTTGAATGCTCTAAAACAAGGGCCCTGCCACTTGAAAGTTGCTACTGCAATTGTGATTTGTCTTATAGTACAACCGGAGCTTAATAAGAGGAAGTGGGAGATCGTGAGCCTGCCGCCGTCATCGCAAAGAAGAAGAAGAGGAAGAGGAAGAGGCACAACAGCTCACAAGGTATTTCTAATCTAGGCTGCCCTTTTTTACCAAGTTCAGATTTTGGAATTCATATTTCATTTCATTGACCAAAAATTAAAAAAATATATATATGAAAGGCAATGGAAACTAATTCATGTCACTCTTTGTATCTGTGTTCACTAATTGAATCAGATATTTGGCAAGAGTTTGTGGATTTACAAATGGATTTACAATTGGCAAGAGTATGATTTTAAAGAAGACAAAAATAATTTTCAGGCAAAACACAACATGTTGTGTTTTGAGTGTTTTTCCTTCTTCAATAAATGTTCAAAGCATATGGGAGGATTTATTTCGCTTTGCTACTCCATCTTTTTGTGCCGTTTGATTCAAGTTCAATGGCCTTTAGTTATACTCCATCTTTAGCTATGGTGATTTGTTTCGGAACAAATGATCCATGATAAAGAGATCTGGGAAATGATGACGTTGAGGCCTCTCCGGCAGAGGCATAGCCGCATAAGTAATCTTACTTGGAAGTATAACAAGTCGCAAGGAGTCGCAGCTTATATGACATCTATGGGGTCCTCAGTTAGGCCAAAACCTTTTAAGTTGGTCTTTGGTGGTGCCTAGAACCTTAATTATTGGATGCTGGTCATGGACTTGACTTATTTTTGTTTGGTTTTAGTTTTAGTAAAATGGGCTCTTGTTAGTTTTGTTGTATAAAATATAGAGCACATATAGAAAACTATATTGTTCCCAATTAAACTGCTTCTTGTTACACAAGTTAGAAAGCGTTCTTATTCCGTGCAAGCTAGGTAATGGAGATGTTGCTCATTCTTTCTTAGCATTTCTCTCTCATGCGCACACGCGCACACAGCACTGATTCCATTAGATAGCAATAGATTTACTTCTTTTTCTTCTTCCCTCTTTCCCCTTTCATTCTTTGCTCTATTTGTTTTGGCCCTTTTCTTCTTTCTTGATAGCAATATATTTGCTTTCATACTTTTCATTGTTTCCACTAGGAAGAAAAAAAAAAAAACAGAATACATTGGCGTCAGGACAAATTTGATTCTTCTTTTGATTGTCTTCAAGATTTTCAGGGTATGGAGTTTAGAGAAGTGACGTTGAGAGCATACTATTATATTTCTCAAGTAAGTGCAAAAAGCTTCTTCTGTAGAATGCTCTGACTTACGCATGTCTGTTTGCTTATTCATGTTGAAGAGCTGATTGCGTGAGGAGAGCTTAGTGGCACCAAATTAATTTTTTGATAAGAAACATGAAAACGCAGAACAAAATATAGAAGACAGGGAGTCCTTGTTCTCTCTCTCTCTTTTTTTTTTTTTTTTTTTGATTGAAAGATCTTGGTGTTGAAAAAATTCTTGGCAATTATATTTTCCTCTAATTTTCTTCTAGTTGTAGTTCTTAAACTTATAACTTATAAATTAATCAATCATGCCAGAAGCTCAGTACATGAACATTAACGTAGATTTGTGTTCCATTAATATGACTATGGAGAAAACATGAGTATTGGTGCTTTTAATATCTTGTCAGTTCTGCCTCTCAGATTAAGTTGTGATTCATTGATTTTTGAGGCTTGTGCAGATTGGAAACTTTGCGCTTCACCTTCTATGGCACACTTTACATTTCATTATCAGCATATACTACTTAATGGTTGGAATAGCTTATGTACTTGAAAGCTATCTTATCTCTAGTGGGCTATGGAAGAAGTACAAAGCCTTCAATTTGGGCAAAGTTCAGTACCTGGCCGTTGTCGTAGAAAGCGAAGAAGCTTATCACATGTCAAGAGTTATCAAGCTTTTATTACGGCTAAAGGCTATTGGCATGAAGCATATTTGCCTTTATGATGCAGAAGGTGACAATTTAAGCCGTTTAAGCATTGTGATTCTTCTACAATTGGCGCATAAGATTTAATTATGTGCATGAAAATCCCATTGCTTTGGTTTATTATTTTTTTTCCTTTGTGTTTTTGGTTGCTGATATCAAGGAGTACTGAAGAAATCAAAGGAAACAATCTTGGAGAAATTGAACAATGGAACAATATTTGAGGTGTTATCATCCCTCCCCTTTGCATAGACTTTTCTTTTTCTGTGTGCTTGGTTGATCACTGTTCATTAGTCAGGCACTTATATGTTTATGTGCTCAAAGATATTCTATCACAAAGAATCTGTTTTGCTTGTATTGGACATCTCGCATTGTGCCATTGGGTTAGATTGTCTTTACTGTTCTTTTCTATATGTGTAAGATTTCTTTTAAAGCTTACCATATGTCCATATCCAATATCTGCCTTATTAATATGAGGTTAAGTTGAGAGCAACTTCACGAAATTACATTTGGAAATCCCCATGTTTTATATAGCTTTTCTAATATTTGGCTTCTGTCTGATTCATTAACTTGTACATGATTTAGGCTTTTGCAAAGCGCATACAGTGTTGCAATGTTTTCTTACTGATAAAAATGTGTCATTTGTTTCTTGTTATAGGTTTCAATTTAAATTTATTTCACGAGAATGGCAACATTTTGACCCAACTTGATGTTTACCATGTACAGGAAGATGCTGAAAAAGATAAGTTGGTTAGCCAGAACTGTATGGCTCTGGAATTTGCTTCATTTCCAGATGGGAAGAAAGCTGTCGTTAAAGCAGCTAACTTGCTGATTGAAAAATATATAAAATTGGCTGATTTGGATGGAGATCAGATAGGGACAGTATTTACTGAGGCTCACATGTCCGAGGCACTGAAAGCTATTGGTTTGTCCGATGTTAGTGTGCTCTATGGTTGGTTTTGATTTTCTCATCACATTTGACATTTTTGGGATCTTGTTCTTATGCTGCCAGGATGCAATGGGCCAGAACCTGACCTTTTATTAGTCTATGGACCTGCAAGATGCCACCTAGGCTTCCCTGCTTGGAGAATTCGACATACTGAGATTGTGTGAGTGCTCCTTCACGATTAGTCATAAAACTAGTTGGATACTTTTCCCTGCATACTTCCACTGTGAATATTTTAGCACTTAAGCCATGGATTTATGCCAAGTCTTGGCTCACATAGTCGTCACACCTGTCTAAATGAAGAAAATATATCATATCATCCGTCCCCAAAAAAAGCAAACTGCTAACAACTCTCTCTCTTCCTCTCTCTATCTCTCTCAACTTCTTCTTCATTTCATAGTTATTTTCCAGTTGTATCTTTATAAGGAATGTTTTTTCAGGTGTCTCTTTAAAAGGAATTTAGCCTTTGAAGAACAGGCACACACATAATTGCTACTTTTCGTTGGCATAAGAAAGGACCACAAAGTTGTTGTTGTTGTTGTGTGTGTGCTTTTTTATCTTTTATTTTTTCAGGTATGTCTCTATCGTCAGATTCATTTTAGACATTTCATACGTTGGTCAACTACCTTAAATGAGGCACAAGACAGAAAATAACCAATCTTTTTCAACATTTCAAATTTCATACCTTCTCTCCTTAATTTGTTGCTTTTTAATTTAGATACTGCATTTTAATTTTTCAGAAACTCATCTCAGTCCTTTGTGGCCTGGGCATTGTTATGTTGAAACACTTAGATGTCCCGTTTTCATCTCTTTGACCGAGTTGTGTATTTTGTTTCACGGACAAATGGGATCATTGGCATACCTGAGATATGGCTCCCTAGTTTAAGCCATTTATAAGTTCACAATGGTGCGCCAAAACTATGGTAAGTACTTCCGCATTTACATATATAATTAGATCTCTTCTTATGATATGAAAGTGAGTTATTGACTTTATAATAACCCTAACAAGTTTGCAAGTTTGTTTAGTCTTTTTGGAATTAGTTAAAATTAATTTTAAATTTATCATTCCATTTTTCTTTGTGCTTCCCTATAGGTTTGACTTTTATTTGTACATTTCTTTTCTCTACTTTCACTCGTGGAGGACTTTCTTTGTTTGTTTTCTTTTTTTCGTTTTGTTTTGTTTTTTTTTTTTTTTTTTTTTTTTTTTTTGGTAAAATTATCATTCTTCTTGCGGTTTTCTTAAAAAATTTGGTGCTCCAGCATGAATTATTTTACATTGGTGAATCATATTAACTTTTTTATTAACTGTCACACCAAAGTGTGAACTGAAAAACAAAATTGGACTTGAAAAGTTCCATCGATGCTTATTTGAACTTATGCGTTCTCTTCTCCTTTCAAACAGGTAAATGATTAATGCGCTGGGACATGATCACTTTGGAGATTTCGTTCAAAGAGATGCGTGTCACTGGAAAGTTCACGGTTTCACAGTTTGCTGTATCTGTACATATCCTTCTATTGCAATCTCAACTACTATTAACAAAAAATAAAAATAAAAATAACAATAACCTCAACCATGTTGGCAGATTTTTCAAACTAGTCTGACAAGTAAGAAATGTAAAATCTCATTGTCGAACAAGTGGCTCCTTTTTAGAGGGAAAAGGCGGCAAAAAGGAATGAGAATTCAGACTTCACTATTGTTGTTGTGGATTGGCACATAAATTGAATGAATAAACTTAAATTGCTAGAACTCGTTTAGCACATTTTGCACGCTAGTTTACATCTTTTACAGCTGAGGTTTCCATCTTTACCGATTTAGAATGTATGACTGCATGGTCTTATCTGTCATATATAAATATACACACACACACACAAGAGAATGCCTAGTGTAATTACACAAAGTACCTTGTTGGCAACGTTGGAACGTTCAACACTAGACTCTTATTTGATATTTACAAGATAGAAGACCACCTCCATAACTGGTGTGATCTTTCTACATGATATTTGCTAGACATCAAACAAGGAAAAGCAGAAACATATGCTTTGATTCCATTATTATTAGAACTCCATGACGGAGCTTTATTACAGAAACAACGACATACTAGGGACCTATGCCTATGCAGTTGCTGCTGTTGGAGACGGAATCCAAACAAGATGATTTTTTGGTAGGAAATGGCACACGGGGGAGGAGACACCTGGCTTCACTCCGAGCAAGCTAAACAAAACGTGGTTAGGATCCCAATCAGAAGTGTCCATGTGACAAACAGCCATTGCTTCCACATCATCTCCGCTCTCAGCCCGTAGTGCAACCTGGAAAACCTTGGTCTCTGTCCCGAAGAAGTGGCAAAAGAAAACTGCATAAGGATAAGGCTCGGGATGGCAAAACACCATCTTGGGGGCTAAAACTTGTTTGGGGGTTTCCGAGACGGTGTAGTTCTGTGTGAGAGCAGTTGCCAATGTCGGGTGAGTAGTTGATAGTAGATTGAAGTTGACCTGTGAACCGATGATGCTGTGAGCAAATTCGACCATTGACTCTAAAGAGGTGGCACATAACTTGATCTCTCCATTGATGGGTTTAAGTTCACATTCTCGGAGTGTTTGTTCCATCTCCTTGGCTTCAGGAGAGCCTTGTGGGATTGAGAAGAGCTGGAGAAGGTTGGGGAGTTGCGACATTGAGAAAGGAATGGATTCAGCTACTTCTCTAGGCAAGAAGCGGGAAGAAGGCTCTTTGATTGGGAAGTATAGGGGCATGATCTTCCCTGCATACAGATCATCCGGTGTGAAAAAACCAATTTTGAATGCTTCAGTATGATCCATGCCAGTTGAAGGTTGTGTGTGCATATGATTTGCATGTCCCATCATGTGATTGTGCCCTGCATGCAAATGCTTCTTGCACTTGGGCCTTGGATCTTGTGACTCTCCATTCCCAAAGAATCGTGGCCGTTCATTGGTCTCCTTGGAATCTCCATATGCGGAGATGTAGAGATGCTCCTTTGTTTCTTCGGCGTCGTTGTACCCTGTGATGTAAGGATGTTGATCTGCTTTGGTGTTCCCATACCCAGTTAAATAGGGATGGCGGTTGTTTTTTTTGGTGTCTCCATAAGCAGTTATGTAGGGTTGGTTTGTTTCTTTGGGGTCGTTGTACCCTGTGATGTAAGGATGTTCTGCTTTGGGGCTCCTATACCCAATTATATAGGGACGATGGTTGGTTTCTTTGGCCTTTCCATAAGCAGTTATGTAGGGTTTGTTTGTTTCTTTGGTGCCTTCATAACTAGTTATGTAGGGTCGGTTTTTCTCTTCAGTATCCCTATAACCAGTTATGTAGGGTGGTTTTGTTTCTTTAGGACCCCCATAAGTAATTATATTGGGTAGGTTTGTTTCTTCATCACCATAACTAGTTATGTAAGGCCGGTTTGTTTCCTTCTCTCCCCCATAACTAGTTACGTAGGGATGGTCTGTTTCTCCAGTGCCCCCATAACTAGTTATGTAAGGCTGGTTTGTTTCCTTCTCTCCCCTATAACTAGTTACATAGGGGTGGTTGGTTTCTCTGGCACCCTTATAACTAGATATGTAAGGCTGGTTTGTTTCCTTTTCTCCCCCATAACTAGTTACATACGGTTGGTTTGTTTCTTTAGAGCCTCCATAACTAGTTATGTAGGGTGGTTTCGTTTCCTTCCCCCTGCCATAACTAGTTACGTAGGGTTGGTTCGTTTCTTTGGCACCCCCATACTGAGCCACATAAGTCGGATTCTCTTCATGAGCATTTTCTACTTCTACCTCTTTCTCACCATTTGCAGTGCCGGTTCCATATGTTGTTGCATAAACTTGATCACGTGCCTCTGAGCCCTGCTTGATTGTATTTCTCGCTCCGCTGGTACAACACTATTTGAAATTTAGATAGATTAATAGAGGGCAACTTCGCTTTACATCTATGTGCAAGTACATTCTTCAAATGTGTACGTGAAAATAGATGAATTTCATCGGTTTGGTAATTATATGAATCTTTTTTGTTTTTGGTTCTCCTTTGAAAAACATACAACAAGCGCTTTGTGCACGGTGCACGTGCATATGTTACATAACCTAAATTTTTTGTAAAATTTTATGGTTGTTTTTTATTGATTTATTAAAAAATGTATTTGAGAGAGTTTGTTAAAAAAAATAGATGAAAACATTTATGAAAAGAGATTGTTTTGGTGGGGCAATGAAGGAAAATATTTATATGGAGCACATTTCGGGAGAAAGAAAAAAATTGTATGGGAAAAAGGACAAGAATGAAAAGAAAAAAAAAGAGAAATACCAAAAGAAGAGAGACAACAAGGGGAAAAGATGAAAAGTAAAAAAAATAAGGGTAGTAGAAGAAGAAAAGAACTATAAAAAAGAAAAGAATGAAAACAGACGAAGCAAAGAAAAGACTGAAACATTTTGGCGTTTCTTTTGGGAACAAACATGGAGAATTCTCCTTTATACATATGTAAAAAAATATAAGATTTAAATAGAGACAAATTAGAAATGGAAAAAACAATTTAATAAACAGGTTGTGAAAATAGACAAAACATTAGGGGTAAAGCAACAAAAAAAAAAAGCAGAAAGTGAGAAGAAAAAAAGAGAGTTTTCATAAACACAATTTTTTAATATTTACTTTTTATAAATACCACATATATTTATTTATGACACATTTTATATGTAATATGAATGATCTATGACATAAGTAAACGAAACTTTTAAAAATGTGGTATAATATGTAATTTTTTAAAGACAAAATAAATGACCAAAAGATGTAAGATAAAAAGAAAGGAGGACTAAAAAAGCAAAGAGCTCCTTAAAAAAAAAAAAAAGAAAGAAAAAGCAAGAAGAAACCCTGTTTCGTTTTTCAGGAATCCAGTTACAAACGAATTGTCTTTTATATATATATATATATATATATGTATATATATATATTAAATATATATATCATTTATTTATTTATTTTACTAAAAATATACATATTATTTATTACGTATAAAAAATTGTATTTGAGAGGATTCAGAAAAAAAAAGTTGAGATAGAGATACTCATTAAAAAAATATTTATGAGAATTAAATTTGAAAAAAGGGGAACAAGGCAACAAAAAGGAGGGAGGACAAAAATAAGAGACAGAAACAAAAGGAAAAAAGCAAAAGGAAAACAAGAGAGAGAGAGAGGAGAGTGCTTGAAACCGGCCAAAAAAAAAGAAGCTTAAAACAATTCGGCCTTTCAAGCGTTTAGGGAGAATATATGGGAAATGAATTCTCTCTTAATGGATAGGTTAAAGATAATTTTTGTAGTTTTGCAAAAGTTTCATAATAGTACTTAAAATTTTTCCCTTAAAAATTTGGGCAATAATATTCATGAAACTCATCAGGAGAGTAGCAAAATGACATTAAAAAAAGGACCATTTCTTAATTATGTTAAATAAATCATAGGGTATTTTTAGGGTGTTTGGCAAACTGATGCAAAAAATAAGTTCAAACACTGTAACATATAAAAGATTCGTACTGTAGTATGTTTTTGTTTTACACTAAGTATGTAAGAGCTTACACTATAGATGATTTGAACTTATTTGTTCGCCAAACACATCCTCATCTTCATTGTTATTATGTCTCCTAAAATCTTAATTAATCCACGACCTCTTTGGATGTGAAAACTACAAGAATAGATTAATTACTTTCTATCTTGAATATGGAGAGGTTATTAAATTAATTTCTGGTATAAACTTGATTATCCACACAGATTGTTTCTCTCTTTTTTTTTTTTGAAAAAAGCTTGATTTCAAATACATTCAAAAAAATTTATTTGTTGCTACTTTATTTTTGTTCTTAAAAGCAGGAGACATGTTTTGAAGTTGTTAATCCTTTGCTCAAAAAACATAGGACAGAACTTAGTATTTTAGTTATTTCAACTTTATTCATATTTGATGAATTTAAATGTATTGAACTTTTTTTTATGAAATAACGGACTTTTAGTGACTTTTGTTTTAGCAAAATGGTGGGAAAGGGCATTCACCCTTTTTATAGCTTAATTTTTTAACATAATTTAATTGAAGGACTAGATTTGAGATTTTCAAAGAGTTAAGGGTCTAAATTAAAACATTTGTCAACATATGGACTAAATCTAAATAGAGAAGAAAGTTTAGAGACCACTCATAATTTTAGCACTAATATAAAAAAGAAAAAAAAAAAAAAAAACAAAGAGAGTAAGCTTACATACTACATGCATGCCCATAAAATTATTATAAGCTATATATGCATGTCTATTAATAGAGGCAACAGTTCCCACTACACAGTTTCCATCATAAACTCAGTTATAAACAGTACGAAGCTTTCACATGTTACAATAACAACAACAACAACAACAACAAAAAAAAAAAAAAAAAAAAAAAAAAAAAAAAAAACTGTTACAGTGTAAAACTCTCACATGCTACAGTAAAAGTGGTTCTAACCAATGGTTCCCACCACCCTTCCAAACATTACATAGTAAATCATAGCTTTTAGGAAAACAAAGAAGTTTATAGTATACTAATAAAAAAGAAATTGCTTTACCATTAGCAGCACAAGACAGAAGAAGAGGATTCGACATTTGAATGGCAGAGCCATCTTCTTCCCTTGATCTGTTATGTTTTGATTGTTGAGTGATGGGGCTTAGGCCTTTATAAGCGCTAATGATCCTCCAATTTGGTAATAATTTAACGGATAAACCCAAATTAATTAATTCAATATATTAAAATAACGTTGGAACTCATCAGCTTTTGCCCGCTTAATTAAGCAACTAACCTTGATTAGTTCATTTCAAAATCAATGAGATAACATATAATTAGAGTAAATTACAATTCATTGACCCGTTTTTTTCTCCCAAAAAAAAAAAAATTGTTATGACGTCTTTAATGGGATCAGGTCTTTGAATAATATTATCACATGCATTATCCCTGGGCAAATTATCACATAATTATTTAATATTTATAAACTCATTATGTATAAGACACAAAGTAGTTACTAGCTACTGCATCATTTACTGCATTGTTAACTGCTGAATTAGTGCTGACTTGACCCCCACGCTACGGTGATGCATATTGTAAGAATTAATGATTTTAATATAATAGTGTAGTATGAAAATTAAGAAACAATTAAATATGAAGCAATCCTATTTAATCTCATAAGGTTATAATCCCACTACTAATAAAACAATGGGACTGAGACTAAAAAATATACTATATATATAGACTGAGACCCATAAGTTTATGAGTAGTGGGGTCATAATCTCATGAGGATGAAAATAATTTTTCTTAAATATCAGCTTGTAGTGCATGATAGAGCTGTCAAATGAATCTTATGCCTAGCACGATCTATTTAAGACCCATTTAATATGCAGATTTGAATTGGTGTGATTTTTAATCTTATGATTTAAACTGATCGTTTTTAAACCTATGCAATTTAAACGGTTGTTTTAAATTAGTGTTTAGATTGTAAAACTTTGAACCAATAATAAAACATTAAATAAAAAAACTAGTGTTTTGACTGTTTTAAATCATATTTATCATTTTGAACCTTTGCTTTATTTTGTTTATCAAAAGCATAAGATATTTGGCATGATAGTTGGAACCATTGATTAAAACTATAAACACTGCAACATATGAGACTGTAACATGTAGTTAGAACTAACTTTGTCAAACACGCTAGCAATTTAAGTTGAATCCATGTGTTCAAATGTCAAAACGTATATATCAAACGCTGCCCTTATAATTAGACACAATCATGTTTCATGCCATACTTGACACGATACTATTTAGGAATATCATACCATGTCAATATGTGTCGCAACATACCAGTACATGCGGTTAATTAGTTGTGCTAGTCCATTTAAATCTGTATTAGTCCACCAAAATTAAGAAAAATCGATTACTATTTTTATTTTTTTAATATTTATTTTTAAGAAAATGACTCAAATCCAAACGAGAAAAATAATGATAATTTCTTAAAAGAATTACTCAAATGATTAATATTTTTACACTAATAATCATGCTTCAAAACATCATGTGCATATAAATATTCATTTTATTTTAAAGTTGCTCTGTTCCTTCACCGTAATCGACAAGAAAGAAATTCTGACCGCATACAAATAACAAAATTTTTATGTATTCATATTACTATATTTTTGAAAATTAAATAAAAATGCATACAATTTTCATGGGAAATAGGTTGAGAAAGTGCGATGCATGCCCTTTTTAAAGTTGACGTTAAGCATTTGATGGAGCAAGAGATTTATTTTAAGGGAGGCATAAATGAAGACAAAAATTTGGGCTAATATAGAACGTGAAAATGATTTATTTTAAGGGAGGGATAAGAGGCTGAACCTCATAGCAAAACTACAATGAAAGAGTGTATAACTTGCATTCATAATGCACATGTATGCTGCTTATTCCAGCTGCTCAGCCTAATCCAAGGTAGGATTAAATAATACACTGACCTTATCATTTTATTAATTAAGCAATGTATAGGGGAAACTGCGCCTAGAGTATGTATGAAGCAACCGTTGATTTACGAAAAACATTAAATGCGATCCTACCTTGGGGTGCTCCACATTTTCAAATAACCAATTGATCAATTAAAAAAATTAAAAAAAAAAAAAGAATCCATTCTGTTGGGGGATTTTCTCCACCCAGTGACTAAGATCGCACCACATGCCATGATATCACCTACAACCCAGTAGAAGAAGGGATACCTTGACTAGATGACTGAAGCCACCAGAGAACAACATATTGAAGAACTAGAACGATGGACGCCTCAAGATAGGCATATGGAGGTGTTAGGATGGCCTCCTAGAGGTGTCATAATGTTGGCACGATCTCTTGTAACATGACACGTGTCATAGTGTCAGGGTGACCTCTTAAAACAAGATGTGTGTTGCAGTGTCAGGGCAATCAATGTCAAGACAACATGTAGGACGACATGTATCTGAACGCTCATGTAATTCATTTAATAGGCGGGTGGGACATGTATGTATGTTATGACCCTATATAATGACAAAAAGAAAGGATAATTAGAGGCCTTTTTGGGCCTTTTTCAAGAAGGGCAATTTTGAGGAAAACCTTAAGCCTAAGAAAGAATGTGACTGGCCTTAACAAGATGATCAGGTATATCAATTATAAATAAAACAGGATGTTTGTCATTGAAGGATCCTTTCTTTTACTACTATCATTATTACTATGCTAAATTCTCTCTATAGCTGTTTACTTGACTTGAGCGTCGGAGTGTCTTGTATAGGTCAACCCCTAATGTCTCCAAACGAAGGAGCATCTAAAGAACGAACAAGGGAGAGCAGCGGAGGAGCAAGAAGTCGAGCATTGTTGTTCGGAAAGCAACTCCGGCATTTTAATTTGCAAAGTAGCTGAATACTGACTAAAGACAAAATTATCTTGGTTTATATTTTATAGAAAGCGTTCAAGTGCAGCATCAGTTGCAAATTGTAAGAAAACAATAACCAATCCAAGCTGATCGTCTCGCTAAATATATGGAATAAATATTAAATGACTAAATCGAAAATTTATTAAAAGTTAGGAAAAATGATCATTATGAAAATTTAAAAATTGAGCCATGAAGTTTTAAAAATAAATCACGTTTGCTTTAGAAGCTTTAAAGTCATCAAAATAAATAAATAGAAATTCACAATCTAATCGAACAACAAAATTAAATGCCTAATATGAAAATCTGATTTAAAGCTCAAAATTTCAGCAAAACAAATCTTATCAAAACTTAAACATTAATCAATAAAAATATAACGTTTGTAAACACTTGGAATGAAGCTCCAATGACAGTATCATCCGGCATATCATCTAATACACGAAGCACATGCCCATAGGCTAAGAGTTACAATTTTGAATAAAAAATAATAGAATACTAGGATTTCTAATATATCTGTTTGTAAAATATGCATGCATTATCTAATTGTTTTTAAATACTTAAACGTGAAGAAGAACAATAGTAGGGCGTGTTTGACACACTGTATTATATTGTCTTGCATTACATTGCATTGTATTTTATCGTATTAGTATTATACAAGACACTGTTTGGTTTTGCACCATATTAACAAGTTGTATTACACTATACAATTTTTATTTACCATCATATTGTATTATATTAGTATTTAAACTTTAAATATAGTAAATTTGAGACATGTTTCGGGGTTGAAATTTAGGACCAAGTCAGGATTGGGATCGGGTTTCGAGTCTGGGATTGGGGTGAGGATTCGAGACTAGGGTTAGGGTCAAGATTTGAGATTGGGGTCAGGGTTTCAGACCCAGGTTAGGGCCAAGGTTCGGGATCTCGACCCTAGAGTGTGAATTGGGATTTAGGGTCGGTGTCGGGGTCGGGATTCAAGTCTGAGGTAGGGGTGGGGATTTGGGGTCTGGGTCGGGATTTAAAACTCGGGTTGGGGTTAGGATTCTTGATTCGACCTTGACCCTAACCTAAATCTTGATCACAAACCTGATCCCTAATCTTGACCTTGACCACCATGCCGACTTCTGGCCCCGACCTCGGTCTCAAATCTCGACCCTAACCCTAAGCCCATATCTCGACCTCAACCATGGTCCCATATCCCAGCCCCAACCCCTGTCCCGAATCCTGACC
Source organism: Artocarpus heterophyllus (assembly GCA_025403435.1). Taxonomy (NCBI): domain Eukaryota; kingdom Viridiplantae; phylum Streptophyta; class Magnoliopsida; order Rosales; family Moraceae; genus Artocarpus; species Artocarpus heterophyllus. The sequence goes on from CM046336.1 coordinate 15,994,411, forward strand.
CCGACATCGATCCCTAATCTTGGCCCCGATCAAGGTCCCAAATCTCGACCTCGATATCGGTCCTAAATCTCAATTTCGACTCTGACCCTGAATCCCATCCTTGACCTCGGTCTCGAATCTCCGCCTTGAAGTCAGTCTTGAATTCTGACCCCAACCTTGGTCCTAAATCCTAGACCCTAGTTTTGATTCTTGACTCCAACGCTAATCCCAAATCCTAAACTCAACCTCGGTGCCAAATCTCAACTTTGACTCCATTCTAAAATCCTGACCCTGACCTCGATCTCGAATCTCAACCTTAACCTTAGTCCTGAATCCTGACCCTAACCCGAATTCTAGCCTCAACCACGATCCCAGATCTAAACCCCAACCTTGGTCCCGAATCCTGACCCCGATCCTAGACATAAATTTCAACCCCGATCCCCCAATCCCATATCTTGATCGTGACTTTGGTCTCAAATCCTAGCTTCGACTCTGATTCGGGTCTCAAATCCCAACCCTAGTCTCGAATCCCAACTCCAAACTTGGTCTCAACCTTGACCCTGGTCTTGAATCTTAATCCCAATCTTGACCACAAATCCCGACTCCAACCTTGGTCTTGCATCTTGACCCTGACTCTGATATAGAATCCTGGCCTCGACCTTGGTGTTGAATCTCATTCTAAGACTTTAACTTTTATATTAATTGTTGATATATTTTATATATTTGATTGGTTTATTAAAATGTACTTTTGGTTTAAATTATATAATACGGTCTAATATGGAGGTTTTGGGTCGTATTTGATATCACAGTCTGTATTGTATTAATTTTTGATTTCGTATTAAATAATACAATACATGAATGTCATCAAACATTGTATTGTTTTTGAATAATGCAATACAAAGTGCTAATATGGTGTACAAACGTGGCCTTATATAAATACGGCATTTTATAATAGGTGAATCATATTTGCTTGTCACATTGTTAATGGTAAAACATTAATAGGCGTAATTTAAAGTTTTCGCCTAAGGGCTCTAATCATCTTAAGCCGGCCTTGATATCGGTGACTCTAGATTATGAATCATGAGCAACAAACTGGATTGGGAAACTTTACTGTCTTGATGTCAATGTTTAGTAAGTAGACAATTATTTACCTTTCTGTTTTAATATTGTTACTATATTAAAATCTCCATGGTTTGTAGATATATTTACAAAACCCTTCTCGAGGCTTGTTTACATGTGCGTTTACTTATTAGGAATTCAATATCAAGAAAGAGAATTAAATTCCAAATTTTAAATTTCGTTGTTTACGTTTGTATTAAAGAATTAAAGGAGGTGGGTCTCACCTATAAATAAGAAATTAAGTTCCTTAGTATGGGGGAACTTATCTTTCACCTCTCACCTATAGAATTTAATTCCTTTTCCTAAAAATAGGAACCAACAAACTTATTTTCTAAATATACTCTTACTTTAAGTTAGTTATTTACTTCACATGGGATAATTTTGTAACTACATTTATTTTATTCTAATTCCTTCACATTCTTTAGCAAAGTAAACAAAAAAATAGAAACTTTCCTATGTAACTTAATTCCTTAATAGATTAGTAATCACTTATGTAATTTTGAAACTTAATTACGTCGAACTTAATTCCTTGTTTACTTGGAATTTATTTCCTATTATTACAAATTAGTTTATCCTACACATACACAGAAGCATTATCTAACATAACAATGTGTATGTATCCTTCTTGAATACTACTCGTAAATATGTATGATGTCTATATGAATACCTGTGATAATTGTCCCAAGTATTCCCCTCAAATGCTCGCAGGTATATCTATTGGTGATATGCATATGAATACGTAAAGAAAAGGATTGATCACTCTTATGTGCTTTCATATCAATTTGGAAATAAGATTGCAGTAATTTAATCAGCAAAACTATTAAGAAATAACTGTTTTTTTTTAGAAAAAGAACCTTAATAGAAATTTTGGCAACTAATGCCTCATTTTTCTCAAAACCAACACTCAAAGGCGTACAAGAAAGAGCTTAGAAAAAATATTGGGCATGTCATAACTGCATGGCGTGCCTCATAAAACAATTCTTTTAAACTATCAACTCCTTTTGATGTGTCAGAGTCTAGTAACCGTTTTCAACTGCAGCACAACGAAATGTGAAGATTTCTACTTCTGTTCAAATGAAAGGATAAGAAGCACAGACTTCAGTTTGTCCTGTATCGATCAGATAATAAAGTGGAAAATGTCTCTGCTCCAAATCAAGACATTAAGCGTCCACTTTTGGTTTTGATCCGCAAGATGCTTTAGTGTTTAAGTGGTCAAAACAAACATTAGGAACTGATCTGTCTCAAAGTCAAGGAGTGTTGCTCCACAATCTCGCTAAGTAATATGTATTTTGTTAGTTGAAATGCACGCGAATTAGGAAATCCAAGGCCAATTAGTCATCTTCAGTTATTAGTTAAGCAACGCAGTCCGTCTGTTTTATTTTTAATGGAGTCGTTTCCCCATTGGATCATTATCTAAATTTTGTAATTTGCTTCATTTTGAGTCAGGTCTTTAGTCCCTAGAGTTGGTTTAGGTGGTGGTTTTTTGTTATTATGGAAAAATCATGTCAATATATGTACTTTGTCTTCTCTATTAATCATATAGACTGTATTTATCTTGATTCTTCTGCTTGTTGGCATTTCTCTACAATTTATTGCTCAATGGAAGCATCAAATAGACGTCACACTTAGACCCTAATTGATAGACTCAAAGATGTTTCTCCTTCCTTGTCATGGATAGTAATGGGAGATTTCAGGGCGTGTTTGGTATACCGTATTGTATTATATTATATTCCATTGCATTGTATTTTATTGTATTAATGTTTGGTTTTACACCATATTAACATGTTATGTTACCCTATACAATGTTTATTTACAACCGTATTATATTGTATTAGTATTTAAACTCTAAGTATAGTGAATTTGGTTCATGGATTTGGGGTCGAAATGCACAACTAGGATGGGGTCGGGATTCGGGATCAGGATTGGAGTTGAGATTTGGGACTAGGATTAAGGTCGGAGTTGAAATTCAGGACCGGGATTAGGATCAGGGTTGGGGACGAGATTCATGATTCGGGGTTAGAGTTGGGATTTGGGGTCAGGGGTAGGGTCTGGATTTGGGACCGGAGTCGGGGTCAAGATTTGGGCCCAAGGTTGGGATTCGGGACTAAGGTCAAGGTCAAGGTCAGGATTCAAGACCAAGGTCGGGATTCGGGACCGGGGTCAGGATTCGGTGTAGGGGTTAAGATTTAGGACCAGGGTCAGAGTTAAGATTCAGGCCTGGGTTTAGGGTCGGTATTCTAGGTCAGATTTGGGATTGGGTGTGAGGTCGGAGTTAGGATTTAGGACCAAGGTTAAGGTTGGGATTTGAAATAAGGGTTAGGTTTAGGGTCAAGATTCGAGACTGAGGTAGAGGTCAAGATTCAAAACCAAGGTCAAGATTTAAGATTGGGGTTAGGATCGGAATTTAGGATTGGGATTAGGATTGGGGTCGGGGTCATAATTTGCAATTTGGGGTCAGGGTCAAGATTCAAGGTTAGGATTTGGGGTCAGGACTAGGGTCGAGGTTAGGATATAGATCGAGGTCAGAGTCAAGATTTGGGGTCGTGATTAGGATCGAGATTTGGGGTCGAGATTTGAGATTGGGGTTAGGGTTGAGATTTGAGACTAGGGTGGGCATTCGGGTTCAGAGTCGAGATTTAGGACTAGAGTTGGGGTCAAGTTCGAGACTATAGTCGAGGTCAGGATTCGGGGTTGAGGTCAGGCTAGTTAGGATCAAGACTGAGACCGAGGTTGGGATTTGGGGTTGGGATTTAGGATCAGGGTTAGGATTCAAGATCAAGATCGGAGTCAGGATTTGTGACTGAGCTTAGGGTAAGGATTTGGGACCGAGGCCTTAGTTAGGATTCAAGACAGGGGTTGGGGTCTAGATTCGAGACTAGGGTTAGGATCAGAGTCGAGGCTGGGATTCACGATTCAGGGTCAGGGTCGAGATTTAGGTTTGAGGTTGGGATCAGGATTTGTGACCGAGGTTTGGGTTAAGATTCAGACCCAAGGCAAGGGTCAAAATTCGAGGTTAGATTTAGGATTAGGGTAGGGGTCAGAATTTAGGACCGGGTTCAAGGTTAGGATTCAAGACCAAGGTAGAGATTAGACTTCAAGACCGAGGTCAGGATTCAGGACCAGGACTAGGGTCAAGGTCGGGGTTGGTGTCGGGATTCAAGACCAGGGTTAGGATTAGAGTCGGAGTCAGGGTTTGATACCAGGGTTAGGGTTGGGGTTAGGATTTAGGCTCAAGGTTGGCGTCTAGATTCTGGGTCGGATTCAAGACTAGGGTTGGGGTCGGGGTTAGGGCCGGGGTTAGGATTTAGGACCCGGATCAGGGTTAGGGTTAGGATTCAAGACAGAAGTTAGAATATGGGACCGGGGTTAGGGTTGGGGTCAGGATTCAAGTCTGGGGTCTAGTTGGGAATTGAGATTAGGGTGACGGTCGAGATATAAAACCAGGGTCAAGGTTGAGATTCGTGATTTAGGGTTAGGTTGGGATTTTGGGTCGGGATTAGGGTTGGGATTTGGGACCATGGTTAGGGTCAAGATTCGAGCCCAAGGTTGGGGTCGGGATTTTAGGTCGGATTTAGGACTAGGGTCAGGGTAAGTATTTGGGACTAGGGTCAGGTTAGGCTTCAGGTTCGAGGTCCCAGTCCCGTATTTTGACTTTGATCTTGAATCTCGACCCCGACCCTGGTGTCAAATCCCTAACTCAACCCCAGTCCCCGGTCCCAATTCTCATTCCAAAACTTTAAATTCTCCATCAATTTTTAATATCTTTTAAATATTTTATTGGTTTATTAATACGCACTTTTATTTTGAATTATATAATACGATCTAATACCGAGGTTTGTGGTCGTATTCGATATTACGCTTGTATTGTATTAATTTTTGATTTCGTATTAAATAATACAATACATGAATGTCGTTAAACATTATATTATTTAAAAATAATACAATACATAGTGCTAATACGGTGTATCAAACTTATCCTTAATAAAATACTATTTATAGACAATAAAATTAGAGGATCAATAAGTACATGAATGACTTCAGATACCGCCTTCAAAATTATGATTTAATACCCTTGGATATTGTTGGAAATTGGTTCACTTGGATAAACGTAGCCCTTTTGAAAAAAAGTATCAAGGAAAGGATAGATTGGTGCTTTGTTAATTCTAAATGGAGTTCTTTATACAACATATGGATTTCTTTATATCTGATCACAGAGGTTTTAAGTTACTGGTCTCATTTGGTAGTATTTTTATTTTGAAAAAATTGGAAATGAAAATATTTTGAAAAGTGTGTTGGGATTATTTGAAATTGTGTTTGATTGTATATAGTAGCATTTTTTTAATTTAATAAAAAAATATTAATGTAAATATAGCGAAATTTAAGTTTAAATACTGAACTAAAAACATTAAGTATTAAAATATTAATAATTTTTTATTTGTATTAACAAAATGAAGTATTGAAAAAAAAAGAAGAAAAGAAACAGTGGGTTGAGGAATTCCTTCTCCTGCTCTGGTGGTCTTCCTCTGCTCTAGTGGGCTATTGATGGGAGCGATGACGATGGCCGACCCAGCCCCACCCTGACGGACAAGCCCCTACTTTGTCTCCTCTCTCTTTCTCTCTCTCTCGTGACAGACAGCCCCTATCCTTGACAACCACCATTGACAGCCCTTTGGCCACCTTCTGCTTCGATGGTCTTCCTCTACTCTGGTGGGCTGTGGATGCCCACGGCGACGAGGGTCGACTTAGCCCTACTCCGACGGACATAGCCTTTACCTTGTCACCTCTCTCTCTCTCATGGACGGCAACCATTGATATCCCTTAGCCATCCTCGACGATGTTCCTCGACGACCCCAATCCCTTACCTTCTCTCTCGCTCTCTTTCTCTCTCACCGTATGTGTTTCATAGCGGTCGACGCGCGAGGTTGAGGGTGATGAGCGTCGCTGTAAGAAGGCGCGGCGAGCTTGCTTGGAGGAGGGCCTAGGTTGGAGTTCTTGCCTGCGAAGGGTGGTCATTGGGATGGCGGTGGCTTGGGAGGTGCTAGTAGCTAGGAGGAGGGGCGGCGAGGTCACTAGGATGAGCCGCTGGGTTAGTGGTCTCACTGGCGAGGGGTGTTGTGCGTCTCTAGTTTGAGTTTTTCTTTGAGGAGAGTGGTTTGACTTTGGAAGAAAAAATTGAAAACAAGTTTTTTTTGGGGGGTGGGGTTTGGTGTTTTTAAAATTATTTTTGAACTATTTTGGACTCAAAATTTTAACCAAACACATTTTGATGACCATTCCCGTTTTTTGTGTTTTTGAAAATAAGAAAACACTTCTGAATCCTTAGAATTGAATTGGATTTACGATGATGACATAATTACAACAGAAGGCCGCATTGGTTATGAAATGTCACTGGAAGCCCTTAACCACACCTAAATATTGAAGAATTTTATCTAAAAAATTATGGGGTGTCAAGATTTCAAGTTAGCTTTCATCACTTACAAATCTAGTGAATTTGTCACTAGATTTAGTGTCATTGAATCAATTACACCGTCTTAAAAAAATTAAGACTACAAAACATGCCAGGTATGGAGTGCATTAATGGCGGTGACAGTTTGTTGCTTTCATCAGAAATGACAACAATAACTCAGTTTGATAGATTTGGCAAAGCTAAAAGGATGGTGGAGAGAGGTAGTACGTGGGAAATTGTTGCCTTGTTTTCCTATTTCTCGTTCTAAATTAATGGTGAGGGATTGTCCTCAGCTGAGTTGCATGCTGTACCCACATTTAGAAGAATTTCTAGTAGTGGAGAACACAAGGTTGGAGCCATTCCAACAGACAATAGAGTGCTACAAGGGAATCCCAGCAACAACGACATTGTCATCATCTAATAATGATTCCTTGTTGTCTCCTCTCACGAAGTTGACTTCTTTATATTTTAAGAGAATTAAGGAGGATCTACAGTATCTTCCAGATAGGTTCAAAAGCCTTTCTTCTCTCAGAAAGCTGGGAGTTTTGGAGAGATCTCAGTCCGGGTATTCAACATCTCACCTCACCTGAAGAATTGCATATTGAAAATTGCAAGGAGTTAGAGTAGATGATAAAGTGAATAGTGCGAAACTACTCCGCTCTTTGTCGCTTTGGGGTGTCTACCAAAATTGGCGTCTCTTCTTGAGAGCATTCAACACCTTATCAGTCTCCAAAATTGAAACCGTTAGCTGAAGGAATACGAAGCCTCTCTTGTTTAAAAGAACTGTGGATTTCACGTTGTCCCATGTTATTGAAGTGATGCCAAAGGCAAATAGGGGAGGATTGGCCTAAGATTTTTCATATCCAACACATGTCCTTGCGCCCAGATCCCAACGAGGAGGAGGAGGAGGATAATGACCAAGTACAAAGCTCAATCTCTCTCTCTTCTACGGGCCTTTTCTTTTTCTAATGACATTCTAACTCAACAAACTTGATATTACAGGAAACAAGTTTCAAGACAAGTTTTGCCAAAAGAAAATCAGGCAACTTCTTCAAAAATTTCAGGCTACGCAATACCGGTGCTGGGTCTGAAACAAGTGAAGAATGAAGAAGAGGTAAATGAACACTAATTTATTAATCATCTGCTCTTTTTACTCACTAAGAATTTATATGATTTCTTCACATGTGCAAGCATACATAATTAATCTCACTAATTACTGCTAAGTTGATTCTACGTGCATTACAATGATCCGTATCTTTTTGCTCATATTCCATGTTTTTGTTTGTCAATTTTCTGACAATTCAATCCAAAAATTTTTAGCTTGTAGCGAATGTAAAATCTCATTTTAGCAATGAACTTGACACTTGCGCTATTCTAGAAATGATCATCGTCATAGTATCAAATGCCAAAGAATATTTAGCACAAATAATCCTAATGTATATGCAGCAGTGAATTGAAGGAAAAATGTGACAACTTCAGAAACAGTACTTAATATTTATAAAGAGGAAAACCAAGTAACAAATTTTCTTACTCAGGCTACTTTGCCTCTGTTCAGGCTGTGAGTGGGACTTGTTTCCAATATGTGGAAACTAACTTTTGTGGATGGACTAAACTAAGACGATTTTTTTCGTAGTTCTTCCTCTGATTCTTCAGGTACATGTCAATGCTTTTTAACTACAAGTTGAGCCATTTATAATCAAAATGAGATTTTTAATTTGGTTTTGTACTTTTGGACCTCTCACAAGGAAAGCAAACCTAAGCTAAACAAATTCGGCTTGCTCAAAAAACTTCATCTTTTTTACTTTGACACAATTGAATAGGTTAATATATATATATATTCTGGTTGCTTTATTAATGTCTTTAAGAGTTGCATATGAGTTCAATTTGCCACAGAGAAGGTAAAGAATGCTCTGGTTTTTGAGGCACGCAAGTCAATCGGCCTACGATTCCTCATATCGGAAATTGTACTTTGAATTAGGCAGAAAACTCAAACTCAATTTTTACACGCAATATTATTGTGTGTTGTTTGTCCTAGTTTTCAGGGTAATTCCTTTTTCTAAAATTATTCTATTCTACTTGATATTGAAGAATCTATTGAATCAGCTGAAAACAAGTTTCAACAAGATTAAAGCATGCAACTAATTCACAAGTGTTGGGCAATGCAATAGCACTAGCTGCAACAAGTCTCCCAATGAGTGGTAATTACACATCCTTTCTATTCTACGTGCACTTCAATAACATGTAATTTTTCTTTATATTTCCATGGTTTTCAGCCATTTGTTGATAACTTTAAAGATTTTAGCTTGTACTGAATGTAGATTTCTCCATTATATATATAATGAAGACTTCATAGTTACAGGATATTAATCATAGTTTCTTAGCAGATTACAAAGATACTCAGGACTGTCCCATCCGACCAACGTAGTCCAAGCATCAAATTAGTACAAGCGATTCACAATGCTCCAAATTTAAGGTAAGCCAATTCAATTATCTATGTGGTGCTCCTTGGTTAGAAAATGCCAACTCTATTCATCAGTTCATCGCCATCTAATTCTTTTTTGGAAGAATTTCTTTAGTTTGATCGTTTCTTTTAACTACTTTCTTTTTCGATTTTTTGCTGGATCAAAAGTGAACTACAGAACGGAACACAGTTTAGGAGCTTTGCAGGGCGTTACGATTTGGCTATTTAACATGTTTCTGATGCCAAACTTATTTGGCTACTCAACATTACGATGTACTTCAACCATCTACTCTTAATTTCCTTTTTTCCCTGTCATGTTTTTCAAGTTAAGTTCCTAAAGCTGAGATTATTGTTTTGTAAACTGGTTAATTTTCATACTAATGTAGCAGGCCTAAAACAACATGGGAAACAACAAATGGGGGTTCTGCTTAACGATCTTTATGAGGGACATCATTGAAGAAGTATACGTGGAACACAAATGTAAAGATCAGTTTTTATATTTCTTTATTAATTTTATTTCTTCACAATCATAAGTTGTTATTATTATTATTATTATTATTATTATTTTCTTTCCTGTAGTCTGGCGGAAATACCAATTAGAATATAAAGATTTACAGATAGAGCACAGCGAGTTGGCATAATTTTTGCAAGCAAAAATTTGATCCCATGGCAGAGTTGGTAAATTAATCAGTGTGTTTCTGATTTGTAATTTTTTTGTTTCCAATAACTACTAATGTTTCAACATGTTTTTTTTTATGAGAACATAAAGAAACTACGAGCGGCTTGATCCCTTAAGTGGGTCTGTAGGTAGCCTGGTTTTGGCTAGGTCCAGCCACAGATAAATAAAAAAAAAAAAACCTTTTTTTTTCCTTTTTTTTTTACCAGATAACCATTTTGCTCAATGAATCTAGATGCAAACAAGGATTCATTCTCTCTTTAAAAGACAATTTAGATTAACAAAAATGAGTATGCTAAATATGGGAAACATACTAGACGTTTATGAATAAAATGGGGTAAATCATTAGTTTCTAGTCATTGTGTTATTTTATTGTGACTGGCCAGAAGAATGAATCTTATAAACAATATATACTCCTTTGAGTGAAACCTACAAACTGCCAATAATTTAGATCCTCATGTTAAAAATGCTTAATTTCCTTTGCGTCTTATGTCCTGCTTATACTAAAACTACTTAAAGTAACAGTAAGAATTGAGTTCCAACTTTTCAGGCACATTAACATGCTAAAAATTATTCATAAGATCTAAATTGATGGCTATAAGAAGATTTCAGAACATGCACTCCGACACTTGTGAAAAGGATCTGTAAAGGCCAATAAAAGTACCTGTAACGTCCCGAAATTTATTTAATGTTAATGTACTATAAATGATGAATTAGTGTGACATAATTAGCGTTTTAACATTTATTAGACTATTTGGTTGGATTTTTGAATTTTTGGTTGTTTTGTTAAATTAATGAATTCGAAAGATTTCTTATTGATTTAAAATGATGTTTTGAGTTTTAAAACACAACAATTTGTAAAGTGTTAAAAATACTCTGTTTTGCAAAACCGTGGGCGGCACATGGTTTTCGCACAGTAAAACCGCCCATCGATTTTTTCTATTTATTCCCTTTCTCTCACTCTCTCTCCTCACTCTCCGGTTCCCTCTCTTTCTTCCCTCTCTCTCTCGACAGCTCACTCTCTCTCTCAATCTCTTTCAAAATTTTTGAAAGCACATTCGAATCGAAGCTTCGGAACAGCAAGGAGGAAGCTCGGGGACGTGATTCGGCAACCGAGAACGCGGATTGAAGCTTCGATTCGAGGTTAGATTCGAAATTTCTAAACTTTTTACAAAATTTTCAATTATATGTGTTTTTGAAATCTAAGTTTGTTTAAGCTTAGAAAACCTTGGATTTGTGTTAAATGAACTTAGAACAACTAGAATCTAAGTTTAGATTGAAGAAAAACGGATTGGATTCAAGATTTTTCATTTTTCTCCTCTTTTTCTCATTTTCGGATTTTTGAGGATTTTGAGTTTAAATGTTGTTTAAATGATTCCAAACATGTTCTAGAATGTTTTTCTATCAACTATGATTATTTTTCATGCCTGGGATTTGAGAAAAACAGGTTGGAATCCAGATTTGGATTTTGGGGATCGAGAAACCCGTGGCTGGGATTTCTGGATCTTCCCAGTTCGACAGGCCGAAGTTCATGTTCGACAGGCCGGAGTGATGATCGGCAGGCCGGTGTTCTTCCGACCGGCAGGCCGAATCTGGGGAAATGTTCGGCAGGCCGAACCTTGTTTCCGGTAGGCCGAACTGTGCAGTTCGGCAGGCCGAAGCAGGGCGTCCGGCAGGCCGACCGAGGCATGGAAAATTTTGTGATTTTTACCCGTTTTCACTATTTTGAACCAAGATTTAAATCCCAACCTTATAGGATGATTTTAAAGGTACAAATGGCACACTAGGACATCATGAAATGATTTAGTAACATAGAATGTCTCGAACTAGATATTGATCGACTTAGTTTGTATCTAGGATCGTTCGTGGTTCCGTGGAGCTAACGTATAGCGGACCGGGATTACGGTGTGGGGCACCGGCACGAGTATTGAGGTAGGACTTCTATCCTATTTCTTTGGTAGCCTGGTTTTGAAATGATTTGGCTTTGGAAAGGATTTCTATCAAAATGTTTTCAACGGTTGTTTGAAAATAGTTTTATCGGTTATATTTTAATATACCGTGACATGAAATGAATTTCATAATAAATGTAATTGACAACACTCGGTAATTGGGTTTTGAATGATAATGATAATAAACACATGGGCATGATGCCATATCAGAGATCGGGTCGTGTGGCGATCGACCTTGGGGGCAGGTCCCGAAACCCAGCTGGGCCACTACGGTGGTGATATCATGGTTTGCCTAGGTAAAAGAAAAATTGTGTTTTTGATTGTACGAGTAGACTGTTCTGTGTCAGAACGGCTCTACTCAAATTATTTATTTATTTATTTAAGTTTTCTTTTGAGTACTCCTAACAATGAATTGTTTCTTTAAATTAAATAATTTATAAGACTTAGTCCTACTGAGCCTTTCGCTCACGTTTTATTGTTTTGAATTTCCCCCATCTAGGTGGTCTTCCATTTAGGTTTGGAGAGGATTCTTCGGACCAAACTCAGGAGCAATAGGAGAGTTTATTTATATTCTGTAGTATTAATCAAGGCATGTAAGACTTTAACTTTATTTGTACTTGGACTGTAATTGTATTAGTGATATTGTCAGAACCATGTGTGTGCACAAGTTGTGGGTTGTGGAACCCATATTCGTGGTTTTTATTCAATTATTATTATTTGTTTAATATTTATAAATTCTTTTATAAAATGTGGTGGAAAATCTCTTTAATTTTTATTTAATTTGATTCTTAAACTCTCGATTTTTAATTAAATCCTCTTTTAATTAATCTAAATATTCCGCCACGTCACCTCCCGTACTCCGGGGCGTGACAGAATGGTATCAGAGCCCAAGGTTATGAACCTTGGGAATTGTGCACACATAGGTTTGACAATGAAATACCTCTGACAGTCCAAATTTTGTTTTCAGAAGTGAGAGAATGGCACCTAGACGTCGTTCGACCGTTGACGCCGAGTTCGGAAATGATGAGAGCATGATGAGGTCTATGTTTGCGGCTTTCCGGCAGATGGCAGCTAGGGCTAGACCGGAAGACTCCAGTGTTGGTAGTCGGCATGCTTTCTTTAAGGAATTCCGACGGGCATCAATTTTGACTTTTGATGGCATTGGGGATCCGCAGTTAGCAGAGTATTGGTTGGATTCGATCTTGAAGCATCTTGATACCCTTGGTGTGCCTGAGGAGTATCGTGTGGAATTCGCGGCGTATAAGCTCGAGGGTGGCGCTAACACTTGGTGGAAACAAACTAAGCGTCTGGAGCGCGGTGGCAATATCAGTTGGGACAAGTTCGAGGAGTTGTTCTATGATCGGTATTTTCCGCAGGGGTATAGAGACCAGAAAGCAGCTGAGTTTTATAGATTGCAGCAGGGTGATCTTTCAGTTCGGGAGTATGAGGCAAAATTTAATGAGTTGGCTAGGTTTGCTCCATCAGTTGTGGCATCGGAGCGCGAGAAATGCATCAAGTTTCAGGAGGGACTCAAGGCTCCTATTCGGCGGCAGTTGGTTGCTCTACGGCTTAGGAGTTTCGGAGAGCTTGTGTCGTCGGCGATCTCCGTGGAGAATGATTACGTGCAGTATTGTGAGGATCGAGCCAAGGCTTCAGGAGGACCGCAGAGGAGTGGCAGGAAGAGCATTAGTAGTCGTCCAGCTCCGGGGAAAGGCAAGCAAGGCGGTGCGACCAGTGGCAGTAGCAGTTCGTCTGGCAGCGGGCGCAGCAATCCCTACAGCTTTCATTGTCATTTCTGTCAGCAGCCCGGACACATCAAGAGGAATTGCCCGATCAGGAGTGCTCGTCTTGGATCGCAGACCGGGGAGGATGCCAGTCGTTCATCTCAGCCTCAGCCTCAGACCCTACCTCCGCCTCCGCAGTACCCGCAGTTGCAGTATCCACAATTTTCTCCTCAGCAATTCTCATATCCGGCACGGGGGCAGCAGCCGCAGTATTTTCAGCGCAGTGTTCCTCAGTATAGAGCTCCGAGTACAGGTAGCGTGCAATCATCTCCATCTCAACAGCATCGGCCGAGTAATCCAGGACCCAGTAATGTTGGTAGAGGAAAAGGAAAAGCGCCAGTGCAGGTTCATGCAATGGCATCTGGAGGGTCAGATTCTCAGACTGGTAATGCGGTTGTCGATGGTATGGTTTTGGTTTCTAGATCTCTAGCTCGCGTTTTATTTGATACCGGTGCCTCTCATTCTCTCATTTCGAGTTCTTTTGTACATGCCTTGGGATTAGAGGTAGAAGAGTTTAATGAACCCCTAGTTATAACTTCTCCCTTGGGGCGGGTGTGTGTAAATTGTATGTGTAAATCATGTAAAATAAAGATTGGGGATGAGATTTTGAAAAGTGATTTGATTATACTCCCCATGAGTTCCTATGATGTGATTTTAGGGATGGACTGGTTGTCCAGGTATAGTGCAGTTGTGGACTGCCAACTTAGGAAAGTAACCCTAGTGTCTGATAGGGGGACGGTAATCACTTACCAGGGTGGTGGTGATTGGCTAATGAGTGAGCGTCTTATGAAGTCATGTCTAGGAGGGCGAAGGAATCTAGATTGTTTTGCTTTTCTTGCCAATCTAGATTGCGAGCCCTATGTTTCGAGTAGTAGTGTAGCGATTCCGGTGGTTGATGAGTTCGAGGATGTTTTCCCCGACGAGTTATCAGGGTTACCACCGCATCGGGAGATTGAGTTCGGTATCGAGTTGTTTCCAGGGACATCACCGATTTCTATGGCACCTTATCGGATGGCGCCAGTAGAAATGAAGGAATTGAGGAAGCAACTTCAGGAGCTTGCTGATAAAGGGTATATTCGGAATAGCACATCTCCATGGGGAGCACCAGTTTTGTTCGCTAAGAAGCACGATGGGACTCTCAGGTTATGTGTGGATTATCGGCAGCTGAATCGTGTTACGGTGAAGAACAAGTATCCCTTGCCTAGGATTGATGAGCTATTTGATCAGTTGGGAGGTTCGCGATACTTCTCGAAGATTGACTTGCGTTCAGGTTATCATCAGCTCAGGATCAAGGAAGAGGATATTCCCAAGACAGCTTTTAGGACTCGGTATGGGCACTTCGAGTTTCTGGTTATGTCTTTCGGGTTGACGAATGCTCCAGCAGCTTTTATGGATTTGATGAACAGGATATTTAGGCCGTATCTGGATCAGTTTGTGATCGTGTTCATCGATGATATTCTTGTATATTCTAAGACTTGGGAGGAGCATGAGCAGCATCTTCGGATCGTGCTTCAGACTCTACAGGAGCACCAGTTGTATGCTAAGAGAGAAAAATGTGAGTTCTGGTTGACTGAGGTCAAATTTCTGGGTCATATCATCTCGGAGCATGGTATTTCAGTGGATCCGTCCAAGATTGAAGCTATATTGGAATGGGAACGACCAAGGAATGTAGCGGAGATTCGCAGCTTCTTAGGTCTTGCTGGATATTACAGGAAATTTGTAAAGGATTTTTCGAAGATTGCAGCTCCATTGACGAGATTGATCAAGAAAAATGTCAGGTTTGAGTGGGATGAAGACTGTGAGTCTGCTTTTCAGGAATTGAAGAACCGGTTGACTTCAGCTCCAGTGTTGATTATTCCTAGCAGTGATGAGCCGTATGAGGTTTATGCTGATGCTTCAGGGCGCGGACTTGGATGTGTGTTGATGCAGCATGGACGTGTAGTTGCGTACGGATCGAGACAGCTACGACCTCACGAGCGGAATTATCCTACTCATGATTTAGAGCTTGCAGCGGTGATTTACGCGCTGAAGATTTGGAGGTGTTATTTGTATGGAGCATCGTTTCAGGTCTTCTCCGATCACAAGAGTTTGAGGCATTTGTTCACTCAGAGGGATCTCAATCTGAGGCAGCGCAGATAGGTGGAGTACATGGAGGATTATGATTTCGCTTTGCAGTATCATCCCGGGAAAGCTAATGTGGTAGCGGACGCACTTAGCAGGAAGTCTTCAGGGATTCTCGCTTGTTTGATTTTTGAGGACTGGAGCAGGGATGCGACAGTGAGTGAGTATCGGCTACTGTATCATGAAGACGGTGATCGAGTTTTGTTGTATCACGTGGAAGCGACTCCAGCTCTTGTTCGGATGGTGAAGCAAAGTCAGTGGCAGGATCAGCATTTGCAGGGGATTTGGTCGCGGATTCAGAACGGGGAGCAGTTTGAAGAATGGAGCGTGCACGCAGATGGATCGTTGTACTTTTGGGAGCGTCTTGCAGTTCCAGTTATCGCCGAGGTGACGAAAGCCGTTCTAGATGAAGCTCATAGGTCTCAGTTTGCTATTCATCCGGGGAGCACCAAGATGTATCGTGATTTGAAGAGGCAGTATTGGTGGATAGGCATGAAGAAAGATGTTCGAGAGTACGTGGCCAAGTGTTCGACGTGTCTTCAGGTAAAAGCTGAGCATCAGAAGCCTGCAGGTCAGCTTCAGCCCCTTCCTATTCCAGGGTGAAAATGGGAGCATGTGACGATGGATTTCCTCACAGGTTTGCCGAGGACGGAGCAGCGACATGATGTAGTTTGGGTTGTGGTCGACAGGTTGACGAAATCGACGCATTTCATTCCGTTTAGGTCGACGTGTTCCAGGAAGATTCTCGGGGAGTTGTATATGCAGAACATTGTGAGGTTGCATGGAGTTCCTTTGTCCATCACCTCTGATCGAGATACTAGGTTTAATGCTAAGTACTGGAGGAGTTTTCAGGAGGCTTTGGGTACAGATTTGAACTTCAGTACGGCATTTCATCCTCAGACTGATGGGCAGTCTGAGCGGGTTATTCAGGTTCTCGAGGATATGTTGCGTGCTTGTGCGTTGGACTTCGGCGGGAATTGGAAGCAATGTTTGCATTTGGCGGAGTTCGCGTACAACAACAGCTATCAGGCGAGTATCGGTATGGCACCGTTTGAGGCATTGTATGGGCGGCCGTGTCGATCACCTGTGTGTTGGGCCGAGCCGGAAGATAGAGTTATTCTTGGGCCAGATGAGATTCGTGACAGCAACGAGAAAGTCGCGGTGATTCGAGATCGATTGAGGGCAGCTCAGAGTCGGCAGAAGAGTTACGCGGATAGGAGACGTAGACCCTTAGAGTTCGCGGTTGGAGATTTTGTTCTCTTGAGGGTGTCGCCTCGTAAGGGAACTATGCGGTTCGGGGTGAGTGGGAAGCTCGCGCCGAGGTATATTGGGCCGTTCGAGATCACTCAGCGTGTTGGTGTGGTCGCTTATCGGCTTGATCTTCCGCCCGAACTTTCTCATGTGCACGATGTGTTTCATGTGTCGATGCTTAGGAAGTGTCCACCTGAGCAAGATAAGATAGTATCGTTTCGCGATGTGCAGGTTCAGGAAGATACGGCGTACGAAGAAGTTCCGATTCAGATCATCGACCGGAAAGTGATTAGCTTGCGTCGTCGTGAGATACCGTTGGTAAAGGTCGTGTGGCAGCATCACGGGGTTGATGAAGCCACTTGGGAATTAGAGTCGAGTATGCGGGAATTGTATCCGCATTTGTTTTGTTTTTGAGATGAGTTATAAATTTCGAGGACGAAATTTCTTTTAGGGGTGGAGAGCTGTAACGTCCTGAAATTTATTTAATGTTAATGTACTATAAATGATGAATTAGTGTGCCATAATTAGCGTTTTAACATTTATTAGACTATTTGGTTGGATTTTTGAATTTTTGGTTGTTTTGTTAAATTAATGAATTCGAAAGATTTCTTATTGATTTAAAATGATGTTTTGAGTTTTAAAACACAACAATTTGTAAAGTGTTAAAAATACTCTGTTTTGCAAAACCGTGGGCGGCACATGGTTTTCGCACAGTAAAACCGCCCATCGATTTTTTCTATTTATTCCCTTTCTCTCACTCTCTCTCCTCACTCTCCGGTTCCCTCTCTTTCTTCCCTCTCTCTCTCGACAGCTCACTCTCTCTCTCAATCTCTTTCAAAATTTTTGAAAGCACATTCGAATCGAAGCTTCGGAACAGCAAGGAGGAAGCTCGGGGACGTGATTCGGCAACCGAGAACGCGGATTGAAGCTTCGATTCGAGGTTAGATTCGAAATTTCTAAACTTTTTACAAAATTTTCAATTATATGTGTTTTTGAAATCTAAGTTTGTTTAAGCTTAGAAAACCTTGGATTTGTGTTAAATGAACTTAGAACAACTAGAATCTAAGTTTAGATTGAAGAAAAACGAATTGGATTCAAGATTTTTCATTTTTCTCCTCTTTTTCTCATTTTCGGATTTTTGAGGATTTTGAGTTTAAATGTTGTTTAAATGATTCCAAACATGTTCTAGAATGTTTTTCTATCAACTATGATTATTTTTCATGCCTGGGATTTGAGAAAAACAGGTTGGAATCCAGATTTGGATTTTGGGGATCGAGAAACCCGTGGCTGGGATTTCTGGATCTTCCCAGTTCGGCAGGCCGAAGTTCATGTTCGACAGGCCGGAGTGATGATCGGCAGGCCGGTGTTCTTCCGACCGGCAGGCCGAATCTGGGGAAATGTTCGGCAGGCCGAACCTTGCTTCCGGTAGGCCGAACTGTGCAGTTCGGCAGGCCGAAGCAGGGCGTCCGGCAGGCCGACCGAGGCATGGAAAATTTTGTGATTTTTACCCGTTTTCACTATTTTGAACCAAGATTTAAATCCCAACCTTATAGGATGATTTTAAAGGTACAAATGGCACACTAGGACATCATGAAATGATTTAGTAACATAGAATGTCTCGAACTAGATATTGATCGACTTAGTTTGTATCTAGGATCGTTCGTGGTTCCGTGGAGCTAACGTATAGCGGACCGGAATTACGGTATGGGGCACCGGCACGAGTATTGAGGTAGGACTTCTATCCTATTTCTTTGGTAGCCTGGTTTTGAAATGATTTGGCTTTGGAAAGGATTTCTATCAAAATGTTTTCAACGGTTGTTTGAAAATAGTTTTATCGGTTATATTTTAATATACCGTGACATGAAATGAATTTCATAATAAATGTAATTGACAACACTCGGTAATTGGGTTTTGAATGATAATGATAATAAACACATGGGCATGATGCCATACCAGAGATCGGGTCGTGTGGCGATCGACCTTGGGGGTAGGTCCCGAAACCCAGCTGGGCCACTACGGTGGTGATATCATGGTTTGCCTAGGTAAAAGAAAAATGGTGTTTTTGATTGTACGAGTAGACTGCTCTGTGTCAGAACGGCTCTACTCAAATTATTTATTTATTTATTTAAGTTTTCTTTTGAGTACTCCTAACAATGAATTGTTTCTTTAAATTAAATTATTTATAAAACTTAGTCCTACTGAGCCTTTCGCTCACGTTTTATTGTTTTGAATTTCCCCCATCTAGGTGGTCTTCCATTTAGGTTTGGAGAAGATTCTTCGGACCGAACTCATGAGCAATAGGAGAGTTTATTTATATTCTGTAGTATTAATCAAGGCATGTAAGACTTTAACTTTATTTGTACTTGGGCTGTAATTGTATTTGTGATATTGTCAGAACCATGTGTGTGCACAAGTTGTGGGTTGTGGAACCCATATTCGCGGTTTTTATTCAATTATTATTATTTGTTTAATATTTATAAATTCTTTTATAAAATGTGGTGGAAAATCTCTTTAATTTTTATTTAATTTGATTCTTAAACTCTCGATTTTTAATTAAATCCTCTTTTAATTAATCTAAATATTCCGTCACGTCACCTCCCGTACTCCGGGACGTGACAGTACCCCCAAAGTATGAATATGAGGAGATAAAATTAAAAAATCAAAGTATTTGCAGTCCTAATTACAATTATAGTTGCAGATAGGGTCGGCAATTTCGGACATGGCACGATGATAAGATACGAAAACGACACGAGATAAACGGGTTTGGACCACACATTTATTAATTGGGCCATAAATGGGTTGGCACAAATAACACGAAAATAAACGGGCTGGATTCGTACTAACATGTTTAATTAAACGGGCCGTAAACGTGTCGATACAGCACGACACTACCTGCCTATTTATAACACATTTAAACTTAAAAAAAAAATATTTGAAATATTTGTAGTAGGTTAGTATTAATTAGATATTGTGTTTTTGTTAATTTTCTTTATTGTTTTTTTTAATTTTTTAATTTAATTTTTTATAAAATTTTTGGTTTACTGGTCATAAAAGTGTTGTATGCGTATTGTTATCGTGTCAACCTGTCACGGCCTGTCACGCCCCGGAGTACGGGAGGTGACGTGGCGGAATATTTAGATTAATTAAAAGAGAATTTAATTAAAAACCGAGAGTTTGAGAATCCAATTAAGTAAGAAATAAAGAGATTTTCCACCACATTCGATAAACGAGTTTATAAAATATTAGGCAAATAATAGCAATTAAATAAAAACCGCGAATATGGGTTCCACAACCCACAACTTGTGCACACACATGGATCTGACAATATCACAAATACAATTACAGTCCAAGTACAAATAAAGTTAAGTCTTACATGCCTTGTTTAATAAATACAGAATGTAAATAAACTCTCCTATTGCTCCTGAGTTCGGTCCGAAGAATCTTCTCCAAACCTAAATGGGAAACCACCTAGAAGGGGGGGAATTTAAAAACAGATAAAACATGAGCGAAAGGCTCAGTAGGACTAAGTTTTATAAAATAATTTAATGCAAAGAAACATAACATTATCAGGAGTTATACAGAAAGGGAACTTGAATAAATAAATAAATAAATTGAGTAGAACCGTTCTGACACAGAACAGTCTACTCGTCAAATCAAAACACCAGTTTACTTTTACCTAGGCAAACCATGAAATCACCACCGTAGTGGCCCAGCTGGGTTTCGGGACCTGCCCCCAAGGTCGATCGCTACACGACTCGATCTTTGATATGGCATCATGCCTTTGTGTTGATTATCATTATCATTCAAAACCCAATTACCGAGTGTTGTCAATTACATTTATTATGAAATTCATTTCATAATCACGGTATATTAAAATATAACTGATATAACCATTTCCAAACAACCGTTGAAAACATTTTGATAGAAATCATTTTCAAAGCCAAATCATTTCAAAACCAGGCTACCAAATAAATAGGATAGAAGTCCTACCTCAGTACTCGTGCCGGTACCCCACACCGTAATCCCGATCCGCTATACATTAGCTCCACGGAACCACGAACGATCCTAGATACAAACTAAGTCAATCAATATCTAGTTCGAGACATTCTATGTTACTAAATCATTTCATGATGTCCTAGTGTGCCATTTGTATCATTAAAATCATCCTATAAGGTTGGGATTTAAATCAGGGTTCAAAACAGGGAAAACGGGTAAAAATCACAAAATTTTCCATGCCTCGGTCGGCCTGCCGGACGCCCTGCTTCGGCCTGCCGAACTGCACAGTTCGGCCTGCCGGAAACAAGCTTCGGCCTGCCGAACATTGCCCCAGATTCGGCCTGCCGGTATGAAGAACACCGGCCTGCCGATCATCACTCCGGCCTGCCGAACATGAACTTCGGCCTGCCGAACTAGGAAGATCCAGAAATCCCAGCCACGGGTTTCTCGATCCCCAAAATTCAAATCTTGTTTCTAACCTGTTTTTCTCAAATCCCAGGCATGAAAAACAACTATAATTGATAGAAAAACATTCTAGAACATGTTTGGGATCATTTAAACAACATTTAAACTCGAAATCCTCAAAAATCCGAAAATGAGAAAAAGAGGAGAAAAATGAAAATCTTGAATCCAATCCGTTTTTCTTCAATCTAGGCTTAGATTCTAGTTGTTCTAAGTTCATTTAACACAAATCCACGGTTTTCTAAGCTAAAACAAACTTAGATTTCAAAAACACACAAAATCGAAAATTTTGTAAAAAGTTTAGAAATTTCGAATCTAACCTCGAATCGAAGCTTCAATCTGCGTTCTCGGTTGCCGAATCACGTCCCTGAGCTTCCTCCTTGCTGTTCCGAAGCTTGGATTCGAATGGAGTTCAAAAATTTTTGAAAGAGATTGAGAGAGAGAGGGAGCTGCCGAGAGAGAGAGAAGAGAGAGAGAGTGAAACGTGAGAGTGAGGAGAGAGAGAGAGAAGAGGGAAATAAATAGAGAAAATCGGTGGGCGGTTTTACTGTGTGAAAACCATGTGCCGCCCACGGTTTTGCAAAACAGAGTATTTTTAACATTTTACAAATTGTTGTGTTTTAAAACTCAAAACATCATTTTAAATCCATAAGAAATCATTTAAATGTATCAATTTAACAAAACAACCAAAAACTAAAAATCCAACCAAATAATCTAATTAAAGTTAAAACTTTAATTATGACACTAATTCATCATTTACATTACATTAATGTTAAATAAATTTCGGGACGTTACACGGCCAACTTAGTAATCATGTTAATCGTGTGTGCCGTATTACGCATGCCATAGGCGAGTCGTATTCGTATTTGCATTTCTGGCATGTTTATTAATCGTGTGAAGTTTGTGTTCGGCCTAAACGTGTTGTGCTATAAATGTGCCGACACGAACACGAATACGAATTTTGCCACCCCTAGTTGTAGGTGTAGCTTAGTAGTGATACTTCAACTAACTCATCACAAGGTATAGAGTTTGAATCCCTCACCCTAAGTTTCAAAAAAAAAAAATTATAGCGACCATTTAAAGAACAATAATTAATGCATTATTAAGCGGAAAAAAAAAACTAAAATAAAAAAGAATAAAACATCTCGAAGCTCACTAGATCAGTCTTCAATGCATGATAACTGGAAAAATGCTATATAACAAATGCTCCTATAAAGTTGAAATCACCTTTGTCAACAAAAACAATAGGAGGTCACTAGTAATTAGATACAACAAGTGGAATAATTATAGAAGAAAGTCAACTTTACGAAGACATATATATTTGTCAAATTCATTAACGAAATAACTTTTGTAATTACAAATGCTCCAATAAAGATGAAAGCTCTTGAAGCATTTGGATCTCACTCCTGAACACTTTAATTTTGTTCTCTTTTTTTCCATTTTTCTTTCTTATTTCTCCACAATATTCATTGAGCTTGTCAAATCCTAGGAAGGGGATGTCCAAGTTGATATCATGGGAATAGCTATCATTGTGTGTATATATATATACACGGTTTCTTTGGAGTAATTCCATCGGGGTATTGCGACGTTAGTGCGACACATTTAATTTCTGATCGAAATAAAACAAATTTTGCCAAAAATTGTTACATGTCCTTACCACAAAATATTGTTGTCTCTTGCTTAAACAACTGTCTTATAATATTTAATAGAAATAATTTAGTTTTGATATTAATTTTGGTATTTGACTTCGACATTAATAATTTTATCTAGAAAATTTTATTTAAACCTTGGAAAGGATCAAAATCAGAGTTCTATAAATAATTTTAAATCCCTCACCTCAGTTTTCCCTCGTGACTGCTACCAAACAAGATATTAAGTCCATGGCTACCAAAAAAAAAAAAAACAAAACAATAAACAATAAACAATAAGCAAAAAAACAAAAACAAAAACAAACCAAAAAAAAAAAAAAAAGGCAAGATAATAAGTTGTGTCTTAAAATCACCTATCCATTAAAACTCCTACCCACCCCAGCTAACATATTTCTCCCTAGCAGCCAAAAAAAAGAATGCCTTAAGGACAAAGTTATCCAATCTTATTAATTAATCGACTTCTGAAGTTTGAATATGAAGGGAATGGTTCTCCAAAGCATCATCCGATAATAACTCCCCATACTTTAGTTTAGAAGGGGCACGCCACCTATAAAGCCTTTTTTTTTTTTCCTTTTTTTTTTATCTTTTCTTTTTAAATTCGTAGTTGACACTCTATCTTGTTCTTATAAAATCTTTTCAGGAAATTTTTATGGTAAAAATTGTCCTTTTCTATTCGTAGAAAATGTTATTTTAACCGTTGGAGTTTGTGAACACGCAAATAATCCCAGGTCACAACTAATCATATGATTAAAAATGGAAATAATCATATAATTAGGAAAATCAATTTCATGAAGACAAAGTTTATTACTCTCTTTTGCCTAACGAATCATATATGACAATGGGAATAATCACACTAGTCACATAGACTAGTATAATTGGTTCGGTGGACACCTCATTGTTTTCCGTTTCTCTGAGAGCTTGTTTGGTAAGAGGAAGAAGTAGAAGGGGAGAGTATTAGCGAATTTAAGTGTTTAGAGAGAATAGAGGCTATGAATTTCGAGAAATAAAAGAGTATTTGAGGCATGCAATTAACACTTTTTTTAAAGGTTTTATTTGTCCTCACTTATTCAAGTTTGCTAAAGAGTTTAATGGCAAATTACCTCTAAGATACAACAAATACTTGAACACAATATCTAGCAACAATATTGTGTTCTAGAACAAGATATGAAATCTGTAGATGTTCTAAAATTTATATAGATATAGAGGTATTATTTTATAAATAGACATAACCGATTCAATACATACAATCCTTTACATAAAGGTACATCTTTATTTTTGAAGGTATCTCTTTATTTGTAAAGATATCTTTTCATGTATCAATGCATCTATTATAACGGATTTGTTTGATGCTAATATGTATTCAGATTTGTATGAAAGTATACAACTAATAAGAACTCAAAGAACATACCATTTCATTATACACTAACTTTGGGAGGGCACTGCGGCACTGGTTTTACTGCACCAAAACTAGTGTTGTTGGCCAACTGGAGCATTACTTCTTCGAGTGGGGGAAGACGCCTCTTGAGCACCCATGTTGGCCATTTCGACTCACGACGGAGCTTCTAACTCTTTTCTGCTTCTCAAGGTAATAGCTTTGCAATGTTCTTTAGGATTAAACTTCAGTTGTACTAGGCAAATTACCTCGTTGCCTCCCATTGAGCATATAGGCCAGTTAGCTAACTTCAGCTTCCAAACTCCGGAATTGAGCTAATTGATTCTAGAAATTGGTCTTTGTCTCTATCATAAATTAGTTGGTGTTGTTAGCCTACTGGAGCGATACTTCTTCAAGTGGTGACTGTTGCAGATGTGGAGCCAAATCAAGTTGACAACCCAGTAAAAGGAAGAAAAATGGAGAAAAACGCGTCCTCGAAGGCAGAGAGCAAGCGCCGCGGCTCTGGCAGAAGAGCGCCGCGGCGCTGGGATGAGGGCGCCTAGGCGCCATAAGGAGAGCGCCTAGGTGCCAGGTGAATTGCGCCTAGGCGCAATGTGGCAAGCGCCTAGGCGCCAGGAGGATTATGCCGAGGCGTCGAGTGGTGAGCGCCTAGGCGCCAGGAGAAGAGCGCCTAGGCGCCGCAGGGGAGCGCCGCAGCGCTCGTTTCGAGCGCCACGGCGCTGGCGCGATGTGTTTTGAATTAAAGTCGAATTCAAAGGTCCCAAAAACGGGAAACCACTAGGGTTTCCCATTAGTTGCTATTTTCTCCTCCTTTGGTTATAAATAGACACAAGGTGGCTAGGGTTGTGTGTGTGAAAACTGTGTGTGAAAATTGTGAGTGGCATAATTTTGTGAGAGGCAAAATTCTTGAGAGCTCCATCCTTGAGAGAGAGAGAAAAAATTCCCATTGGGTGTTAGATAGAAGAGAGTTTTGGTAAGCACAATTTGTGAGTGTGTGAGAAACTGCTCTTGTAATCTGTAATCTCCTTCATCATAGTGGAATCTGCAAGCGGCAGAAACAGGACGTAGTCTCAAATTTGGACGAACCTATATAAAAATTTGGTGTCTCTTTTTCTTCTTTTCTCCTATTTATTTTCTACAATTGTTCGTTCTTGCGATCCTTAGAATTAGGAGTCGCCTAATTCCCCAACAACTGGTATCAGAGAGGAGGTTTTGATCAAGAACGATGACTGGAGAAGAAGGTATGGCAGCCGGCATCACCAAATTTGATGGTTCAGATTTTTCCTATTGGAGGATGCAAGTAGAGGACTACCTATACAGCAGGAAACTGCACTTGCCCTTGGGTAATAAGCCCGAAGGCATGAAGGATGAGGAGTGGAGTCTCCTTGATAGACAGGTACTCGGTGTGATCCGTTTGACTTTGTCAAAGAACGTTGCCCACAACGTTGCGAAGGAGACCACTACAGCAGGGATGATGAAGGCGCTGTCAGAGATGTATGAGCAGCCCTCAGCCAATAACAAGGTACATCTCATGAAGAAGCTCTTTAATTTAAAGATGTCTGAAGGTGCCTCGGTGGTAGAGCACCTGAACAGTTTCAACACCGTCCTAAACCAATTGGTCTCGGTAGAGATTAAATTCGATGATGAGATCAATGCTCTAATCCTCTTGGCCTCGTTACCGAATAGCTGGGAACCCATGAGGGTGGCCATTACGAATTCTCTTGGGAGTGCAAAATTGAAGTTTGTTGATGTCAGAAATTCTATTCTGGCGGAAGAAGTTCGCAGGAAGGACTCAGGAGAAGCCTCTTCGTCGAACTCGGCCCTTAATGTTGATAATAGGGGCAGGAAACTTGACAGGCAATCCAACAGAGATAAGGGCAGGAGAGGCAAGTCGAGGAATGGGAGAAGCAAGTCAAGGAACGGTAGGACCATGGAGTGTTGGAACTGTGGGAAGACGGGCCACTTGAAAAAGAACTGCAGGGCTCCAAGGAAGAACGAAGACAAGACCAATGACGCAGCTAACGCCGCCACTGAAGAGCAACAGGATGCCTTAATCTTGTCTGTCGACAGTTCTTTTGATTCGTGGGTGATAGACTCAGGAGCATCATTCCACACCACAGCACACCGTCATGTCCTGGAGAACTACATTGCTGGAAATCATGGTAAGGTTTATCTCGCTGATGGAGAACCTTTGGATATAGTTGGCATTGGAGATGTTAGTTTAAAAATGCCTAATGGGTCGGTATGGAAGATTCATAAGGTGAGACATGTTCCTAAACTAATGTGCAACTTGATTTCGGTGGGGCAACTGGATGATGAAGGACATAAAGTGACCTTCAATTGTGGAGGTTGGAAAGTCACGAAAGGAGCAATGGTTGTTGCTCGGGGACGCAAGGCTGAAACTCTCTACATGAACTCTAGTTGCAGAGATACCCTAGCAGTTGCTGATTCTGCTGCCAATACCGAGCTATGGCATTATAGGCTTGGTCACATGAGTGAGAAGGGTATGAAGGTGCTTCACTGCAAAGGAAAACTACCGGGTTTGAAAACTGTTGATCACAGTTTGTGTGAAGCCTGCATCTTTGGTAAACAGAAGAGAGTGAGTTTCTCAAAGATGGGTAGAGATCCTAAGTCCAGGAAATTGGAGCTTGTTCACACTGATGTGTGGGTGCCTGCGCCGATGACTACCCTTGGTGGCGCAAACTACTATGTGACGTTCATTGATGACTCAAGCAGGAAGGTATGGGTTTACTTTCTGAAAAACAAATCTGATGTGTTCGATGCTTTCAAGAGATGGAAAGCCATGGTGGAGAACGAGACAGATTTGAAGGTGAAGTGCTTGCAGTCTGACAATGGGGGAGAGTATTTAGATGAAGATTTCAGGCGGTACTATGCTGAGAATGGGATAAAGATGAGGAAGACCATTCCAGGGAAACCACAATAGAATGGGGTAGCTGAGAGGATGAACAAGACTTTAAACGAGCATGCCAGAAGCATGAGGTTGCATGCGGGGCTGCCAAAGATGTTTTGGGCTGAGGCAATTAACACAGCCGCTCATCTGATCAACAGAAGTCCATCCACACCGCTGAAGTTCAAGCTACCGGAAGAAGTCTGGAGCCATAAAAAGGTTGATCTCTCTTACTTGAGAGTGTTTGGTTGTGTTTCCTATGCACACATTGATTCTGCTGCTAGAAGTAAACTGGATGCTAAGTCAAAGAAGTGCTTTCTGGTTGGCTATGATGGACTTGAGTTTGGTTATCGTCTCTGGGATGACCAAAGCGGAAGATTATCAGGAGCAAGGATGTGATCTTCAACGAAGGTGTTCTGTACAAGGACAGAGACAGCACAGACTCCAGGGGTTCAGGTTCTGAAGACAAGAAGCCTGAGGTGATTCCATTGAAGGATCTTCCTGAAGTGGAGGTGCAAAATCCAGAGGTTGAAGACCAGGAAAACATAGCTCCAGAAGAAAACCAGAGGACTCCTGCCACACCAGTTAGGAGGTCTAGCAGGACAATCAGACCACCGCAGAGATACTCCCCATCTCTGCATTATATCTTGTTGACCGACAAAGGTAAGCCAAAGAGCTTTGATGAAGCCGTGGAGGCTGGAGACTCGGTCAAGTGGGAGTTAGCCATGAGGGACGAGTTGGATCGGACATGGCAACTGGCAAAGTTACCACAGAGTAAAAAGTCCTTGCACAACAAGAGGGTATACCAGGCAAAAGATAAAAGTGCTAGCAGCAAGCGGTATAAGGCAAGGTGGGTGGTAAAAGGATCCAGAGATATGCTCACCAAGATGGATCCGATTGAGAAACTGAAGTTGTGCGCAACTTCAGTTGGACTTCTCCAAGAGGCGTGAGAAGTCGTTGCCGCTGCAGTGGGAGACATGGTGATTGATTAGTCTCCAAGTGGGAGATTGTTGCAGATGTGGAGCCAAATCAAGTTGACAACCTAGTAAAAGGAAGAAAAATGGAGAAAAACGCGCCCTCGAAGGCAGAGAACAAGCGCCGCGACTCTGGCAGAAGAGCGCCGCGGCTCTGGCAGAAGAGCGCCGCGGCGCTGGGATGAGGGCGCCTAGGCGCCATAAGGAGAGCGCCTAGGCGCAATGTGGCAAGCGCCTAGGCGCCAGGAGGATTATGCCGAGGCGTCGAGTGGTGAGCGCCTAGGCGCCAGGAGATGAGCGCCTAGGCGCCGCAGGGGAGCGCCGCAGCGCTCGTTTCGAGCGCCGCGGCGCTGACGCGATGTGTTTTGAATCAAAGTCGAATTCAAAGGTCCCAAAAACGGGAAACCACTAGGGTTTCCCATTAGTTGCTATTTTCTCCTCCTTTGGTTATAAATAGACACAAGGTGGCTAGGGTTGTGTGTGTGAAAACTGTGTGTGAAAATTGTGAGTGGCATAATTTTGTGAGAGGTAAAATTCTTGAGAGCTCCATCCTTGAGAGAGAAAAAAATTCCCATTGGGTGTTAGATAGAAGAGAGTTTTGGTAAGCACAATTTGTGAGTGTGTGAGAAACTGCTCTTGTAATCTGTAATCTCCTTCATCATAGTGGAATCTGCAAGCGGCAGAAACAGGACGTAGTCTCAAATTTGGACGAACCTGTATAAAAATTTGGTGTCTCTTTTTCTTCTTTTCTCCTATTTATTTTCTGCAATTGTTCGTTCTTGCGATCCTTGGAATTAGGAGTCGCCTAATTCCCCAACAGTGACTTCTGCTCTTGAGGTTGAGGCGTCGGTGGGGACTTCATCACATTTTGATTGTTCCAGGCGAGGTTGGAATGATTCCTCCACCCCGGATTATAAGTCAGACTATATGGATTATTTCCCTGATGGTTGAAGTTGGTGACGAAGTTTTCTTGTTCTCCCTGTGAGAACTGGTTTCCCAAATTACATTCCTCACTTGGACAGCTCCCCTGGCATGGATCACAAATTAGGATTGGCGTTTGAATGGCATTGACTGCTAGATGACTGTTCTACAATTGTTTAGTGAAGGAGGCGACTTGAGCAGCTAAAGCAGTTATTGCATCAATCTCGTGACGTTCAGTTGCTTTCTTTGGAAAAATCCTCCTATTAGGCCATTGATAGTTGTTCATGGCCATTTTTTCTAAAAAATTGTAAGGCTCCTCTTGTGACTTGTTCATAAAACTCCTCTTGAAGCTGAATATATCAAAGTTCTAATGGATGCAACAAGTACAGTATAGTAGTTTCGAACCTGCCACTACAAGAAATGACGCTTTTAGCGACGACATGTCATAAATAAAAGCCATAATCCTTTGGCTTTTATGATGAAATTTTAGCTACAATAACTCGTTGCTAAAAATATGATATGTTGTCGCTAATAGTTTCACAAAAATTCTGGCAAAAAGAGATTGTCATTGCTTAAAGTCTGGCACGAAGCATCAAATATTCGAGCTAGAATATAGCAACAGTTGTTGCCTACTATTGACCACGAAGGCTCATGGTTAAAAGTCTAAATTCAATTTTCATTAAAATTTTAAGCTGCAAAAAGGGACACAAAAAGGAACAGGTGTCAAAATTTTTTTTAAGACTCTTAGCAACGACAAAAAGTCCTGTCATCGCTATAAGCTTATCTTATTAGGGCAATTGTGAGAGACATCGTTGAACAAGTTTTATCGATGACTTTTTGATTTTTAGCGACGACAAATATCGTCGTTAAAAACCCTCGAAATATAACCCAGAACCAGACCGCTCTTCCTCACTTTCACACCTCTCTTTTGTAATGGCTCAACCCTATGGGGCCCACCTAGCAGGACCTATGGTATAGTTGAATCTTATATTCGTTACTCATACGTAATGTCCCTACTAGACACCTAATAACTCTTATGGATTTCTTTTGTGTCTCCCAACACTTGAACCTAAGACCTCCCAGCTTATAAGACCAATTGGTATCAACATTTGAATTTAAAAACCTTATAAGTAGGGAAGTCTTAGGTTTAAGTGTTGGGGACGTGAAAGAAATCTTTAAGGATCATTAGGTGTCCAAAAAGGATAGTATGTATGAGTAACGAGTATAAGATTTGGCTATGCTGGGTCCCGTAGGGTAGACCTTATGGGGGCTTGAGGCATTATAATAAAAAGGCGCCCAATAACTACCTATTCAATAAAATGAAATTATGACAACATTAAAATATATTTATACAACAACAACAAAAAAAGTAAATTATTACAATAACTTCAAACAAAAATTACATGAACTCGCTAAAGTTTACTTCATTCAAGATGGGCCCTAGTTCACACACGTCTTGAAGATCATGCGATGACAGAGGAAGCTAAAGAGAACTTACAATACTATTTAGATAGAGACGAAATTATGAAAATGAGCCAGATTTTCCTTCTTTTCCTTTGATTCTACGAACCTGAATTCCAAAATTTGTTACTTATTTTCCGTGCCTAGCAAAATAAAAATTTGATATCAATATTCTTGAAAGTAACAAATGTTTCTTGATTTTATGAGTTCATTAATTAAAAATTTAGTAACTATATTATAAATCTTTATTGTCTTTATATATATATATATATATTATAATGTAGAATTTATATTGCTAGATTTGATTATAAGGTAAAATAGAGATTTAAAAAGTAAAGTAAGCATCAAACAAGCTAGAGATATAATAGAATAAAATAAGCTATAATTAGATATAATAGAATAAAATAAGCTATAATTAGTCTTAAGATGCAAAATTCTGCATATAACACTATGATTCTAATGCTATATTAATATCAGATGGCACTACAGTATACATAACACTGCAATGTAAAACCACAAGAATAATAAAAAAAAAAAGTATTCCCTTTAAATTTATTTAGCCATTGGAATAAAACTGAAACGATGCTTTCCCTATTCATAAATACTCTTCTATGACCATTAATTCCTCATTTTTTCTTGTGACTATTTTTACCTTTTCAAAACTTTTGAGATGTAGTATGGTATCCTATAATCAAAATAGCATAGTAATAAATAGGATTGTGAAATTCTAGTAGTGTTGAACACAAAATAAGTCATCTCCTTACGCTTTGCAATGTAAACAATTGTGACAAATGTTTTCATCCATTGAAGGAATGTTCATATAATCATCCTCAGCAATCTCTATAGATTTCACCATCGACTCCTCATTAAGATCATTGTCACTACATTCATCTTCATTACTTTACTTAAAAACTGTAACTACTTTACTCAAAAACTGTAACGTTGAATCCACAAGTTTCTTCAAATTTCATTTGCCCAAATCTACCAAAAAGGTTCTTCTCAGTAACAATCATAAATCTCATCCTGTAATAAATTTCATTTATATGGTTATAAACAATTTACCCCAATTTAATTACCTAAAAAACAAAAATGACTTAAATTTGAGAAAATAATACTTTCCAAACCAATTTGTAAATGCTCATCTCACATTAAAATCATTACTAGAGGTTGTTTGCACAACCATGTGGGCACATCATTCATCTAAAAGAGTGAATTTTGGAAAATGAAAGCACTTAACAACAATTTCATAAACAACAAAAGATTGAATCATACACAAAACTAACAACTTTGTTTAAAATAATAAATAAATAATACCACTAAAAATGCGACCAAATACAAAAATTTTGAAAATGAAACCATGGATTTATGTTTATTTTTTGTTGAATAATATTGTTGACCTGAATCTTGGATACGACCTTCATCATTAAGCACTTGGATCATACAAAGAAAAAAAAAAAACTCTAAAGCTATGGTCAATGGGAATATGATTATAGGTTGTCATTGATTAAAGCCTAAGTACATCTTGTGGGCGTGAGAGACAAGTACATCTTTAATCTTTTTGACCATTATTGGGTGATAATAATTAAAGCCATGAATAACGAGTGGCGGCCTTACTGTCAATAGACTTAAATTTTTCTTCTGTTATATGATATCATTATATATATATATATATTTGTTTATATGATCATTTAACAACCAAACTTTTGTTGGATTCCTCTGACATTTTCAACGTTGTAGATCTAATTAGACTACAACCCACTAACTAAAATCAATGGATTTATGATCACGAAGAAATATGGCTGACTTTCCTTTGATTCATTGAAACTGCCTAGATAAGCCAAAAGGTCGGCAAAAAAGCTAATTTTCCGTGAACATATCACTATTCATAATGTGAAACCACACTTCTTTTGATTAATCCATCCACAAAGCACAATACCACGAAAAATGCAGTCTATGGAAGGAAAAACCGAAAAAAGGCTATCTGGTGCTGGTCTCTTTCTCTTTGTTTGATCTCAATTTTGACCTCTTTTTAGATGTACATAAAAAGATGTATCACATTTTCTTTCATGAGAGCTTGAAGTTTACTTTCAGCTTGACATAATCTAGATTACCATGACTTTTCTTTCATTATTCAACAACCCACTTGGTGGGGTTTTGAATTCTAGCATGAGCTAAAGACAATGTATCATGCTTCATGGATACATAGTGGGGGGGTTCATTTCTTCTCTAGTAAATCACATGGTCTTATATTCACACTTGATGGAGGTCGACACATTTATTTCTAGAGATCAAATTTTGTAATCTTTATACTTTTCTAAACATATTAACATCTAAATGTATAAGTTAATGAATGAAAATTAATTGATTTAAAATTAAGGGATAAACTATATATGCTTAAAAGAAATCATATAACCTACAAACTCCAATTAATTTAAACCAACCATGCTACACTGTTTTCTTTCACTAAATTTGAATCGTTACTTGACCCAATAAAACAAATGCCCCACTGTGTGTGGTTAATCCTTACCCCAAAATGTTCTTTCAAATTAATTTCTTTAACATAATGGATCAGCCTAACTTAATTAATCAAAGGAAACTACAAAGGGGAAAAAATGATTATCTAAGTAGAGATCCGGATTCTATCTATTAATTTTTGATGTTTTGATTGGTATTTGATCAATTAATTATGCCAAATTATTTTATGGACTTAGACACTAAATATAGTAGAATCACTCAAAATGTATTGTAAATTTTTTAAATAAAGGGAGCTAGGTACTGTTTCAAACATTAAAATTAAATAATAGATTTGGGTCCTTCTATGAACAATGAGCCAACCCCTTTTGTACACGGAGTTAACACGGAAACAATTGAATGGGACTCTCCAAAAAAAAAAAAAAAAAAATTAATTAACATTTATTTAATATGGAGATAAAATCGGACTAGTTAATTAATCTTGTGGCAATATAGTACTTGATTAGACTACATAATTATAATCATATAGTCAACCGATATGCCTGTTAGATTTTTTTTTTTTCAGTGTTAATTTATTTTTATGCTTTAAATGCAATTCCAACATTAATATTTGTCTTTTCCTAATAATCAACTCAAAAATAGTGAGAAGTTCTTTGTCTGGAGAGATGCTCTCCCCAAAGAAAAAGAGAACCACGCACCACAAATAGCTAGGCACTAATATTGTGATTGACAACCAGAAGTTGACCTAGGCAGACAGAGCCAAAGCCAACGTAAGACAACATAATTAACAACCTTACATGATGAAAACTTTCAGGGAGAAAAAAAAAAGAACACTTAAGTGATGAATGTTTTTGAACAAATTTGACAAATAAAGAAAAAAAAAAAAACTTTGCTGGAAAGTTATAGGGATGCATTATATAAAACTAGATTTTTAGTCACAAAAAATTTAAGTAAAATTTTTAGGCCAAGTTGGTATTATTTTGAGAGTTTTTGAAAATATTTTTATATGTTTTTTGAGACAAAAATTTTAAAAATACATTTTTAAAACAAAACTATTTTTACCTATTTTAAAAATACTATCAAACGGGTCTAAATTAGTCACAATAAAATATTATAATTAATGTGTATTAAGTCGTAGCTTTAACTAAATTTTTTGTTATAATTAAAACTTTTAGGCATAGAATTTTTAGTCAAAAGTTCAACTTTTTCCGGTACTAGCTATTGCTATGAATGAACCTAATATAAATAAAATGGTGCAACCGGACATTTCTGCACGAGTCCAAATGCACATATTTATATTATGAAATGCAAATTTTCAAGTTGACTTTAGGAGAAAGTGACAAAAACCCACTATTCTAGAGAGTCCTAATTAAAATTCTAGAGAGTCCAAACTAAAATGTAATTCAATTATAGCCACATTTAAAAATAACGTTGTCCCCTTAATCTTCCAATGTTTCGGCTCCTCCAATAAGCTTATCTGATAACTGTTGTTAATTTGTTTCTGGTCAGCTGACAATCAACATGAAATCCCTGCATGGAATACAACTCACTAGATCCAATCTGTGATTGCAATAAATAATATATTGCAACCCAAAAAATAAAAATAAAAAAAAGTTTTGAAATACGACCATTTGAATTTAGGTACTGTTAAATATCAAGCGGATGATTTCCACCAAAAAAAAAAAAAAAATCAAGTGGATGATATCAGAGTACGTGTTAGATATAAAAGTTTGATGCTTACATATACTGGGGAACATATAAATTATAAGACGTGCAATTTTCTTATGAGGAAATAAGGAAAGTCAACTTCTCTTTTAAAATTGGAATTTGCAGCCATTTCTGTAGGGATTGCAGCATGACTTCACCCTCCATTAACATTAGTATAAAACTGTATTTGAAAAATTAAAATAGTCTTAACCACCATTTTGTTCCTCAAACTCTTCCTACCAAATTATAATGGTCATTTAGCTCTTTATTAAACAAAAAGGCATAGGCTGATTTTTTAAAGGAAAAAAAGGCACATAGGGTTTCTTTCTTTCTTTCTACGTTTTTTATTTTTATTTTTAGTTTTTTTCTTCTCGCTTTTGTGGCTTGAAAGCCTGGGGGTTTTGTTTGCATGTTTTAGTAATATATATGGTTCACATCTCATACAGAAAAATTCGAATATGCCTATATACTCCATTGTGATAATCTGCCAGTCAGCTACTTAATTTGTACTACATGTGCAAAAGGTCTAGATAATATCGGCTATATATATATATTTTTATTGTTGATTTGTTTGAGACCATATTAAAGAAAAAAAAAACGATTGTTTTTGGATAACAATATATATTCTTTTGTTTATTATTCTATTTGACAACTACGAACTGATTATTAGATGACGACGGATTTTAACCGTTATTTAAAGATAAGACAAGTCTTATCCAGCATCGTAATATACAGTCTATTTTTTATAACGGTTTTATACTATCGTCTAAAGTCTATGATTTATTTACATTAGATGAAGGTTTCTTAAGAAAAACTATTATCTAAGTACAGACGTAAATTGCTAATACGACGGTTTTTTTTTTCTTTTTTGCAGAAACTGTCGTCTATTATGGTATTTTTAATGACAATTGCCATAGAAATGATCAATAAAAGCCTTAAAAAATTAAAAAAAAATTATTTTGCCGAAACTATTTCTTCTCAAAGAAATAGTTTCTGTGAATATTATTTACAAATTAACATCCTCTTTTTTGATAAAATTAATTTATATCTCATTAATTTACATATAAAAATTTTCAAAGATATATATTTTAAAATTTCCTTGTCAAATATAATCAATATGCATATAACACATTTATTTCTAAAATCCTAAACAAAATTTCTCTACAAAATCTAATAGCAAAAAATACTTATCAAATACAAAGAAAAATTATATATCTGAACAAAAGCAACTTAAATTTAAAGAAAGCAAAGAACCCAAATTTTAGTGCTCAATGGAGTGGTGGCTGCAGCAACACTGACAGTGGATATGACGAAGAGTCATGTCATGGTGGCCGACGATTCAACTGCATGATTATGAGGATCTTGATGGTGGTGGTTCAAGAAGTGAGGAGTTTAGAAGAGATAGAAGAGGGATTTTGGGGAATATTGTTAAGTGTTGGGTAGTTATAATTAAAGAGAGATTTGGGAGGTGAGGAAGAGAGGGGTATAGAAAACTTAGAGAGAGAAGATGGGATTTAAGAGAAAACTTTAGAGTTTGTAAATTAGATAATGTGAAATAGAAGAGAGTGGTCGAAATTTACGTAGGGGATGAAAAAATTTAAAATTTTTCAAAAAAAGAATACGCAGGAAAAATCTCGCCTATTTTTGAAGTTCGTTCTAGAACATTAGACAACGGTTTCCTAAAAACCATTATCTAATGTGGTAGTTTAGACAATGGTTTTTCAAAAACCATGACCTAAAGTTCTTGTACGAATTTTTGAAACACAAAATTTCTTGTGCTGGGTTTTTTAAGCACATTAGATAACAATTTTTTATAAAACGTCATTAAATAGGCGTCATCTATTCTTTGATTTGTGTTAGTGTTTATTTCTGGAGAACTAGCATGAAATTAGTCTGTTAATCACGATCACTTTCTAATTCTCCTTTTCATGATACATTATAATAATTAATTTATATGCTGTTCCTATATATAAACAATAAGTATTTGGGAAATAACAAATACTAGTGACACAAATCAACTTTTATAAATTAATGCATAGATCTCTATGCACTATACTTATATCCTTGAAGAGGAAAAAAAAAAAAACAAAGGGAAAAAACCCTTCTAATAAACGTGTCATTGATGATTATTCTCTTTTGAATTTATTCTTAAAAGAAAAGGCAGTTTGTGAGTTAACTCAAAGCAGTTTTTTTTTTTTTTTCTTTCTGTTAATTATATTAATTCGTAAGCATTGGCATTTTTTGTGCATACATGAATATATTTAAAGGATAATTAATAGAAAAGAAAAGTACTGATAATATATAAAAATATTTGTGCACATAGATATAGAACATTTCGTTGACAAGCGCCTCACGTAAAACCAGGCAACAGAGAGAACCAAATCCCAAGTCTAACTATAAACTAAACTCTTGCATCGCCATTTATAATCACACCCAATTGGTGTGTTTATTATTATAGCTAATAATTGTTTGCATTTTTTAAAAGAAAAATTCGATGCTGTGTATAGACTTTAGTGTGTGTGTATATAAATACATAAATAAATACATATAAATACATAAATATATATATATATATATATATATATATATATATATATAGATGGAACAGAAAAAGGAATTTCTATGTGTTAGGGTTAGCCGGCCATAAAGGGTCGTCACGCTTGATACGTGGAAACCCTTCGGATATTCCACCAAACTCACCAATATTATTTGAAATATTCAAAATAAATGTTTAATGAGAATTTCTCCAGCAGGATTTATTCTGGTGTGCCCTTTATTTATTTTATTTTATTTTTTTGAGGGTTGTGTCTACAAATTTTAAAAAATTATAACGACGAATACCAGTGGGTTCAACTACTAATCTCCACACCACAAATTGTTCTTTTTCCTTTAATTTGTTTTCCTACCAACCAACTAATTAAACCTTGCTTTTCAAAATTATGTTGTCAAGTTTTATGATTAGAATAAGTGAATAACTATTTCTGAATGCAATACTAGAGTATAGTGTAGAGACTTGATTATATCACAAGCATACTTATTTTGTTCTAACCAAACAGGATATTAACAAGCGTACTTAGGCAAAACTTATAATTGGATAAGAATTTCTCCTGATTCACAAGTATTGTTATTTTAACTATTAGATTAATTTTTAACTAATTTTATATAGCTCTGTAAATTTTAACATAAAGACGTATATATTAAACCGTTGAAAAGTTGACGATTAAAATATATAACAGTTGTCACAGGTAGGATAAAATTGTTTTGTTTTGTTTTTTTTTTTAATTATTCTAGGTTCCTTTGGACATGTATATTTACCTTTTTTTCCTACCTAATTTTTAGTGTTTTTATGAGTTAGCCAGCGAAGCGTACTGTTAGTGGGTGACTCACAGTCTCCCACTAAGTGGCCACAACGACCCGAGTCACGCACTAGGTAAGGCAACTCTGGAAAATGCTGCTCGCGGGTGGACACACTAACAATATTCGCCCACCATGTACCCAACGAGTACTAGTCAAACACTACAAAGGCAGAAACTTTGGTCATCATTCCAAAGCGAGAAAACACGAGGTAAAAATAACAATAAAAAATTGCTATGCTGGTACTTTCTTGTGTTTTTTTAATCTTTTGAAAATAGGAATTGCATGGCAAAGGTAGAAGCACTAATTTAGACGACAATGCATAAAACGACCTAGCTCCGACTAAAGACTAAAACCATCGGTTGACAATGCGCAAGGGGAAATACATATATTGAGTTCTAATGTGAAGAAACTGGAGAGTCACACTACTAATCGAGTATAAACATGGCTCTTTTAAATATACCACTATAGAAGGTGGATACATCTTATGAGAAAAGATCGAGAGGCTAAAAGCACATGGCCTAACACAATATGGTTGAGGATAACAACTTGTGGGCTAGACAAAGAGTCCACGATGAACGGTGGAAAGATCACCTTCGTTATTACAACAAAAAACCAACATTATAACTAAAGCACACTAAAGCTACCTGGTGAAAAAATCACCTTGTTTATTTGAGAAAAGCAAAACCTAAAAGAAATGGCTAAAATTGAATAGACATTGATGAACAATACGAAAAAGTGCCAGCCGTTGCTGAGGAAAGTGGTAGAAATCCATCATTGAAGATGAGTTGAAAGGAAGTTGAAGGAGAATCGTAGCAACACCTAGGCACCTTGGCACTCTACCGCCACCAATGACGAACAATGATGCTTCTATGAACCCATAACCTTAGGCAGCGTAAAGATCCTCGTCCATAGGGAGGAACATTGCCACACCACCCCTGTCCATGATATTCAAGCCACAAGACTCTCACAATCCATAAACAGAAGCGCTTCTACATCCATCAGGCCAACACTCCACCAAGCCCATCACGCCTCAAGGTCGCCGGTTCCTAGATGTGACCAAAAAATGAATTCTTTGGCCATGTCTGCACCTACCCCCCTTAGCCTTGTAATTCCCCCTTAAAAACCCTAGAAAACTAGCCACCCACTAGACCTCTCATCGTTGCCATCCACATGGACCCATCCACGAAAGGGGTGTGGAAGCCCCGAGATCCACCCAGAGGTCGTGCCAAACTCCATCCCAAAGAACCTCCTTTGAGAGGTGGCACAACAAACTAAAGGGAAGAAAGAGAGAAAACTTTAGGAGAGGGTCGAGAGAAAGAAAACCCTTCAACTTTTATGTGTTTTTTTAATCAAATCTTCAGTAACTGAACACATTGAATTAGTACATTCTGGTTTTGATTTGTTCCAAGGGGTTATTTATATAGGTCCTCTTGGAAATGAGTTTATACTATAACAATACAATTTTTGTGAGGAACAATAGTGTAAAAAAGTCTAAAATGTCACCTATTATGTTTCTCAATACTATCATGATTAATTGAATTTGAAAGTAAAATTATATAAGAGATGTCTCCAGCATCCAAGCCATTCGGATCAGTTCGGTCATTCAATAAGATAATATGATTAGTATGTTCATATAAAATTCAACTTGTTTTAGTATAATATTGAATAATATAGTCTAACACCGGTAACATTAAGTATTGTAAGTATTATAAGAATGTACCCGCAATTTTATCATATAGAATATTACTAGTTCGGGATTGGTATGGTTGCCGAATTTGAAATTTAGTGATATATATTTATTATAACCTTTCATATTACCAATAAGTATAATTTATGATAAAATTGGAAAAGAAGAAAATATATTCTACCCATATGACAGTAACCTAAACATAAATATAAAAGAGATTTTCATATGAAATTTTTTCTAGAAGTTCTAGGTGAGACCATCAGCTTATTTGGTGCGCAGGTGTCGAATTAGTAAGGTTTAGAACTTTATAATTTGAACCAATAGTTTTAAAATTATGTAGTTTAAATTATAGTTTTGAACTAATATTTGAAATAAGAATAAAATATCACATTAGAGAATTTATGTTTGAAATTTATGAAAAAACGAGAATGAAAAGAGTTTTTAGTGCAAGTAAACGTTCAAATCCTTTATAAATTAAGGGCGAGGGGGGTTAGGTTTTTTTACTGCACATACTAAATGCACGTTTGTTTGTGTCTTTTTTTTATTATTTTTTTAATCTATAGATTCAAAATTACTTAAAAGGTTCTGGACACGCATGCCAAATAGCATATTAACCAATCATATATCATTCCTCCGTATGAAAAGTATAGGTTGTTCTGTGCATCTGTTGGTCTGTGTGTCACCTTAATCCAGCTGCAAGAGTAATTGATAAATTGCTAATTCATAGTTTTAATTTACACTCGCAAATCATTTACATGTAATGTTGTTCAGTTCCAATAAGATATTGCAGTAAATCCATCATAAAGGAAAGTGTTTATGAATCGCACGTGGTGGATGAAAAACACCCAGAACATGGTATAAGAAGATTTGCGATCTGTTGAAAATCTATTTCATGTTCAGGATGAAGTACTAGAAAACTTTGCACTTTTATTTAGTGGACAAAATCTAACGAAAATATTGAGAATTATCGATTCCCCATTTGTTTGTTTGTTTTTTTTTTTTTTTGTTTTTTGTTTAAGCAAACTAACCGATGCGTCTATTTGGTAATTACCCATTAACTTCGCGCCACACAATGAAAAGTTCTTCTGCTCTGTTGGGGCCACATGTTTTGTACATTAATTATTTAATTAAATAATCCATAAAAAAATATAGAAAAAAAAAAAAAAACAATGCATTGACCATATACGACTTTGGCCTATAAAAGCTACCAACAGTCTTGAGTTTTTGAGAATACCATTCACACCAGCAATTCTAAAATTTTCATCAAGATGGAAAAGAACATGAAGTCGATCTTTGCATTCTTCGTTGTCTTCTCTGTTCTCTTGGTAAGCTTTTCTGAAAATTCAAAAAAAAAAAAAAAAAATCATACTTAATTAGTTCCCTGCTCTATACTAGTTATAAAAAGTGGTTAATTTCCAAGTCCTTTACATATTCTTACTGCAGAAAGTTTCACATAAAAGTTTGCAATTTTTCCAAAAAGATTCAATCAAACCGAACCAGCTTAGTGTGAGATCTACCAAGAGAAAAAAAGGGTTCTCTTGGATTCTCAAAAAACACATATTGGTTGTCAAAGTTCTTCCAAATATTCGGAGATGAACAACTTTATATATATTGTTTTTTTTTTTTTTTTGGCTTAAAAACAGATGGGAAACATTAGCTATGGAAGAGATCTGGGACAGTACTGGAACAGCATAATGAAAGACCAACCAATGCCAGAAGCAATCAGAGATCTTTTCCATGACCAAGATCTTCCGTTGGATCGCTTTGTCCGGAACTTCGATGTTCGGCCTAGCGCCATCATATACCCCAGCCACTCCCAGCCTCATGGAGAGAATTATCACAATGAGCCTTCAGTTCATAGTCATCATCATGAAGAGCTTCAAGAAACACATTAAGGAAATTATCAGCTCTAACTCAATCAGCCTCATATATGTATATATATATATATATATATGTATATGTATGATGATTTCTCTATTATATATTACAGGAGACAAAATTTGAAGTAGAGGGCTGATGATGATCATGTTTTGTACCATATTTTTATATCTAGTTATATTTTTGTGATTTAGTGTTTATAGGTCGTGATTGGAATTTCTTCTCTCTCCATCTCTATTTCTCTCTTTTTATTACTTAGTACTTCTAAGGCAGTTGTAACTCTGGATGATCTTTTTATCCCACAGGGAAGTTGATTTGGTGTTTCCTATTACATTTGAGTTGCACCTTGACATATTCCTTTAGTACACTTCACTGCATGGTTTCTGATCTGTTAGAGGAAAAAACAAATTTTTTTTTCTTTACTTTGAAGAAGAGTCAATTACCAAGAAGTGAATCAACTGGTAAAAGATGTAAGATTATGTCATTCTGCGCAGGATAGAATTTATTAATATATTCGCTTGCCGTACCATCAATTTCCTCACGTTAAAAAAATCGAACAAGACTGCTAAAAATTGAATGAAAATCATAAAATTTGAACAAAATATCCTACATGTGCACAAAATGAAGCAAGTTTGGAAGATGACATTATAAGCATGATCCTGCGCAATCTCTCAATCGACTCCTGTCGTTGATGTGCGTTAAAATCGCGTTCAAGGTGTCCGTAAAATGAAGTATTACACCCTTATCTGATTAACTTCTTGGGGGCATTCACCTCTGCTTAGTTTCTGTAGTTGTTATGATTTTGTAACTTTTTTTTTTTAATTTATTTTGGCCCTTATAGTTTTCCAACCTCAATTAACCCTGCCAAATGCAGTTATAGACTATAACTATTTTCTGTCAAGTTCAATCATACCTAAAATCTCTGAGGCAAGGCATGTGGGAATTGGTTTACAAAAGGCTCTAGACAGTTAGGCTAAATGTTTATAACGTGTTAAACTCTAATTAAGCATAAAGAGTTTAAGCTTTAAGCGCAAAGAAATTAACCACAAACCATAAGAATAGAAGAGGATTCCTTTCTTAAGGTGTTGAGCTCTGTGGGGTTAAATTGTTGCCCTGATGAAGAATTAGCATGCGATTTATCTTGGAATTAGTCATGGAGAAAAATATCGAGTTTGAGTGGTGTAAGGGGTGTGATACTGTTGTAATCTTATTCATTGGTAAGGTGTTTAGTAAATATGGTTAGAACCAATTTTTTAGTTACCAAATAATGTAAAGCTCTCACATGTTATAGTAAAAAGCAAAAAACTACTACAGTATAAAGTTTTCGTATGCTATAGTGTTTTGAACTAAAAAATAATTCTAACCAGTTTGCTTAAAACCCTATTAGTAAAAATTTACAACGACTGAAAGTAGACGTAGTTCTTACATTAAAAATATCTATTATAACTATTACTTGTGCATATTTATTTGTTGGTTTTTTTTGTAATTTTTTATTCTCTTAGTAAAAAAAAAAATGGAGCGCTTACTTCATAACACGACTCCAATTGCTCAAAGAGGAGCCAAGCAGAGCAGATATGACCGTCACATGCAAAGACAAACTAAAATTCAAAGAGGCCATGTTTGTTTAGTTGTCCTGCTGAGGTAGTCTGAATGCTAAAGTCAACTCTTCGAGAAGGACGTGATGACAGGAAATGGATCAGCTTTGTCTTTGACCCAAATCATATTTTTTGTTCAGCTGTGAAAGACGTAAGAATCTTACATAAATTATGGGAAAAAAAAAGTCCAAGATATAAAAGAATTGCAGTCTATTATTTCCTTTTTTTTCCCTCGTGATTTTGTAAGAACATTATTTTCATCACTTTGTATGTCAGTGGCTGAAGGGCCATATATTTCTCTCCACACCTACAAGGTCAACTCACCATGCTGCGTTTTTTTTTTTTTTGGCTCTATCGGCTTGCTGTGCTGTCCAGTGCCCCTATGCATTATCATCCACACAAATACACATGCAAAGCACTGAAAATTGACCAAATCTCAAAAGAGTAGGGCTAAGAATCTCAACTTCAATTCCAAAATTTTCATACCAACTTGTATTCTAATGAATTATTATTGTTTCATTATTAGATACAACTTTTCAATATTAATTATTGTGATAGTTTAAACTCTATTAGCAAATAAATGACAAGTCACATTCTTAAAAAGTTGAAGGTGAAATTGGTGTCCTTAAAATTGGCCACTTTCTTTGTAAATAGAGATGATTAAAATCATATTTTCATCTTTTACTTCATTATTAAAACTCTAATATTTTTCTATATTTTCTACTGTTTGCCAGATTTAAGTGTAGGAGTGTTAGCAAAATTGTATAAAATAAAGAAAAATGAGTAAGTTTAATATTAATAAAATATTACAAAAAAAAAAAAAAAAAAGAGAAACAATTACAAAAAAAACTTTGTGAGAGAGCCTCTTAGATACATGTTTTCATCCAAAACCAAAGGTGAAAACTCATATAAACTCCAAAAGGCAAGTTGTTTAAGAAATGCAAGACTTTAATTTTTAGCAATCTTTTCAATAAAAACTAATTCCAATGATCATATTTTAATCATCAATTTCTTATTCACTTGAAGTGTGAATGTATAATTTTAATCTCCTCGTGATAGAGAACGTAAATTCACCAAA
Source organism: Artocarpus heterophyllus (assembly GCA_025403435.1). Lineage (NCBI taxonomy): Eukaryota > Viridiplantae > Streptophyta > Magnoliopsida > Rosales > Moraceae > Artocarpus > Artocarpus heterophyllus. The sequence goes on from CM046336.1 coordinate 16,038,735, forward strand.
ATCTTACTAGTTTCTACATTAATCCGTTATTAGCGCATAATGGGTCCTGTTAAAAGTTGAGCCTTAAAACAGTACTTTAAAATGGTTTTTCCAAGCCATTTTCCAACAAGGAGTACCTTTTGTAGGAAACCTTGGTGTCTAACAAGATTGATAAAGGAAGAACAAAGGGTTTTTAAAATTCCGATTCAATATGACATAAAATTTGTACTTAATCAAGGCCTTTTGAAATGTCCTTCAAAACAGAGCATGGGCATGAAAAAACAGAGGACTCGGGAGGTTCAACAGCTCACGGAGTTTATTTTATTTTATTTTTCTTTTCCTCTTCCGCATACAGATAAATTTATCAAACGCCAATACTGTCTTCCTTCCAAGCTGAAAACAAAGCCCATGACATAATTTCTGGCATTCATAACCTTTTTCACATACCTTAGCACTCCAAAAGTCAATAGGCAATACACACATAGTAATGTTACACAAAATGTTACATAGTACTTGGTGCAGGAACCCAGACAAGATGATCATCCGGGAAGAAGTGACACACGGGCAAAGTCCCCGGTTCGATCTTAAGCACACGGAACGACGCGTGATCACGGCCCCAATGCGAGGTATCCATGTGACAAACAGCAACGGCTTCAACTTTATCTCCTTTTTCACCACCCAATAAGATCTTGTACACTTTGTTCTCGCTCTCCTGGTAATGGCAATAGTACACCGCATATGGGTAAGGCATGGTGTGACATGCCACCATCTTGGGAGCTAATATCTCTTTAGGCACTTCCAATACAGTGTAGTTTTGGAAAGTGGCACTCGACTTGGTAAAGAAGGTAGTTGTTACAACACCGAAACTCTCCTCCAATCCGAAGGCGCCACGCGTGAAATCGAGCATGGATTCCAAGGAAGTGGCACAGAATTTCGTCTCTCCTTTGATGGGCTCGATCTCACATAGTGCCAGTGTGTTCTCCATGGCTCTGGCTTGTGGAGAGTCTTGAGAGAGAGAGAAGAAGTTGAGAAGTTGAGGGAGTTGTTTCGATGAGAAGGGAATTGAAGCGGCTTCATCTCTTGGGAACAAGTGAGGAGAACTTGCAGGGTCTTTTTTTGGAAAGTAGATGGGCATTTTTTGCCCAACTTTCAGGTCCTTCAAAGTGAAGAAAATCATTACGGAAGGGTCTATTTGACTCAACACATCTCTGATCTCATGGTCACTACTTAGGAGCTCTAAATTATTGGTGTCTTTGATAGGGCTGTTTATTAGCTTCCTAGACTCACTGCCATGAACAAGCTGCAAATATATATATATATAGATCAGTAAGATAAATCATGTTATACGCATATTAAAAATTAAACTTTGAAATAACAAAAGGGGGTTAACAAAAGGGTTACTAATATCACTCTTTGATGAGTTTGTTGTGTGGGTAAAACTTAAAAAGATTATCTAAAGAATCAACAAAGTTTATAGTTTACCAGAACAAGTAGGAGATGAAGCAAGAAATTCCAAGAAGCAACTTTGAAGCCCATGTTCCAATTTCTTCCGTTGCCAAAACTCCTTCCGGTTCTACTCATCTTCCACTTGTGAAAAAGGTCAGGAGAGGAAATGAAGTGGGTCAGTTTTTTTTTAGACGAAGGCCTATATAAAGGGAAAAACATTTTTCAAATAGGTAATATGCCATTAGCTGCCTAGTCCAGTCTGCACACCAAAAATGGGCTTGACTATAGTATATTTTAATTGTTTTATAGACAATTATATATATATATATTGTGATGATTGTATAGACACTCGTGTTAGGCCTCGTGTGGTATAACTGTGTAGTTTCTCTTGCATTGGTGATTTTCTAGAAGTGTAAAAAAAAAAAAAAAAAGAACTAGTACAAACATCTACCTTATAGAGCTTATGTCATATGCCCACAAAAATTCTGATAGAGGAGGAATGAGGGGGACAAAAGGAGGGGGGGAAAAAAAACTTAATACAAATACAGGCCCCATAGCTCCTTTTGGTGGCTTGCACTTGGTCAATAAATGACAACCCATTTGACACTTGGTTAAAATTTTCAAGATCATAGGCATATTCAACATATACATCATTACCTATCTTGAAAGTGTGTGTGGCTGTTTCCATTTCCATTTATTTGTTGGCGTCAAGTTTTATTTATAAAGTCAGTAATTTCATTCAAATGAAACAAATATTTAGTTTTAAGGATAAAGGTATGGTAGCATGTTTAACTACAATTCATTATAAATTAAGAACAACAGAGAGAATACAAGCAAGACAACTTTTTATTGTCACGAAGTCTAGCACCATAAGAATTTCGATTTTCCTGACCAAAAAATTTGTCACAAAATGTTATTTGGTTGCCAAAGTTTTCCATGACCAAATTTTTTTTTTATTGCAAGTTAGTCACAAAATGTCGATCGTAAAAGGTTCTCGTGACCAAAATTTTTTGTCACAGATGCTTTTGTGACCAATTTAGTTGCCAAAAGAGATCTTAGGGGGTCTCCCGTGCATTAATTTAGTGACCAAAATTTTGGTTGCAAAAAATTTTTAGTCACGGAAGCTTAACTTTTTGCGATCAAATTTTGGTTGCCTGTAAATCTACGACGAAAGGGTGATTTGGTCTGAATATGTTTTTACGATTGAATTTTGGTCATAGAAAATACAGTTTTGGTGACCAAATAATTTGCGTTATTGGTCACTAATTGTTTCCACAACCAAAATTTGGTCATAGAAGTTACACTTTTGGCAGTCAAATTACTTCTCTACTTGGTTACAAATTGTTTTTACGACCTAATATTAATCACAGAAAATATACTTTTGATGACCAAAATATTTCATAATTGGTCACGAAAAACTACATTAAATTTTTTCAAAATAAATGAATAGATAAAACTGATTTGTTACGTGAACAAAATAACATTGAAGTATATTTATAATACCTTCCATTTAAGAGCATTAATCACTAAATAAGGTTTAAGTAGCATCTAATACACATATTTCAATACAACAGTAGATAACTGAAGTATAGAGAAGCATAAATATCTAACAAAGGTGGGCTGATGGTGGTGGTGGCGGCGGGTGTTGTATCTGTAAGGAAAGTCCAAGATGATCTGATGGGGGATTAAGTAGTAGTTTCTAAATTAAGTCATTTTGTTCCTTCATTTTCTCTTCCATTTCCACTATACGACGCCCATATGACTTATGATGTTCTTTAGTACTCCATAACTCTTGGACTCCATTCTAAAGGTTCTCCAGAAGAGTTATGAACTGACTTTTTTTTAGGAACGAGGCCTATGCCCCTCTTGTAGCCATATTGTTTGTACTTCTTGTTTGTCAAAGCCTGCAAATAAATTCTTCTTCATCAAAGGTGAGCATGAATCCTCGGGGAGTGGATTTAGATGTTCGTTGCGTAGCGCAAACCTATGATTCTGTGTTTTTCAAAGCGTTGGAATTGCATAAATGACAAAATAAAAATATATATATAAGACAAACAATTATAAGGTAATTAAATCCTACATATTTCTCTTTTGTTTAATCACTTCGACATCCCCGTTTGAACGTCCAGTGAGTTCTCCTATAAGGTTCAAAGTATCTTCCGGAGCCGGTTGAGTCTGTACTCGATTGTGTACTCTATATAAACATTATTGATTATTTGTTAATGCAAAAAAGTATTGCATATTTTCATGTTAGATTACTACAAAAAAAGTTAATTACCAACTCATCCAATTGTTGAACAAGCACTTTTGAGCTGCCCACATGGTTGTTTGTGTTTTCAGCTCGATTTATGGCACCAACAATTGAAATCTTCAGTAGAATTAAGAAAAAGGCATGCAATAAAATTGCCTCATAATTTCCTGTTGACGTGTTAAACCAGATTATTAGGAGTTAATTTAGGTTTTATGCTTTTCTATTTTTGTAACGCCCCCATATGGGGGTTAACAGTTTTTAATGAGATAAAATAAAAATAAATAATAAAAGTAAAACCTTAAAAATAAAATTTGCCCGGGACTTAAATGAAAACTCTCAACTCAAAAATAAAAATATAAACGACAAATAAACCACAGTTTTAATATAGCACCTTAAATTTAATAATATAAACTGTTGTCATCATCATTTTAACCCTCAACACATTGTAATACAGTCACAGAAAGTAACAGTTGATGCTTACATTATCATGAAGAACATTCTCAACAATTGAAGCAGTCCCAATGTAATATAGCTACATCACTTCCTCAACTATATTTCTCGTAGCCACCTCACACTTAGCGAGTCCTGAAAAGATAAAAATATAAGGGAATGAGCGACACTATGCTCAGTAGAGAAAGCCATTACTCACCTTTAGGTTTTTATCATTACCACATTAAAACCTGCATGGTTAGTAAGTTACATCATATTCCAGATTATGAGGTTTATTATGATCACATCTTATGGATACCGTAGTTAATCGTTACCAAGTGTCATAATTACACATTTATACAAATATTACCAATCATCATTGTTCCTAGGTATCCATGTTAAATTGAGTATCACTCAACTCATCGAAACCCAAATGGGCGCACTTGATCACCCTATAAACATTCCAAGGGTGTTCCGGTGAGGGGACATCAAGCCCCGAGTCCTCACCAAGTCGATTCCTGTACAGTGTGTTCTGGGACTTTCAACCCAAGGAAGCGTCATCGCCTTCCCCCTATTTTACCTTTTAGGGTATTCATGCCCAAGGACGTAACCGTCGCCCTCTTCATGTCTCACAATTTCTCTATATTGAATCATTATTAATAGAGTTAGTTTTCCTAACCATGCTTCTCAATTTATAACATGTGTCAATTCATTATGTTCCTCGCCGTACAATACAAGACGAGTCCATGTCATAGTTTCATATGTGATACTCATATAATATTAGTTCAACATAGATATATATATTGCGGCAAAACAATCAATTTTAATTCTATAAAAACCTCACAAAAGATGAGTAATAGAATCCCTACCTTTCAAGCTTATCAACAATCTTTTAATCCTGGAATCAATTAACGTTAGCTCCATACTCCCTTGATCCTAAGGCGTGCATAAGGACAATTAAAACTAAAGCACAACATACAACTACATTCATAAATAAATCATGTGTAAACCTATCTTACTAGTATGCCATTAAAACTTTTATATAAATCTCTTTTGAATACCACAGTAAACAATTTTTGTCTTAACACAATATAAAATGTGAACAAGTAATCTATATGTTTTAGTCCCTAATAAGATTCATCAATCACTTAGGATAATATTGGAAAGGTTGCAAGACATTAAAGAATTAGGTGGTGAGCAAAGATGGGTTCTTGGTTCAGGTTAGCAGCTGGTATACCATAACAAACTGGCAGATTTACTAGTTTCCAATACAAAAATTGAATAATTCTTTAGTATAAAAGAAAATTTATAAATGAAAGACTAAATTTGTTCATAAGATTCTAACCTCGGATTATGGTTAGTTGGAAGCTTGAAATGGCTTCAAAACAGGTTCCTTTACTTCGGTATGACTGAAATTCTTGCTCAAATGGAGGTGATGGTGGCTGATTTTTATGGCTGCCTTGAAGAAGTTCTCTAAGTATTTTGCTTCAGCAAAGAAATGAGAAGAAGAGTGTGGGAACCGTGGAAGAGAAAGGAAGAAAAGATGAAGTCTTTGAAGAGAAGTGATAGAAACAATTGTAGAGGAGACATGTTGAAGCATGTCACGGAGGAAATAAAGAAAATGAGGGTCAAGAGTAGTTGGAAAAGATATCCTTATGTCTCATCTAAAGACTTTAACACACATAATGCCAATATGACATTTTTGAGATTTATTAGAAGTTCTAAGGCTTTTTAGTAATCATACTAAATAAATATAGGAGAATTTTAGAAAATTTAAAAATAGATAAAAATAAATATTATAAAATAAATTTAAATGAAGCAATTTTTTTTATACACTAAAAATTAATTTAATTACCTCAATACCCGTTAGGAGAATAACGGGTGTCACAGCTTTACCCCCCTTAAAGAAATTTCGTCCTTGAAATTTCAATTCTAGCAATACTAGTAAAAATTTTAATTCCATTATGATTCCAATTCCGAGTCTAAGCCGTTAATGTTGTTTGTCCTCCAAATTTAAGTCATCGTATCTCCACTTATTTACTTGCATAATAAATCTTACTCCTAAATCCCTCAATGAGAGTATTTCTGACAAGTTTTAACTTATAACACCGTATAATAGTCTAAGAATCTGATCAGGCATACATATTGACCATATCATGATTCCAGTCCTTCATTGTCCATGGACTGTGATTTACAATCACATTTAAGGAGATTGCCAGAGAAATTTTATATACTTCATCTTTAGGTTCCTTTTCCTTTTTGAGTAAAGAAAAGTCAAATATATTTGATTTCATACCTCAACTAATAAACTAGAACATAATCATAAAACATATATCACAAACACTTCTATTCAAAACCATACATTAAACTTATTCATAGAGATATTAAACGAAATCTCAGAGTTGCAAACATATCCGACATATTTTTCATTAAACAGCTATCCTCATGACACAAACATTCAACCCAAATAATATACTCATATTTCATATGGAATATCCCCATAACTGACTCTGGTACTTCCACATAATATTAACAGAATATTACACATTACAAACATGATACGGATACGTTTCGAGAGTACAAGGCACTCCGTATACCAGCTATCCATATCATGCATGCTTAGAGGATACAAAAACATCGATAAACAAAAGATCGGACCTTAAGAAGGATGCGTTTCGAGAGCATCAAGTACTCTGTATCCAGCCATCCCGGCATTAGGCTCAATGAATCTAAAAGATTGAACAACGACGTACCACAAGAAACACAGAATACAAGGTAAACGGTTATTCGTAACACACGAAATACGGACACACATGCCTACATGCCAAAGATAAAACAAAAAGATTACAGATGGAGATTCAAATCAATTGGCCGCTCCCGGCTTTCCCTTTCCCATTCAAGCTTGGATGTTGCAGCGTCGGATTCTAGATGTATGATTTACATTTTATCTATCAATTCCTCAGCTGTTGAAGCAGTAACAAAGATTTGTCTCTCCGATTCTGTAGTGATGTTTTCTTCCACAGCGTAATCTAGAAATTTCAAAAGACCGTCATAAAAACCATTTACATTCAGCAGTCCCAAAGGTTTGGAATAAAAGCCCAACAATTGCCCACAAGCAACTACGAATATTTCCTCAAGAGTACCTAGACCACCAGGTAATGCTATAAAAGCATCGGAATTATAGATTATGTCTTTAAAATTTTTAGGGATACTCCTGACTCCTTCTCCCTTACCTATGGCTTCCTTATAAAGGTTTCCTTCAACTGGAATATGAGGCCAAATTCTTACAACAGTAGCATCGCTAGACCTAGCTGCTAGTGCCATATTTTCCATCATTTTTATACTACCACCCCCATAGATTATGTTAATCTTCTTGTGTGCTAGGACTTGCCCTAAGTGATTTGCAGCTTCTAAATAAGCTTTATCTTTTCCAAGGCTGGAACCACAAAAGACACAGACATTCTTTATTTTCTTCGTGGACTAGGAGGTAGACATATTTGGTTTATAGAAGTGGTTGCTTAATGTCTGCTCCACTTAGACTTCGGGTTCTACATGAGATTTTAAAGATGACAAATATACAAAAAGGGCTAAAGAGATAGACGAGTAGGTAATGAAAAGGTAATCCAAAGATTTAAACAAAATCTTGTGCGGATAAGAAAGTAAGATAAGGTGATTGATAGTTTACAGAAAATCTGATTCACTTTTTGAAAAAGATTAGACTCTAATTGTATAACTTTTGACAATTGAGAACAATTTGACAGAAGACCCTCTTGACACAACTGTAGACTTTTTGACAAATATACACCAAGTCTAGAAATTTAATATAAACGACAAATACTGTAGAACTTTTGAAATTTGAGACACAAATCTTGAAATATCTGGATAAGTTTTTCAAAATTCAAACATATTACTGTACCGTATGTAACGTGTCTGATAAGATAATATATTTTATTATATATATTTAAGAAAATCATAAATTAAATAAGATATTAACACTTACTGTATCAATCTAATAATCACAATTATTTCAAACACAAAAGCAAATATTCTGAGTAAAAGAAAAACACAAACTGTTGAACATCAGCTAAAATTGCTTCAAATAAGTAAAGACTAAATAACCTTTATAGAGCGATGACTTATTCCCCATCCAGTTTTCTTATGGCTTGGCAAACAGGATCTAAAAATACCATATTTCTGAGGCGTTTTCTTTCTGTATAAAATTTAGGCCAGAGTTTAAAAATAGCTCCTTGAACATATCCACTAGGGTGACCGTGGAGAGGAGGATGGATGCTATCCAAGTTCTCCTTTGAAAGTCCATCCCTACAAAACCTTATTTTATCCTCTCTATTCGTAGACATATAACCAGGTGAAGTACATTTACCGTTACAATTTAGTCTTCCACATTTGTTACAAGCGACCACGATGGCACGGGCTCTTCTTTTCATTGCACTACGACTGGTACCCGTTCCTGGTAAACCGACATCTTGACTAAAGTCACTCGGACGGATTTTCCCCTCTATCAACATTCTCACATCACAAGGGATGCCAAAACGCATAAGAATCCACAACCGAGTAATTCTAGCCTTGTATTTCTTTCTGAGAATCTTTTGGGAGAGTGATGGGAAATACTTTCTCAGATGTTGGTACTTTGGGTCCATGATGAGATGAAAGAAGAATAAATAGAAAGGAAAAATTAAGATAGTAAATTGCAGAATCCTAGAATTCCTTCTTCTTTTAGAGAAAAAGAAGAATTTTTAATGAAAAAGAAGAGGATTTGCGATTTAGAGAGAAAATAACAAATTAAGAGAGAAAAAGTGAACTCGGAGAAATAAGCTCCTATGCACAGTAAACGTATATGTAAACAATGATTAAACCACTGTATATGACACGTATAGAGACCACGTGGGAGAGACAGTGTGAATCAAACTGATTTAGGATTTGAACTAGGCCCAAATGTTCTAAGTTGAAAATGGTCAGGTTGTTTCGGGCCTTAACACATTTAGAACGAGTTAAATAACAAACATAAAATTGAAAACCAATTCGTATGAATCTTAAACCCAATTCAAAGTCCACTATAGATAAGTTAAGTATGAACAACAAATCTAATTTAACGACAATCAAGGATCTTCCTGAATGATATTTAAAATCATTTCATAACAACATAATCTTCCAGCAACTCAAATAATTTTGTTTTAATCAAAACCTTATTGAACAATGCATACACCCATATGTTATTCCTAATACTCAACATCTATCAATTGATTCATCATCATTGCTACCAAGGGTTTAGAATGTGACTAACCTTGAAATCAATACGATTTACGTCTTTCAACGTAGACCATATCAACGAACAAAGACACTTGATGTTACTACTTAAGAACATCTACAATCCCCACAGTTCTACTTATACAATATCGAATTTCCTCATATAACAAAACCGTAGGTAACCAAAAGATTCACATCTAAACATCTAAAACTTAAACATTTTATCGTAATTATCCAAAATTATTATAAGTGCCTTTAGTATTATGATTTACTTAAGGAAACTCCTATTGATCATTTTTCTATTGCATCTATATATAAAGATTCACTGATACACTTAAATACAATGTACGTAACAAAATATTCCAATTTTGAGATTCATGCATTCTAGACTTTACACAGTCTCAACAGACCAAAAGTCTAACATTTATCTCTCTCAAGATTCAATACCATGATTCCCAACTTATATCATATTCCTCAAATAAATAAAACTTTCAAGAAAAGTTATTGACACTTATGTGCTCCATCGAATCCACACATAATCATTACTTAGGTTTGAATCAATTACGAAAAATTTGGCATATCTATGTCAAACTTTAAAATCAATAAATCAAGCCTTATAATTTTTTATTGTTTTTCACGAGACAAAAGGCTTTCAAATCCTCTTATCTATACGAATTTCTCATCGTTTATACGAATTAGATATGCTTATAGATCCTAATATTATACGAATCTCTCATAAGCATTCTACTTATAAACTCATTCCATATAATTATCATTCCCTCATAACTATTAATACTTTCCTTCTATATAATTATTGTACTCATATAACCATTAGTATTTTCATTCTATGGCCTTTCCATGTTACATCCTTCTAGACTGTATAAATCAATGTGAAGGTTCATTTTGATGATGACAATGAAAATTCAGCTTCAAAACCATCTCAAAAATATATTTTTTTAAAGTGGTGCTACACTCCCTAGGTTAACCGAACCTAGGCTCTGATACCAAAAATTCTGTAACGCCCCTATATGGGGGTTAACAGTTTTTAATGAGATAAAATAAAAATAAATAATAAAAGTAAAACCTTAAAAATAAAATTTGCCCGGGACTTAAATAAAAACTCTCAACTCAAAAATAAAAATATAAACGACAAATAAACCACAGTTTTAATGTAGCACCTTAAATTTAATAATATAAACTGTTGTCATCATCATTTTAACCCTCAACACATTGTAATACAGTCACAGAAAGTAACAGTTGATGCTTACATTATCATGAAGAACATTCTCAACAATTGAAGCAGTCCCAATGTAATATAGCTACATCACTTCCTCAACTATATTTCTCGTAGCCACCTCACACTTAGCGAGTCCTGAAAAGATAAAAATATAAGGGAATGAGCGACACTATGCTTAGTAGAGAAAGCCATTACTCACTTTTAGGTTTTTATCATTACCACATTAAAACCTGCATGGTTAGTAAGTTACATCATATTCCAGATTATGAGGTTTATTATGATCACATCTTATGGATACCGTAGTTAATCGTTACCAAGTGTCATAATTACACATTTATACAAATATTACCAATCATCATTGTTCCTAGGTATCCATGTTAAATTGAGTATCACTCAACTCATCGAAACCCAAATGGGCGCACTTGATCACCCTATAAACATTCCAAGGGTGTTCCGGTGAGGGGACATCAAGCCCCGAGTCCTCACCAAGTCGATTCCTGTACAGTGTGTTCTGGGACTTTCAACCCAAGGAAGCGTCATCGCCTTCCCCCTATTTTACCTTTTAGGGTATTCATGCCCAAGGACGTAACCATCGCCCTCTTCATGTCTCACAATTTCTCTATATTGAATTATTATTAATAGAGTTAGTTTTCCTAACCATGCTTCTCAATTTATAACATGTGTCAATTCATTATGTTCCTCGCCGTACAATACAAGACGAGTCCATGTCATAGTTTCATATGTGATACTCATATAATATTAGTTCAACATAGATATATATATTGTGGCAAAATAATCAATTTTAATTCTATAAAAACCTCACAAAATATGAGTAATAGAATCCCTACCTTTCAAGCTTATCAACAATCTTTTAATCCTGGAATCAATTAACTTTAGCTCCATACTCCCTTGATCCTAAGGCGTGCATAAGGACAATTAAAACTAAAGCACAACATACAACTACATTCATAAATAAATCATGTGTAAACCTATCTTACTAGTATGCCATTAAAACTTTTATATAAATCTCTTTTGAATACCACAGTAAACAATTTTTGTCTTAACACAATATAAAATGTGAACAAGTAATCTATATGTTTTAGTCCCTAATAAGATTCATCAATCACTTAGGATAATATTGGAAAGGTTGCAAGACATTAAAGAATTAGGTGGTGAGCAAAGATGGGTTCTTGGTTCAGGTTAGCAGCTGGTATACCATAACAAACTGGCAGATTTACTAGTTTCCAATACAAAAATTGAATAATTCTTTAGTATAAAAGAAAATTTATAAATGAAAGACTAAATTTGTTCATAAGATTCTAACATCGGATTATGGTTAGTTGGAAGCTTGAAATGGCTTCAAAACAGGTTCCTTTACTTCGGTATGACTGAAATTCTTGCTCAAATGGAGGTGATGGTGGCTGATTTTTATGGCTGCCTTGAAGAAGTTCTCTAAGTATTTTGCTTCAGCAAAGAAATGAGAAGAAGAGTGTGGGAACCGTGGAAGAGAAAGGAAGAAAAGATGAAGTCTTTGAAGAGAAGTGATAGAAACAATTATAGAGGAGACATGTTGAAGCATGTCACGGAGGAAATAAAGAAAATGAGGGTCAAGAGTAGTTGGAAAAGATATCCTTATGTCTCATCTAAAGACTTTAACACACATAATGCCAATATGACATTTTTGAGATTTATTAGAAGTTCTAAGGCTTTTTAGTAATCATACTAAATAAATATAGAAGAATTTTAGAAAATTTAAAAATAGATAAAAATAAATATTATAAAATAAATTTAAATGAAGCAATTTTTTTTATACACTAAAAATTAATTTAATTACCTCAATACCCGTTAGGAGAATAACGGGTGTCACAATTTTTTAGGAGTTAGTTGAAATATAGTTTTAAGAGAAGTCTGTGGTATAAATTAATGTTATTGAAGATCTTCTAAATAATAAGACATATTATTCTAAGCAGTATTTTATCATCTCCTTCCCTGGTGTTAACTTATATGATATTAGAGCTATATTAATAACACTAAGTTGAGGGAGACGATGGTCAAAATGGCCATGACTGGGGCAAGCAGAGGTGATGGCTTAGAGATTTCTTCAGAAAACCCTATGTCAGCCTCTACAATTGCTCTCACTGCAAACCATGATCATGTTTCCCTCTAGACATCGAGTCATAAACTAAAAAGGAAGAATTTTTTGCAATGGTCCCATTCGATTCAGATAGTGATTCAGGGAAAAGGGAAAATAGGATATTTAGATGGCTCAATTCCAAAACTTGATTCAGCTTACTCATCTTATTAGAATTGGAAAGTCCAAAACTCAATGATGATGGCATGGTTAATTCATTTCATAGATGATTCTATTGGTGATATGTGCTTGTTTTACTCAATAGTAAAGAAAGTGTGGGATGTTGTCACGCTTGTATACTCTGATTTGTATGACTCCTCTCAGGTGTTTAAATTGAGAAATAGAGCAAGAGATTTGTGGCAAGGTGATCAGTCAGCCACACAATATATCAACTCTCTGAAGAGATTATGGCAGGAGCTCAAATCTTTTTAATCATATTACTTGGAAGAATCTAGAGGATGGTATTCTGTATAACAACATGCTTGCTAGAGACAGTGTTTATAATTTTTTGGTAGGTCTCAATTAGGATTTGGATGAAGTAAGGGGGCAGACTTTTTAGTCCAAAATCTGTACCGTCCATAGATGAAGCATTTGTTGAGGTTAGGCCTAAACAGAGCGGCAAGCTTGTCATGCTTGGCCATCACTGTGACCGTGATTCCTCAATTTCTGGATAAGATTCATCAACCTTGGCAACTAAGACTGATTCATGCCAAAACAAAAAAGGACAAGTGTGGTGTGACCATTGTCAAAAACCATGCCACACTAAGGCTACCTGTTGGAAAATTCACAGGAAGCCTAAAAATTGGACTTTAAAATCTCGAGGACATAATGGAAAGGAATTACAAGTCTCCATTGACATGGACCAATGGAAAAATAGCCGATTACTCTCTCCAAGGAACAGATGGAACACCTTTACAGGTTTCTTTCTGAAACCCAAGTAACAGGTTCTTCTCATATGGCACAAAACAGTACTACTTTGACTACTTTTGGTGGTTTCGTTGACAAAGGTGAGCCATGGATCATTGACTTTGGCGCTTCGGATCATATGATAGGTTGTGAGAAATTTTTTTCATCTTATGTCTTGAGTTCGGGTAATCACAAAGTAAAAATAGCATATGGCTGTTTTTTTTTTTTTTTCAGTTATTGGAGTTGGTTCTATTGAAATTAGTCCAAACATTACTCTTAAAGATGTTCTTCATGCGCCTAAATTATCATGCAATCTCTTATCTATCAGCAAAATAACTAGAGATTTGGACTGTAGTGTTAGTTTCTCACCTTTTATTTGTGTTTTTAGGACTGGACTTTGGGGAGGAAGATTGGGAATGCTAGGGGATTTTCTATACCTTATTATTTCAGGAAGAATTTCTCTGTGGGAAGCCATGCTTGAATGACTGTAGGCAAACCTACTCTCCCCCGTATGCAACAAATAATGTTGTTGCACCGTAGGTTGGGACACCTAAGTTTTTTGTATTTGAAACACTTATGTCCTTCTTTGTTTCGAAGTTTAGATTCTTTTGAATATGTAGTTTGTCAACTTGCCAAACATAGGCAAGTATTTCTTTCCCTTCAACAATACAGGGCATCAAAACCATTTGTCTTGATTCATAGTGACATATGGGGTCCATCTGCTATCAAAATGTTTTCTAATAAAAGATGGTTCATTACTTTCATTGATGATCATACTTGTGTTTATTGGGTGTATCTTTTGAATGACAAGTTAGAAACCATACAAACTTTTAAAAATTTTCATTCCATGATTAAGACACAATATAATAAAAATATTCAGTTTCTGCATACTGAAAATGGAACTATATATTTTAATTTAGTTCTTGATGAATTTTAGGCAGAAAATGGTTTAATACATCAAAGTTCGTGTGTCAATATACAACAACAAAATGGGGTTTTTGAATGGAAAAATTGTCATCTATTAGAGGTTGCAAGTGGGTATTTACTGTCAAATATATAGCCGATGGGTCGATTGAAAGGTATAAGGCTAGGTTGGTTGCCAAAGTTTATATACAAACCTATGGAATTGATTTTCAAGAAACCCTTTGCACCAGTTGCAAAACTAAATACTATTCGAGTACTCCTATCTGTAGCTACTAATTTGGATTGGTCTCTTCAAAACTTGGATGTGAAGAATGTGTTTCTAAACGTTGACTTGGAAAAAGAAGTGTACATGGAATTGCCCCCTGGATTTAATAAGGAGAATGACGAGAGCAAGGTGTGTTGGTGAAAGAAATCATTGTACTCCACGCGCATGGTTCAATATATTTATAGGTGCAATTAAAAAAACAAGGCTATAAATAGGCTCATCAAATCACACACTTTTTTATAGGCATAAAGATGGGAAAATAGCTGTCTTAATTGTCTAGTTGATGATATAATCTTGATAGGGGATGATAGGGTTGAAATGGAGAATTTGAAGAAAAAACTATCAAATGGATTTGAGATAAAAGACTTGGGAAATCTAAGGTATTTTCTTGAAATGGAGGTAGCTAGAAATCACTTTGGAATTTCAATGTCTTAGAGGAAATATGTGTTGGATCTTCTCAAGAAAATCAGAATGATAGGTTACAAACCGGTGGATGCTCCTTTGGATCCAAACAAGAAATTAGAGCTTAACTCATCAAGTACTCCTGTCGATAAAGGGCGATACCAGTTGTTGGTTGGCAAACTAATTTATTTGTTTCATACTAGGCCAAATATCACCTTCGTAGTTAGTTGTATGAGTTAATTTATGCATGCACGTACTGAGGATTATATCAAGGCAGCTCTCAGAATTCTAAAATATCTAAAGGCGACGCCTAGTAAAGGGTTATTTTTTAGAAAATTGGGAACAAGGAGTATTGAAGTTTTCATAGGCTCAGATTGGGTTGGTTCAATCAGCCATCGTTGATCAACATCAGGATATTGTTCTTTTGTTTGGGAAAACTTGGTGACTTGGAAGAGCAAGAAGCATGTAGTAGTTGCTAGAAGCAGCGCTAAGGTTGAACTAAGAGCAGTAACACATAGAGTATGTTAAGGACTTTGATTGAAAATCCTACTAGAAGAATTAAAGATGATTGTGGAAGCACCCTTGAAAATTTATTGTGGCAACAAGGCAGCCATTAGCATCTCTCACAATCCGGTGCACCATGACAAAACCAAGCACGTTGAGGTTGATAGCTATTTTATTAAGGAGAAGATTGATAGAGGAGTTATCTGCATGACTTATGTGCCAACATCTGAGAAAACTGTAGATGTATTGACAAAAGGCTTGTGTAGATCAAGTTTTGAGAAATTAGTAGACAAGCTGGGAAAGTACAATATGTATAGTCCAGGTTAAGGGGGGAGTGTTGATGTGTTAAACCAGAGTAATAGGAGGTAGTTTAGGTTTTATGCTTTCTTATTTTTAAGGAGATAGTTGAGATATAGTTCTAAGAGAAGTCTATAGTATAAATGAATGTTATTGAAGATCTTCTAAATAATAAGACATATTATTCTAAGCAGTGTTTTATCATCTCCTTCCCTGGTGTTAACTTATATTTACATTCACTTTATATTCTATAAAATTTCAGCGACATCTTTCCTGTAATTTCATTATTCTAAAATCTCAAAATCTAGACACTGCTTAGATCAATTTATATCAATGTAAGCCTAATAGTTAATAACATTACTTACCTTCCATTGTTCGTTTCCATAGCAATTTTCACACATCCATTTCCAATCATCATCTAAAATATAATCATATACACCTTACGCTGGATTACAGCCTTTCTTCATGGCTTGTTTGTATTTCTCGTGACACCTATGTTGAAAATTTTTGAAGCACTCAAAAAAGATGTTAACAATTTCTCTTAAATGTTGTTGTTTTTCTAAATCCACATCATATAATTCTTGCAAAAGTAGATTTTGTAAGTTTTTTTTTGCTCAAAATAGTTATGACAAATAACTAAGAAAAGATCAATGTACTTTCAAACGGTTAATACATTCCATTTGCTCATCCTTGGGAACTAAATCCCATCTGCTATGTTGTAAAGGAGCATAATTGCGTACCATAGTGCCAATTTGGTTAGCAAAACTTGCCGAATGCGTGTCGTGCATTTGTCGTGCTTAGGCCCCTTCTTTCCTTCTTTAATGAAAGAGTCCGCGACCTGCCTTAGTAGTCTTAAATAGGGCGTGCACTTGATGGTCTTCTTCTCCGTAATGTACTCCAACTTTTCCACTTTTAGCTACTAGTTTATTAAGACGACCACCTCAAGTTGGCCACAAAAATTCATAAGATTATGTCCTTTGATCTTCAAGCAACTGCTCCTTATGGTTGGTCCCATCTTGATGAGAGGCTTGCTCCTCATTGGTTGGTGTATTTTGAGCATGAGATTGTTCCACATTGATGATCAAGAGGTTGACTCGTCTGATTTGGCCGCGATGACAATGAACCTACTGTTGACCGTGGAGTAATCAGAATACTAGGAATTGAAGAAGAATCTGGAAATTGCTGCACACGAGGTCTGGGATTTGAATCTGGGATAAAATACCAGATGTTTTTTCTTGGACAAAATGAAGGACATGACACAATACAAATGCAAATAATTAGAAACAAATTAAAATATGTAAGAAATAATCATACTGTCACAAGTATTTGATTACTCAAATCACAAATGATTTCACATTCAACTACTAGAATCACTGTAAGTGTCACTATTAATGTTACCATTAGTGGTATCATTAGTTATAAATAGATTCCATTTTGTAATATTAACATTTCCGACTATTTGTTTCACTATATCTCCAAAATACAAGATAGGATTGGATACTCAATCATACCGTGTAAATTAAAAGAAAATTTTATAAATAGGAGTCTGTTAGTAACTCAAAATTAAAATCATCTTATATATCATTATCCACCGATGTAAAGGAAATTATTTATCCATCTATCATATCATATCATCTCCTGCTCCTATATAATCCATTAGGTACAGTGCACTCATTTAATGACTTATTACATTAACAGTTTTGATGAGACCATTTTATTATAGTAACGCTCAATTAAAGATTTCATATATTTAATCGAATAATTAATTATAGTAATTAATTATATATTACTTAGCCATTTTAATTATTATTCTTAAATATTATTTTCCTGTATATAACACTTATATACAATATTTAAAATCATATAGATAATTATAGAATTTTATAATATTCATAAATAATTCAAAAAACATAAACACATATATAATGAAAAATACACTCATTTTAGTTATTTATAAATTCGTCAGTTACAAAAACTAACGCTTCCTAACACTAAATATAACGCGAAATTCACTTTAGTTATGAAGGGGATCTATTCTAATATTAAATAATTCTTCCTATATGCCCTTCCCAACTCAAATTTATTAATAAAAATAACATAAAAAGAATCAACCCGACACAAAAGATAGATGAAAAGCAGTAACTAGAATGCAAAAGAGAATCCACCATCTTAACACAAATTAAAAATAAAAAGTACCTTGTTAAAATCCTCTAGTGGTAAAGTATGGGGTGAAATTTGACAAAGGAAATTCAAGTACATGATGCAGTTCATTCTATTTATACAACTTTAAAGCCTTCCCACTTTGAGCATGATGAGCATGGGCTCTTTTTTTTAAAAAAAAAAATAAAATCAACAATCACATGCATTAGCAAATTATCAAGTTCTGCCAATTTATCCTAAGACCATGAGAGAACTATCTCTATTTCCTTATGAGCAATAGCGTACTTGTCAAATTTATCAAATTATTAGGTTTAAACGCTTCCTTATTACTCACTTTTTCATTATCTACTACAATCAACAAAATCAGACTATGCCTTGTAGAAACAAAAGCTGTTATATGTTGAGGAATTTCTCCTTCAAGGTCTACGTAAAGAATGATCAGAGGTAATTCAACATTCTTGGACGAATCCTCATCGTTGATTTCAGGCGGTGTAGCATCAATTAAACTAGACGTGGATTCGCAACGAGAAGAAGTCGAACCTTAATTGAAAGTGATTATATTATAAGTTAATTTGAGTTAATTACACAGTTATACTTATAATTTTAACTGTTTCTTAATATATCCTTTTGTTTTTTAAAATTACAAAGATATCCTTTAATTTAAAAAGCTTATTCCAATTTTATCTCTAAATAGAAAAATTTGGACAAAAAACAATAATCACGCTTAAACAACTATGAAAAAGTATTTCATAGATTTAAATCTAGTCACCAACTTCTCCCTAACGCGATTAAATTTCAAACATGCCAAGATTACCCTTCGCAATCGATATAAGGGACCATTTGGCAAATTATTTAACTAAAATACTCAATAAAATAAATCTTAAAACTCAAAAAACTCTTAAAATAAATAAAACAAAGAGAATTCGCGAAAAAAATATTTGGTGAGTCCTTTCTTTTTAGTGCATTTGTAGGTTGTGGTTTTCATCGACCCTCTTGTTGGGTGGGCCTAAAAACCTAAGATTTGCAAATGTTGTGAATAGAGATAGAGTCGACTGTTGTGTTTTCGAGTCAGAAACTTGGCATTGGGGAGGGGGTAGCAATGGCAATGGCGGCTGATCTTCCGAGAATTAGCATGGACCTAACCATTATTGTTGCCGGTAATCTAGACCTCTGAACTGGTTTCAATACAGCATCAAATTTTTTGCTCCATTCCAGCAGAATTACCACATTCTTTTTATTACTCTATCACAAACTTTATTTTTGTATTCGTTATAAATTCAGGCGGGTGCAAACATAATACTCTATCAATATTATGTACCTGTATGACGTCTAATTTCGATAAAAATTTCATTACATTCACATTTTCTTCCCTTTTGATATAATTTTGTTTAGGAACGTACATGCAATATAAAAGTAGGTGTCTCGTATAAGGATAACAAAAAATTATTAGTCGATTTTTTTGAATGGATTAATATTAGTGCTTAGGTTATAAGCATGCGACTAAATTGCTATACAAAATTTTAATTCATCAATATGAAATTTACCTCACTCAAATTTCAAAAACTAATCATAAATTTTAAACCTGGGGACCAAAACCACCCAAAAAAAAAAAAAAAGGCTTTTAAGGCCAGACTTATAACACCAAACATGATGCTCTTATAGTCTGAGACCAGAATAACCGCACCAAAAGTCCTTTATTGTAATGGATATTGAGAAGAAACATGAGGGAATCCACACAATCTCTACTTCAGTTCACAACTGTATTTAGAACTATTTGACAGGAGCTTCCTACAATTTATTTTTGGTTTGAAAGAACTCTTTTCATCCCATACTGCTAACATAATAGCAATCCTCAATATAATATGTAGTGTACTTTTTAGACTAAGACTTATTATTTCGTTAGTAGCATAATCTCATAGGATTAAGTAAGATTACTAATTTAGTTTGAATTAAGCTTCTAGAAGTGTTTGGATGATGTTTTGCACTCTACAAAAGAATTTTTAATCAAATTCACAAAAATATAACTCTTCAGAAAAAAAAAAAAACTTTTAACGAACTTTTGAAACTTGTACCAAAACTTTAACAAGATATTATAAATTTAATTGTAACATTTTTATTACTTAAAAAAATTTAAAACTATTTTCACTTATTTAAACTCTTTAAAAATATGGTTTCACTCGTTGAAAAAGCATAACTTTTACTTCACTTCTCTCGCCAATCTAAAGCACAAAAAAAAACTCTGCTATACGGACCCTGAATTTGTGTATATTAATTTAAAGGTAGGAGGCTTCGGTTGGAGGAGTCGGTATAGAAAACCAAATTAAAGTCGCTTCTTTCTCTGCTTATAACTAGAAGTGTTTCAGATCTATCCCTACATGCATAGACTGGGAATCGAGCATACGCAGCCCCTCCTTTAATGTTCAACTGTATCTGCCCCCATTAATACTTGTTTGAGATCCACATATACGACAACCAAAGCCTCTTTTTTTTTTTTTTTTTTCTGTATATGTAACTCTGACCAAGAAATTTTTTGCATAGGTGACAACAAAATTTGTCAGTCACGAACGTCTTTTTATGTGTAATAACGTTGACCAAGAAAACTTAAATAAATTACGTACCAGAGATTTTAGCTTGCATGGATTGTAGTTTTTGTATCCTTTCAGTTTTCAGTACTGACAAAGATATGTGCATCTGTGCTAAGTTTATCGTGGCCAACCGTATGCTTGCAATGTCAAAGCTGAAGAAATTTCAGCTTTAAATTAACTTTATCGTAAATGATCACTTGCCAGTACAATCTATTGGTATTAATTAATAGCTATACGACAAGATTCTGTGCTTAGCCTAGTAGAATGTGACCATCAATTGAAGAAGTTTAGAGGTGTTAAAAAAGAAAAAAAGAAAAAAAAAGAAATCTGCCACAAGATCCCTACAAAAATGTTTGTAATTATCGTCAGTGATAAACATCAAAACTTTTAAAAAAAGTCTTTTTGACTCGAGCAGATCACAGATCATAGTCTAAACCTCTCATAAACCCAAGCCTTATCATATGGTTCTATATGAGACTCATGTAGTGGGACCCAGGTCTATGAGAGGCCATGGCCATAGTAAGACTCATGTGGTGGGGCTCGAGCTTATAAGAGCCCCGACTGTAGCCCGCTCAGGCCATATAGGGCTGCTCAAACTTTTAGTATCTGTTAAAAAGTGAACGACTGAGACTTTTTATTTGTGTGTCGTGGTGAGCATGCATAAGTAGGATTCCTAACGTTACTTGTTACGTATAGGTAAACTTTGCTTCTCAGCATCTAACAAACCAACACATAAACCTTACATAGAAAGAAAAAGAAATCCTTTA
This sequence comes from Artocarpus heterophyllus, assembly GCA_025403435.1. NCBI lineage: Eukaryota > Viridiplantae > Streptophyta > Magnoliopsida > Rosales > Moraceae > Artocarpus > Artocarpus heterophyllus. Next base: position 16,060,283 of record CM046336.1, read on the forward strand.
CAGAGATCACCTGCGTCCTTAAAAAAACACAAAATAGATGTTTGTTTAAAAGCTTATTTAAGCACGTTTTAGTCCCCATGATTTTAGAGCAGATATTAAAAATGATAATCACACTAATATAACATGAGCACGATATTTACAATATATAAACCTCCTTTGAACTATGTGCACATTAATGTATAATATAAAAACCTTGCGCTTAGTGAGTTTGAACCAATTGATTCGAACTAATAACAGTATAAAGCTCTCAGTAATTAGGTATAATATAAAACATTATTATAATATAAAGCTCTCACATATTGTAATGTTTTAAATCAATTTATACAAACTAAGGTTTCTAAACACCCTATATATCATTATTTGTTTAACATTTTACTTCGATTTTGAACAAATTTGTTCAAATCAAGGTTCTAAGCACCTTAAAAATGTACATAATTCTGGTATAATTCCAGATATAATTACGCTTTTCAGACGGTGAGCACAAAAGTGTGTATACTACTGTTTCAACATGGGTGTTGTTTTTAACTCCCTTCTATGTATAAGTACGTGGAAATCATTTATAGTTGAGCTATGGTTTAAAAATTAAGAATATTGATTTTACTCAATAACTAATAATATTGCTGAATTCTAAAATTGACGCCTGAAATCCCTAAGGCTTTACAAAACACGAACTCAGAACTTTTGTAGAATTTTAGTGTTCCAAATGTGGTGCAATCTCATTATATCACATTTAAAAATCAAGTTGGAATTTGAAGTTAAAACTTAATTAAATACTATAGCACATGAAAGTTTTTATAATGTAGTAAACTTCTGTTTTTGACCATAGCATGTGAGAGCTTTACACTGTCGTAGTTATAATTTTTTAGTTCAAACTAACTTGTCAAATTTTTGTTTTTCACGGTAACATGTGAAAGCTTTATACCTAAGCATTTTTTTATTTTATTTTTATGCTTGAGTTTATTAAATGATGTGACATATATGAGTTAGACAAATGATATCAATCACGATATCAAAAATTAGACAAGTGATCTGAATAAAAAAAAACAACAACGCATGACCAACAATGAATTGTGTAAATGGTGTGCATCGGAAACGGAAACAATGCATTTATTCTTGCAAAAAAAAAAAAAATTATATGTATTTGGCCTATAAAAGGTACTAAGAATCAGAGTTTAGAGAATACAAGCCAATCAAAGAAACAACCTTATCAATATTATTGAGTTGGAGAAAGCAAGGGATCATCATGAAGTCGATCTTTGCATTCCTCATTCTTTTCTCTATCCTCTTGGTAAGAATTTTCTGAAAATATTTGGCTTTAGCTCATCATATACTTAATTAATTTCTCTATGTTTAAGTACTTGTCATTAAATCCTGTTCTCGCAAATTAAGAACCAAACTTAGTTCATATTTGTCAACAAGATATCATGCTTAGTTCATATTTGTCAACAAGATATCATGCTTTGTAAATTGATAATTAGCAGATGGGGAATCTCAGCTATGCAAGAAAAGACGCGGGAGACTACTGGAAGAGCATGATGAAAGACGAACCGATGCCGAAACCGATCAGAGACGGCCTTTTCCATGGAGAATATTTGCCTTCTGATCTCCCCATTACGAAAAAATGGGATCGTTTAATGGTCAAAAACTTCGACGTTCGACCCAGTGCTATCATATACCAGAGCAACTCCAAGCCTCTCGGAGAGAATGAGATGCAAAATGGAGAACTGAAAGAAGGACTTGTTAAACAAATCAGACGTGGCTGAAGAAGAACCATATGCGTAGCTGATCATCATATGCATGCATGTATATCTCTGTTACAAGACGTTGCCGTTTGTAACACTAGGCTCGTGCATGCATATCAACATCTTGCTAGCTAGTATTGGTAGTATTTTCATGGTTTAAGCGTTAATGTAGGTTGTTCTTGAACTTCTTGGCCGGTTGTTTCTTCCCCTATTTGATCTTTAACTTTAAGCAGCTGTTTTTGTATTGTATGTTTAATCATCTTGTTATGAATCCGGTAGTGAATTTGTCTTTGGCCATTGATATTTGGGCTTTTCTTTTCAAAAAAGTATTAATGCATCTTGATTAGAAACAAATATGGAAAACAAGTGTGTAAAAAAATTATGGATTTATTTGGCATCTGAAACGTGAAAACAGATTCTGCAAAGTATTGCTCAGACAAAAAAAAGTATTTCAATTTTTTTAATTTCATGTAATTAAAAAATAATTCCGAAAACGAAGACTTTTGGACGTTGTTAGTCTATGATCTATTGGCATTGAGATGATTTAATCACTATTTTTTGGAAGATTTTCCTTGCATTAATTTTTTCTAAAACAATAAAAAAAGTATTCTATGAGGTATTATTGAATTATAGGTCCCCCAAAGTAATAAAGAATACATGGAAATTAAAATTTTGATCAATTGCCTTGGAAAAAAAGTTCAATCAAGGCTCTTACGTTTACACTAGTACGGTCATGGTATTAGTATGGTACTGAGCAAAAATTAATTACCAGGTCATGTAGCAAAAGCGTAAAAAAGAAAAAAAATATGAAAAAGAAAAAGAAAAATAAGGCTAACATCCTAAAATTTCGTTGATTTACTCGAAATATGAGATGATAGGACTTCTATATTAACTCGCTAATTAACATAGATTGCCAGGGAAATATACATCAACAACTCATTGTTTATACAGAATACCTAAATAATTAAAAAGAAGAGTAAACACTCTAATTTCATTCATTTAAAAAATTCACCTTATTATACATGACGAGGCTAACATATTTGTAGGGTAGCTTCTCCCGAATGAGAAACTACAAATAAAATTGAGAAGGAAAAAGGAAACTAAGTTATATATTTTCATTTTGTTAAGGAAGCTAAGTTTTATATGTGGTGTTTGGAAGAAAATTTATGTGGTGTTTGAAACTTTCACATACCGTGTAGTATGTGAAAGTTTTATACTATAGTAAAATTTTATTTTACATCATACCTTGTGAGAGCTTTATATTGTTTGCTATTGAAACTTTATAGTTGAAATTATAATCGTAAACACCCAAAATTAAGCCAAAATGAAATTTTAGTTTTCTTATATCAAATTATTACAGATGAAAACATTCCTATTAACAAAATTTCTAATTTAATCAATTGAAAGCCTCTAAGTATAGAAATTGATTTTTCTTTTACAATGATTTTTTTCATGCCAAAAATACGATTCCCCTATTGGCTCATGATTTTCTTGCTTCATCACAAAGCGTCTTAGAATCGACCAAAGACAATTACCAAAAAGGTCTAATTGAAGAAGCATCATGGACATCTACCCTATGGGAATTGGAGTATCCGCCTATCAAATATTACGATCCAGCACCCTAGGCCTTTCAGTGGCATGGGCTACAGGGTCAGCGTTTCTTTGTCTTCCTCAAATTTCATTTTGCATTGGGGATCTACAATTTTGAAATCATACTTTTGGCTCCCATGGTGAAGAGATTTTGCAAGCTTTTTTTTCTTTTTTTTTTTTTTTAAATAATTTCCGCTGCCACATCTCTTTTCCGTCGAAAGCTTATGTCCTCGATACTTTATTCTCGTTGAGATGGTGAGGCTAAGACCCCTTGCACACTCGTTGGTCAATTTGAGTCGGCCCAAGGCCCACTATTTTGGCCCAGGCCCACACTGCCTGTGTTTTTATAAGTCAGAATCGGGCTGGGCCTCACTTCTAGGCCGACCAACGCTGCCCAAGCCTGGCCTAGTGGTACAAATGCCTAGCCCTCGCCTAGGCTCGTCCAAAATTGTATATGATAAGATTATCTTCATGAATTTTACTATTTTGCCCCTTAAAGTTTAAAAAATGATCAAAATACCTTAGATCTATAGAAAACACTTCAGAACGCCTTTTCCGTCAGTTTCCTGCATAAATTTAACAGTTGTGTTGGTGTGGCACATCATTCAAGATTAAAAAAATATATTAAAATTTTAATTTAATACATAAAAAGAATTAAATATTAAAAATAATAAAAAGTATTTTATTTTATTTTTTTCTAAATCCTTTTTCTCTTTTTCTCCATCTCCTGATTCTTCTCACTGTCCCTCTTTTCTCTCGATCTGTCCCTCTTTTTCTTTTTTCTTTTTTTTTTGGAACTAATCTAATTCGCCTTTTGATTTGAACCACAAAACCCAGTATACTCCACTCCAATACGAAAATTTTTGGACTTACTTTAAATTTGAAGAACATTAAAGTTGGGGAAAAAAAGCCTCTTCTTTGCCAATTCACAGATCTAAACTCAAAGAAGAGGCTCGGGGAGGGACCTCGCAATGGCGACAATCCGAAACCCATTTCCACTGCCATCATCATCATCATCATCTTTTTCTTCTTCTTCTTCTTCTTCTTCTTCGGTTTCTTCCTCTTCATCTACGTCGTTGTCGCCGTCGAATTCTGACCAATTAAACTCGGATTTGTCGGCTTACCTAGTTGATGGTGGGTGGGGTGCGGTGTTGTGGGGGATTGCGAGTGGCTCGTTGGGGCATTGGGTTGGCCATCACGGAGCTTGGCGTCATGGGATGAGGGCGAGGGAAGGCGGTTACATGGGGAACGACGGTGCGAGGGGAGGCCAAAAAGGGGGGCGAGTGTTGAGGGACGGTGGCGGTTTGTTCTATTCCCCCCCAAATGGTACTATAGATAGAGAAAGAAAGACGATGGAGAGTGAGGGAATACTGGGAAGAGAAAAATAAAAAAATATATGAAATTAAAAAGTTTTTTTATTATTATTTTATAATATTTAATTATTTTATAGCTTTAATTAGCATTTTAATGATTTTTTAATCCTTAATGAAATGCCATATCAAAAATTCTATCAAATTTAAAGACAAAAGTAGACGGGGGGATTTTGACATGTTTTTTATAAATCAAGGACATTTTGATCGCTCCTAAAAAATCAGGCGTAGTTTGAAGGGGATTTATTAAAGTAAACATATGACTTATATAAGTTTTTTTCGCTTGGTCAGCAAGCCGATGGTCGAGTTCGACAGACCGATACATAAGTTCAGTGCACATATTTAGCATGTCGATTGTATGATAATCTTAATATGCAATTTTTATGCGTTTTTGATCAGAAGTTGATCCAAACTCAAATTTTAAAATCTAATCTGATAAAGTCTAACCTCAAATTCGACCACTATATAAAAAGAATTATTTTTTATTGTTCTTTAGATCATTTGAGAAGTATGAAGAGAGTATTCTAATGAGAGAAACTCTAAAACTTCTAAAAGACTATTATTCAACATCTGGAATGTTAGCCCTTGGTTAGAAGGAGAGGTCAATAGAGGAAAAGTTGTACGACATGCGACCACCCATATTCCGATCATAGAAAAAGAATAGTAAAAAAGAACAGTTGGTTGAGGTTTTTTTAGGACATTCTTCTCTAGTCGCAGTTTCTATAGTTTTCGGTCTACAAAAGAGGTACGTAAGTTCTTTTATTAATTTATATACTTTTGCTTGTCAAATTTGTTATTTAGAAAATACTTTGATTTAAAAAATTTTAAAATTCCACTACGTTCATATTTTCTAACAGTTGAGGCATGAAAGCGCTTTAGTTTGCAAAATTGAAGTCATTGAGCCTGAAATCAAAAACTTCGTTTGTCGAACTTGTCCTTCAAAACTCTGTCTCACATATTTATACGGTGTTTGATAAAGTTGATTGGTGTTTGATAAAGTTGATTAGAATAAACTTTTTAGTTTAAAACACTGTAACATATAAGGACTTTATACTATAAAATCTTTTTAATGTAAAAACTTTACATTATTTTTAATCAAAAAATTAGTTCTAACTAACCTTATCAAACACCTGTTAATCTCACGAACACGTCCAATGCATTGCAAATAGGCCGGCGTGCAGCATCCGAAACTTGTGTCGATGGGTCAACCTTTTGACCGTAACGTCGCCGTTCCAAAATTGATTTTTCAAAACGAAGCTCGACTTGTCAGAAAACGCATAAAAATTGATGGAAAATTGCAGCAAGGCCCTGAAATTGTCCAGCGTGGATTAGGTTGAAGAATGGGTGGCTTTTTTCTCCTTGATGAGAGGAATGTGACAGTGTAACTCGCCGATGAAATAGAGACTCAATGGCATTGGAATCCGGCGTTCAAACTAGAGGAACCGCAACTTTGCTCTTCGATTACGAACATTTAGCCGCAAGTAAAGGGGCGGTGCTTTGGCTTCCAGCACCTCGGACAGTGGCACTTCGGTTTCCCCAGTGTGTGCAAGCAGGCGGTGGCTGGAGGTTGACTGGTAAGAGGAGGTTGACTGGCAAGAGTTGCAGCGATGGGAATTTCTTTGGTGTGAGAAGAGAGAAAAGAAAAGAAAAGGGAAGAGGGCAGTGGGAGCATACGTGAATTTAATGCATAAATCAAGAATGCAAGATTTGTAAGATCAACGTGTAAATTACTAAAATTAAAGTTTAGAAGGTAAATCGTAAATTTTGATAAGTTTAAGAGGCAATGGAGCAAAAAGGTCACAATTAATTGAGTAAACTTAGTAGATATTAACATTCCTATGGGAAAAAAATTATTTCAAAAGAGCTTTCATTTTTTATGTGAATATAAACTGATATTATACTAGGTTGGTAGATACTATAGACAAAGTATGTGTACATTTTTATCATAATATATTACTTTACATGAAAAGGTGTGGAAAAAACAATGATAACGGACGTACACTGAGCAAAATCTCATCCACATATAGCCAAAGAAATTAGAAACCCATATGGCAAGATACGTCCTTTTGTCCGGGTAAAGCATAAAAATAACAACCATAAGAGTATAATCCAACGGTCAAAACCTTTGTGGTACATTGTTATTGTTTTGGGTACTCATCTACGATATTGCATGCTAATTTAATAAAATTTGGTTGGGAGTGTTTTTTCTTGAAAGGAATTTGGTTGAGATTTTTATGGTAAAATTCAAGGAAATAGAAGCTCTATTAATGCTATCAAGTTTTAAAAATCAAACTAAATGGCTGATGAAGAACAAAAAGAAAAAGGAAAACGAACACACGACACAATCTACACAATCAAATTTGGATTTCCACTTAGATTTTATCTTTGAGCCGCAAAAGTTTGTTTTTCGTTACTTCTGTTTCATTGTACTTCCAATTTGTTTTAGGAACTGACTCTCTTGTTGTTTTCCTGCTTTGATTGTTAGATAGAGCTTTTCCACAAACGAAAAGGCTATAGTCTCATTCTTTAGAAAACTTTTCACACTGTTAAATAAATTGTTCCTTTTATGTCATGAAATGAAAAAAAAAGACAATTAGAGTTCTCAACATCATCAATTTGGTGGCTGCAGGCTAAGACAAGGAAAGGGACAATCAAAGACACTCTTCCTCGTATCGCGTATTAATAGGTATAAGGATTAAGGATCCTCCCTCTTCTGGAAGACTTGAAGTAGTGTATTAACTTTTTGTTGATTTTTTTAATTATTAGGATTTTCAATTATTTCAATTTTATTTCTTGAAGGGCATTTTTTATTTGCCTTTAAAAAGGTATGTGGCCTTTGATATGTTAAAGTTGGACAAGGATTTTACATACCTCACTGGTAAGATAAAAACGCATATCCTACCATATAGATTTCGAAAGAAAATTAGATGGAACATTAATAATAATAATAATAATATTATTATTATTATTATTATTATTATTGATACCTAATATACTTCATCTTTCTTGCGATATTGTGAGTCCCATCTGGATATTCTTTGTATCCTATTGGGATATTTTCTCCTCTTGTTCTAATCTCTCCTCTCTCTTTCTCTCTCTCTCCTTGCCGCCATTTGCTCGTCTCTAGTTTACTGGCAATGTCGATGGTGGCAGGTAAATGCCACCAAAAACTAGAAAAACAAGGAAAAAAATTAAAAAAAGAAGAACAATAACAACACGACCTCCAGCCATCATCGATGGTCTCTTTCTTTCTTTCTCACTCCTCTTTCTTTTTCTCTCTCTCGTCACTATCGCTAGTTCGTATTTGTCTGAATTAGGGTTGTCTCAGTGTTTTGTCATCGTCTCACCATCGTCGATCTTGTTCTTAAGATTGGGTTATTGTGATGACACCATCATTCTAGTGATGACATTGTTGATCTTGCAGCGGTGTCCTCGCCATTGCTTGAGATTTGGTTCGTGACGGTGTCATCGATCTCCATAGATCATGGCCGAGGAAGATGACCATAGCCGAGAAAGACAATCAGAGCAAAGGAACATGAGATTGGAGTTTGAGGCGACATCTCGATCTGGATCTGAACCAGCGGTGCCGATTTCTGACCAAAACTGGTTGGATCTAAATATATTCGACAAGAAAAAAGGATCAGAGATCCACATCCATTGGAGATCGAAGTTTGAGGAAATTTAGTATTCAGCATGAGTCCTTCACGCAAGGAGATGCACAATCAAGTTTGTAGGTTCACCACTAGATCAGAGAGGCAATGGAGCAATGGGACGGAGCGACTTTGCATGATCTCTGACATGAGATCAAAGTTTAAAGTGGAGGAGTCGTCGTCGGTGTTCATGTATTTTCAAGAGAGGGAGAGACTGTGTAGTAAGAACGAAAGAGAATAAAAAAAAATTAGTGTGGCGTGTGGTTGTCACAGTGTTGCAATACGTTCTTAAATTTGTTTTGCGGCTTAAAAATATTGTTTTATAAGTGTAGCATAATATGTAATTAGTTATTTATATCCAAACTTTGTATTTAAGATTATATTTTTAAAAAAATGTACGAATCAATGAGACCACAATAAACTTTTTGAATTAATTAGAACCAAATATGTAAACAAAAAGACTATGATTTTATTTCGTATGTGAGAACTTAGAAGTAAAACAAAGATTTATTATTATTTTTTTATTTTTTTAACTTAGGGTGGGGATTCGAATTCTTCTACTTTAGTTAAAGTCGAGTGTGTTTTCACCGTTAGGTTATCTTTGCAACCATCTAAAACAAAGTTTAATTACTCAGATGAAAAAAGTATTTTGTTTAAGAAATTCAAAAAGTAATATCTAAAACAAAGATTTTAGACATGAACAATACTGCAAGATACCGGTGGTGTTGAGCACCATATAAAGGGTGAGTTTCACAGCACAGGATCTATAAATGGGGCTCACCTTCTATTAGTTGTGATGCTTTAAAGATTTTTTTTTTTTTTTTTAGACTATGAATTATTAACATGTCAAATTGACATGATCTAATCCCGATTTTTATTATATTTGTGCCCGAATAACTTTAAAAGAAAAAAAAAAGTGGTCTATGAGGTTTAATGAAATTACATATCCTCAAATATTAACAAACTAATAAAAAGTATTGGCATCAAAATTTTGATCAATTCTCATACATCACTAGTACTTTCATGATATTGAACACGGAATTACAGAGTGATACAGCGGAAGTGTAAATCCTAGATAATAGAACTGTTATTAACTTGGTAATTCACATAATTTTCCTACAAAATAGGCTTCAAACACTCGTTAATTTACTGATATATAAGTGATAAAATAAGAAGCAAAAACACTGTAATTATAAAAAAAAAAAAAATCACCTTATTACATATAATGAGGTTGACATATTTATCAGCAAACTAGTCTCAAATAGGAAAGTAGAGATAAAATTGAGAAAATAAAATAATTTTGAAAATAAAAAAGAAAAAAGAAAACTAAGTTGCATATTTGTTCCAAGAATTAAACGAAAATGAAAGTTTCTTTCCTATATCAAATTATTAAAAATAGAAACTTTCCTATCCATAAAATTTCTAAGAGAATTTGAATTTTCTTTTACAATAAAAGTTTTTCATGCCAAGAATATGATTCCCCAATTCATTCATGATTTTCTTCCTTAATATGGGCTGCATCACAAAGCAAACTACCAAGGGTCAATATGAGAAACACCACTTTTGTAGCATTGTTTTTCAATTTTCTTATTTTCATGAGAAAGTTAGAAACAAAACGCTTTTAAAGAATATAAATACATAATTGATTCTAATTTATTTTTTTTAAGATTAGGTAAACATGTGTTATATAAAGGTATTTTGATCTTTTTGTTTAGAAGAAATGATTTGAATCAAAAGAAGAAATTTTTTTTTTAAGATTAGGTAAACATGTGTTATATAAAGGTATTTTGATTTTTTTGTTTAGAAGAAATGAGTTGAATCAAAAGAAGAAAAAAAAAAGTAATAGAACAAAATTAAGGTAGTAAAAAAGCAGTTATATACCACCTTGGTTTACTCAATTGAGTGTGCAAAAGACAGTTACCAAAATGGCCCAATTTAAAAGCCATCATGGACCTCTGCCTTATGGTAATGGGAGTAACAACGCATCAAATACTACTAGTATTCTGGGCCATTCAGTTGCATGGGCTGCAGTGTGAGTGTTGCTTTGTCTTCCTCAAATTTTAATTTGGATAGGTGGAAGCAGTTTTCAAATCTCACTTTGCCACCCAAGGTGAAGGGATTTTGGTTTGGCAAGATCCTTTTTTTTCAATTTTATTTTATCTCTGCAGCCGCAGCTCTTTTCCATCGAAAGGTTGTGTTCTCGACACTTTGTTCTCGTTGTTGTGGTGAACCCAGGAGGTCTTGTACGTAATTCTCTGGTCGTGCAGCCGAGTGGAGGATATCTTTGGTATGAGAGGAAAAAAATAATAATAAGAAGCAAATAAATTAGATATAAAACCTAGGCGAAGAAAATAGAGAGGATGGCCTTTCTCTTAATGTGTTTAGTATATGGTTCCTTCCTCTAGTCTCTGCAAATTCAGAGAGGAGGAGAGGGAATTATTATTGGATGAATTTAGTAGGATGAATTTAGTATTTATATGATTGTTTGGTAGAAGAGAAAAGAAAGGAGAGTGAATTGAGTGAGAGATTTCAAATCCTTTAAAGGACCTCAATTTTAATCTCTCCAAAAATGATTTTTTCTTCGAAGCATATATTTGTAAAGATCGATTGATAATGCTGAATATGGTTCAAAAATTTCTGTTGGAGGATTATTCTATGATTTAATTGTCATTGGAATATATTATTTTTCGTCCTGCTTAACAATCACGTTACGTAGAAAATGTAACATTATTACATTGCTACTTCTTGCTCACATACTTTAGCATTATAGTACTAATAAGCAAATATCACACTTATGGCACACGCAATATGCCACCCATGGACATTATTAGACCGAAGGACGTTTTGGAACCCACACAACATGCTCAGCAGGGAAGAAATGGCAGATAGGGAAAGTCCCCGGGTCGGTCTTAAGCATGCAGAATGACACATGATTACGACCCCACTGCGAGGTATCCATGTGACAAACAGCTACAGCTTCAACCTTATCCCCATTTTCGCTACCTAATAAGACCTTGTGCACCTTGTTCTCACACTCTAGGTAATGGCAATAGCACACTGCATAGGGGTAAGGCAATGTGTGGCATGCCACCATCTTAGGAGAAAAAATCTCCTTAGGCACTTCCAGTATAGTGTAGTTCTGGAAAGTGGTATTTGACTTGGCCAAGAAGGCGGTTGTTACAGCGCGGAAGCCCTCCTCTCCAATGGCGCCATGTATGAAATCGATCATGGATTCTAAGGAAGTAGCACAGAACTTGGTCTCCCCTTTGATGGGTGGTGATTCACATTGCTTGAGTGTATCTTCCATGGCTTTGGCTTGTAAAGAGCCTTGAGAGAAAGAGAAGAACTTGAGAAGGTTTGGGAGTTCTTTCATTGAGAAAGGAAATGAAGCAACTTCATCTATAGGCAACAAGTGAGGAGAAGTCGAAGGATTTTTCTTAGGAAAGCAAACGGACATCATTTTCCCAACATACATGTCCTTAATCGTGAAGAAAACCGTATTTATACTATCGTCCATGTGATGCATATGGGATTTAGGATGAGATTGATGATCATGATCTTCAATATCACCAGTTTTACTACTAGGGAGTCGTATTATATTGTTCTTGCTAGGGAAGTCCCACGGCTCCTGATGTTCTTCATTCAACTTCCTAGTGCCCTGAGTAATTGCCTGCAGAACAATACGATCTATAACATAAATATGGGCACAAAAAAAAGTTTCTTGAATTTTTACACTTTGGAAATTCAGTAAGGATATGCAAGAACAAATTACTTTTATTGAAAATTACATTCCACCTATGGATGCGCCTGTAACTTCTAATATAAAATGGAATATACATAATTTTGATCCATAAACTATTGCAAAATCCCGGTATCTGTTACCGTTTAGAATTGGATCATTTCATAGATATATCAACATTTCAGAATAAACAAATTCTCACTTTTTTTTTTTGGCCAGGACAAAGAGTGGTTATTGCAAAAATCATGAACTTAGCACCAATTTAGAGAATTTCATCAATAACCCAGAAGAATTGTGGGATTTAATTGATTGTGGATGCATATTCAATTTCTAATACACTGCCATATATATCTCTCATTGATTAGTTTCTATTTTTTGTCGTTTCCTTTTATGTCTCTTGTTTCCTTGTTTATAGCCTTTGCTTGTAACACATAATTGTATATATTTTGTATTCCCGATCAATGAATAAGTGAGCAATCATTATTCAATCCAAACAATTTGTCATGGTACTAGAACTGTTGATTGCTTACGAAATCCATTAAAAATGGTAGCAGAGACTGCGACCATGAGGACAACTGCAACAACGAAGACTTACAAGGCATTACACTATCGGTTGAGCAACTCAGATAGCACAAGAGACAACTTGTCACGCATACGCTTAAGGGAACGAACTATCCAACATGGAGGAGGGCTGTCACAAATGCTTTGATTTCAAAACACAAAATGGTGTTTGTAGATGGTAGACTACCAAAATCGGTTGAAGAAGATCCAGGTGATGAAGATTGGATCACCTGTAATTCCATGGTAATGTCTTGGATCCTTAATTCTCTCAACGAGGAGCTGCATGATAGCATCGTGTATCATGATATGGCCAGAGGCATGTGGAAGGAATTGGAAGAGAGATTTTCTCAGGGAAGTGGTCCAAGAATCCAAGAAATCAAACGGGAGATAGTCAACACATGTCAAGGAGACATGACAATTGCAGCATACTATGCCAAAATGAAAGGCTTGAGGGAGGCATGCAGTCCACGATTCTCTAGTGACAGCAAGCTTTAATGTGTTTCCATAAACATCACAGCTTAAGGGAGGCTATTGCGAGAATCATAGACTTAGCACCAATTTAGAGAATTCGTCAACAACCCACAAGAATTGTGGGATTTAATTGATTGTGGATGCATATTCAATTTCGAATACGATGCCATATATATCTCTCATTGATTAGTTTATATTTTTTGTCAAGTTCCTTTTATGTCTCTTGTTTCCTTGTTTATAGCCATTGCCTGTAACACATAATTGTATATATTTTGTATTCCTGATCAATGAATAAGTGAGCAATCATTATTCGATCCAAACAATTTTTCAGGTATGATCATGAGTATACGTCTAAATAATTCTTTCAGTTTCTTTAGTGTAAAACCTGATTTGATCCAAAAGCTAAGCTTGATTCTATATATGTGGACAACCATATATTATATGTATAGAGTCAATATCGGATTCTGTTAGCAATAATCTGATCCTAATATGCTAAAAACATCATGCATATAAAGATCATGAACAGAAGCGTGAAAATTTCACATATCTGCGGCCATTGCTTTTGACTGTGAAATTCAAGCCTTGGGTTGCTACTATTGACAGTTGCTCCACTAGTTTGGATGCTTCTATCACTCAAATACTCAATACGATGGTGTATATTAACTGGATATGAGAAAGAGGTGATAGGGACCAAACTGAAAAATGTTCAATCGCATGAACAAGAAAAACTTTTCTTTCTCTGCATATGAAATCCTTCCATCAAGGGTTTTTTATATAACCTCTAAAATTCAGTTGCCAAGGTTTATTATGGTTTAATGGAAACATAAATATGAGACCATTTATGTAAAACCATTAACAAATAAATGGGTTTCAATTCTGAAACCGTTGGTAACGTATAAACAGTTACATTCTCTCACTTGGTCTTCATATTTAACTATTAAGCACAACTTGCAGGAAATAAATACATGAATCATAGCGATAGTTCCTCTAAATGTGAGTATTATCTTTCATGTACTACTATGTATTATTTCTTAGACTTTATTCCCTATATGGTAACTTAACCTTATGAATAAACCCAATGTTTATTCTCAGTCCTGCTAAATGTGAATTTTTCTCTAATAACTTTATGCACAAATCAAACATGAGAAAACATCACAACTGAATAAGAGTTTCATTAAGATTGTAAACTGTATGTACAAACAAATTACATTATGGAACCAAGTCCCATATGAAATACATGATCCTTAAATGACTTTGGTGGCATTCTTTTTGTCAAAGGATATGCTATCATCAATTCAATGCTTATATGCTCTATGTCCACTTTATTTTCCTTAATCTGTTCCCTTATGACTAAGTACTTAATGTCGATGTGTTTACTTCGACTGCTACTCTTATTATTCTTAGCCATAAAAGCAGCAGCTAAATTGTCACAATATATTCTTAATGGCCTAGACACAGAATCTACAATTCTAAGGCCTGACATGAAACTCTTCAACCATACATCGTGCGAAGTAGCCTCAAAACATGAAACGAAATCTGCTTCCAGAGTGGAGGTAGCAACTAATGTTTGCTTTCCATTCCTCCAAAATATAGCTTCTCCAGCTAGCATAAAGATATAACCAGATGTTGATTTCTTGAATCAACACAGCCAACATAGTCTAAATCAGAGTAGCCAATCACTTCCAGATTGTCGGTTCGTCTATACATAAGCATGTAATCTTTTGTACCTTAAAGGTATCTCATCACATTCTTTGCAGCCCTCCAATGGTTAATGCCTGGATTACTCTGATATCTACCCACATTCCTACAACAAATGCAATGCCAGGTCTTGCACAAACTTGAGCATACATAAGGCTTCCAACAGCTGAAGCATAAGGAATATTGCTCATATGATTTTTCTCTAAATCATTCTTTGGGCATTGGTTTAGACTAAATTTATCACCCTTTACAATTGGTGCTATGCTAGGTGAACAATCTTTCATCCTGAATCTTTTCAAAACTTTATTGATATAAGTTTCTTGTGACAGTCTCAAAATACACCGAAATCTATCTCTATGAATCTTAATGCCAATAACATAAGATGCCTCACCCATATCTTTTATTTTGAAACTCTTGGAAAAAAATTGTTTCACCTCATACAGTAACTTTTTATCGTTGGTTGCAAGGAGGATATCAACCACATATAAGACAAGAAAACAGATTTTGCTCCCACTGACCTTAGGGTATATACATTGATCCATGATATTTTCTTCAAAACCAAATGAAGTGAAAATATCATGAAATTTTAAATACCACTAACGGGAGGCCTGTTTCAATCCATATATAGATTTTTTGAGTTTGCAGACCAATTGCTCACCATCACTAGAGGAGAATCCTTCATTTTGTTTCATGTAAACCTCTTCCTCTAGATCACCATTGAAGAACGGCATTTTCACATCCATTTGATGTAACTTAAAATCAAAATAGGCAACTAATGCCATAATCACACAAAATGAATCCTTCTTAGATACAAGAGAAAAGGTCTCTATGTAATCTATACCCTCTATCTGAATGAACCCTTTAGCAACAAGTCTTGCCTTATATCTTTCAATGTTGCCCAATGAGTCTTTCTTTGTTTTGAAGACCTATTTACATCCAATGGCTTTTACACCATTAGGCAACATGATAGGATCCCAGACTCCGTTAGATGACAAAGAGTTCATCTCTTCTTTCATGGCATCATACCACAAGTTAGATTCCTTACAAATCATGGCTTGTGAAAACATTTCTAGATCATTTTTGGCTCCTATGTTGTATTCAGACTTTTGTAGATACACAATATAATTACTTGGAATCGTTGATCTCCTTACTCTAGTAGATTTCCTTAATGTTGGTTCAACATTCTCTTGAAAAGCATATTGTTCAACAGGCTCTTGTATCTGCTATTCATTTGGATCTACTATTTCTTGATCAGCGGTCTGTGGAACTTGAATGACTGGTTGTTTTTCATTACGCATTTGCACTATAGGCATATTATGAATAGTGTAAAGCTCTCACATGCTATAGTAACAATAAAAAAAATTGCTACGGTATAAAGCTCTCACATGCTACAATAAAAGTGGTTCTAACCAATGGTTCCCACCAATCTTCCAAACACCACATAAGAGTTTAAGGACATTACTGTTTAAACACTTAAAATCGGAACTAAGATGCCAAAATATTAAAAGGTTGGGACATAAGTGATTAAAATTTTAAAATACATGCCCAAGTGCTAAAGGTTGTCAAGTTTAAGAACCTGCAATGTAAATTTTTTTTTATATATAAGTTTTGCCTAAGATATAAATTATTAAAAAATAATTATAAAAATTACAGCATGTGACAAATTTATAATAGGAGTAGAAATGCATTGTTTTTAATGATTTTAAATTTAGCTATTGGTAAAATATTTAAATTTTTTTGCTATATTTTAAAAAATTACTAGTATAGTTTTGTTCTAAGTCTGGAGGTTTTCTTAATAATTTAGCCAGCAGAGTCGGGCTCATCTTCCATTATTTTACCTTATCTGCATTCAATAATTCATTTCCTCGTTAAAAAAAAAAAAATAGATACATTGGTGCGATCGTGATATGACATCTTGAAAACTTCTTTTGGGAATTAATTCCTAGTTGATAATCTTTTTAAAATGGTTTTAGTTTGGGCACGAAAATAAAATATGAATTTATTTTGAGTGGTATTGGGATTGTGTTATAAAATTGCATTTACTCAATTTTTTAAAAGATTGTTCTAGGTATTTAAAAAAAAGTGAGATTGTGTTTCCTATGTTGCGAAAAATGTGTTTTTGATTAATGCCTTAAATAATAAAAAAGCACATGAGAAAACAATTTTCAGCCATTTTTATTTCTTTAACAAAAATCAACTCACTATTTTATGGGTAATTTACACTAACACCTCTTACGCTTTGCTAAAATAATAAAAAGATCCCTTATTATGAAGCTAATCACATTAAACCCTTTGAAGTTTAATCACATTAATACCCCTCCAAATTAACTCTCTTAGTTTTTAATTTAAAATGACAAAAACACCTTATTTAATCTTAGTCATTGATCTAACAACTTATAATATGAACCATTGATTAAAAAAATAAAAAAAAAACTTTTTAATTATAACCAAAAAAGACCAACAGCCCCATCAGATGAAACCAAAAAAAAAAAAAAAAAAAGCCAAGTAGCTTAGACCACCCCTTCCCCGGACGCTAGCTTGCCCTCCCGCCCCCTTCCTTGACCTCTCTCGCCAACAGCCACTTCCCAGCCCTCGACTTCCCTCGCCGGCCACTAGCCCTTCTCCCCCTAACACTCCCTCAGTCTCCCAACCCCTTCCCCAACCCTCTCATCGCTTGCTCCCCATCCAGCCCTATCGTCGCTTGCTGCCCTGTCTCGCACCGCTTCGTCCAACCCTCTAGTCGCCTGTTGCGCCATTCAGCCTATCAAACCCAAGCCCTATGTAGCGTCAAAGCCCACAACATCGCCTTAGGCCCCCGTC
Source organism: Artocarpus heterophyllus (assembly GCA_025403435.1). NCBI lineage: Eukaryota > Viridiplantae > Streptophyta > Magnoliopsida > Rosales > Moraceae > Artocarpus > Artocarpus heterophyllus. Next base: position 16,077,924 of record CM046336.1, read on the forward strand.
GCCCCTGCCTCTGTCGCCCCTTCTTCCGTCGCCCACCTAGAGAGATAGACGGAAATTGAGAGAGATCGAGGTGGAGTGAGAGAGATGAGAGAATTTTCAATTTTTATTTTTATTTTAAAATTCTTAATTATTTTTGTTTTATATAAGATAACATTTATATATTTTATTTTTAATTTGGAATTTGTAATTTTGTTATTTTTCATAGTTTTTTATTTTTATTCTTTTATAAAAATAATGTAGTATTAAGATAATAACTATCTTATTTAGTAAAATCTAGTTAGTTTTAAAATACTCAAAATTATTTTTATAAAGGAAAACACAAATTTAATTTGTTGAAAAAATTTGAAAGAGAATTTAAGAAAATAAATTCTGCCTAGAAGTGTGAAAATTGTAGTTTATATAACGAAGAACTTTTTAAATTTGAAAAAGTAGATTTCGATGTTATATGTTTGGAAATTAACGTGGACTTTTTTGAACTATATAATTTTAATCTTTGTATTTTATTTAGTTTAGACATAATTATTATCTTTAGAGAAAAAGGGAAAAGAAAAGAAAAAGCATTCTATCTTTTATTAGAGTGAAATTTACACTTACAAGTGTGTATAAATTATTTAAAATCATTTTTAATGTCAAAGATTAGTAAAATCGTCATTTTTAGCTGTATAAATAAGTAAACATTTTTAATGAAATGAGGGATATTTTTGATATTTTAAACAAAATTAACAGTCAATTAATGGGCAACTCTCATGATCAACTAACAGAGATGATCTTTCTGTAATTTTACCGAACATTCAGGGGTGTCAGTGTATGTGTTTAGTTTCGGTCTAAAGAATGTTTTTGTAATTTTAACAAAACACAGAAGATGTTAACGTAATTTATCCTTATTTTTTATTTCCTTTTTTTTTTTCTCAAAACATTTGCTAAGCAAACACTAAGATACCTCAAAAGACGTGCCACACTAAAAAAAAAAAAAAAACACCCCTAATTGAAAATATTCTCGAGATGAGCACGGCAACACAAACATGTGCTTCATTTACAGACAAACCAAGGGTGAGGTGGAGAGTTAAATTTTCATATTAATTTTGTCCTATCACATACAATTATGCATTACACATTTTAGTCATTAAACTTGGACCCATCTCTCATAGATAATTATATCCTCGTACATCTTGCATGCAATAATTCATTTCCTCGCTTAAACAATCTGAGCCACGTCAGAGAAATCGTCGTCCGACAAGTTGATATTTTGAGGAATTAAAAAAAGAAAATTCATGAGAATGGACGTGCGGTCCCATTTGGTGGCGAGTAGAGCCCATGTATTATTGGCCTTCTAATTTATAAAATCCAATCAAATCAGCAATCTAGATATGAAATCGGAAGCATGATGAAAAGATGCAGACAGCAATAGCCGACACTAATGGACGAGTGAGGGTAGCTTAAGCATAGATAGCTTAGTTGATTGTAAATTTTTTTATTTTAATTATAAATTAAAGGTTTGAGTTACGTTAAACCCCACTTAATAGTAATGATATTTTCCTCCCCTCCCCTCTCCTTGTATCAAAAAAAAAAAAGAGCCGACACTAATATCGGACAATATGACATAAATTATATCACACAAAAAACACGTGTCGACCAAATTGATATTAGTTTAATTTGGTATAACAATCATCCGATCAACCAAAGATTGAATTCCCTTTTCAGCGTATAAAAAAATTGAAGTGGATCAATCGGATTCCTTTACGTGGAAATTTCATTGAATAAGAAGGGGAAAAGTTTCACCAAGAACCAAATGATGGCTACGTGAATCCATTAATGAAACAAACTTTATACATAAAATAATAGAACAAATCTTATTGATAACCAAGTGATACCAAATACACAAATCCTTGGTAATCTTTACTCCTGGCAAAGAGAAATCAGGTATATTAATATTAATTAGGTGGAGAAAAGGTCATACATTCCCTATAAAAAGAACGAAACAAAAAAAAAAAAAAGAGTTGCTAAATTTTTTAATGTTACAATTCAACATGAAAAGATTATCAAATCATTTTAATTAGTTGTGAAGGGGATATTATTTTGAGAGTTTTAGAAACCTTCAAGGAAAGAGTTTGAGTTCCCAACGAAAATAAACTCTCCCCTTTTTTCAAGAGTCTTCAACTAATTTAGCTGTTGCAATATATCATAAAAAATAACGTAAAACTAATGAAGATAATTATGTAATTGCTTAGAAAGAAGTTAATAAAGATATTAGTCCGTTTTGGGATGAATTGACGGTGGTTGGTATTTTACAAAAGAATGTGACTACAGAAAGAAAAAAGCTATGCTTTCCGTGTCCGTAATGGAA